>BSBM01000331.1:6120000-6720000 GCA_027924585.1 Larix kaempferi | reverse complement strand
TTCTTCTCTTTCACCAAAAATACTTTCAGTTTCAGTTTCTAAAGGTGGGGGATTATTTTTCTGACTTATTGTCCTCATGAATGGTAATCTACATCAGGTTCAAGGACCATGATCTGATACCACTTGTAGTGTCCCTTTTTAATAATTTTGGAAAAATTGTAATTTTTGGCCAATTCGACCCTCAAAGTAGTTATGACTCCAACGCTTCCAAATGCTTCCAAATTGGGTCTGAAGGTATTTGAAAGGTATTAAGACATAAAAATTAGGATGATAGATGTCTGGACACTCTCAAAAGACTTATGAAACATTCATTTAACTTCAGAAGAAATTGGGGAATTTTACTAGCAATTTCAAGGTTCAAACCCCCAAGGGTAGAGATCACTAATGGCTTCCCAAATGCAATACGAACCTCCCAAATTTCAAAACAAAAACATGTATTAGTTAAAGGACTTCAATGGGAACCCAAATGCATCATTATTCAGTTTCTAAAGGTTGTTTCAACTCCATAAATCAGAGGTTTGTGGACATGTCTTCACATAGGGGGAAATGATAGGAAACTTCACCACTTGCTATGAAATTCGAGATTTGTGTTCCAAAGGATTATGTAATGTATATGAAACTTCTTCAGGACATTAATGACTCTCCATAAATCATAAAAATAACATATATGAACTTATGCAAATTGAAATAAAGAAATTTTAAGCTCTCACAACAAGATATAGGGAAAATGGCACTATTTATGCATTGTTTGGTATTTTTATATAGTTTCACTTGGTATTTCGACCTGAGAGTCTTATGAGAATCAAATACAGATTATATATATTAGATTACAAATAAATGGTGTATGTTGGACTTTCATAAATAGATCATCATCTCACCAAGTGCGCCCTTCCTCCAAGAGCCAAAATATGCAGAGAAATGTGAGATAGAAATGGGAACAAGTTGAAGAAGAAAGAATCACGAGCTGCCCTGTAGCTTCAACCTACAACAAATAAATCCATTGTAGCTCCAAATGTGGCCTCTCCAATTTCAAATTAGGATGGGAATATTTCACCCTCGAAATTGTTACTAAGGCAAGTAGAATAGCACTCTACTAGCTTGGACAAGCTATGCTCTCCAATTTGCAAAATGAGAAATGATAAAAAGCCACTCTCCTTCTTGGTTCTTGTATTTTATTACCTTCCCAAGCCTTCCATGGTTCAAATTCCCTCCATGAGATCCATTCCAACTTGAATTGGAAAGAGATTCCAATGTGTTCCACTTGTCCATCAATTCCTAGCCTCCTCCTTCACTCAATTCAAATGGATGACTCTTTGGCTGCCCTAACTCCCTTGTGCACCCTCTTAGAGGCTATTTTTAGCCCTAACATTTCATATATGTCAGATGTCGGCATTTAGGTCTGATTTTTGTCACAATTGTCATAGCATCTTCATCATTTTTTTCATAGAAGCTAGGGAATCTAGCCCACGTGTCCCAATAGCTCCAAGATGCCTCTTCCTCTTCCATGGGAGTTACTCTTCCCCTCAATTTCAACCCTCTCATTGATTCATTCCAAGTATTATGCCCTTCCAACTCCCCCAGGAACGTTGGACTCCACCTTGGATTCGAATGGGTGAGAGTGGGATGTCATGTGGCATGGGGAATCTTGCTTAAGTGGGCCCCACACCTCCAATGTGCCCTCATGACCAAGTGCCACCTTATTTTCCTATCTTAATTATTTATTTATTACCCATTTAATATATTTTTTCAAGCTAATGTCCATTTGGTGGTTTTATAGTTCCGTTATCCAAATCTAATGTTTCCATCCCAACCTAGGAAACTAGTAGATTGGTGGAATTTTCTCTTCTTGAGATTTATTTGAATGGGGACATTACACACTTCTAGTGATTTGGGAAGCATTTGGCATGGAAGGTAGGTGTTGGTGACCAAGATAGATTTGAAAGACACTCCATGTTGGGTTCTAGTGAGGGGATTAGATTTATATCATAATAGATTAAAAATTTGTAGGTGAGAGACATATTTACTCTTAGTCATGTTTTTTTAGGGGAATCAACAACTATCTGGCAGAGATCGTACTCACGTGACATGGGATCGATTCCCGTCTGCTACCACTATACCCCTAGGTGCACCCACACATCCCCCATGCCTGGGTGCATGAGCTAGATGATGTTTGAACTCGTGATGTTGCAAGGAGTACGTCAATAGTACACCCTATCGCCACTTGGTCTACGACCCTAGGGGATATTCCTAGTCATGTTAGGGGAGTTTCTTTTTACAAATATTTGGAATCAAGGGTGGAGTTCTTCTCATTCAATTGGATCAAAGGGTGAAAATGTAACTATGTGGCCTAATTATATTGTTTATATGAAAAAGGAGTCATATAAGGTTGAAGGATGAAACAAATTCTCTTGCATCGACAAAAAACAAGACTAGAGAGGAGTGTACATCTTATTTTGGGCTATAAAGCAATGTTTGAAGTGTTGGAAATAGTGCAACTTCGGAAGCTATTCTTGTACCTCCTACAGGAGAAGATATTGATGTATTTGATCATGTAAACCCTTGAAAGAATCAATGTATGCATTGGGTTGGAATTACCCAAAGAAAAGATTTATCACATGTAATTTTGTATTCCCCAAGACAAGTCAGCGTAGTGGGTAAACTACACAAAAACATTGGGAAGTATGCCCCAAACAATGGGCAGAACTACCCAGTCAGGTCGGCCTAGTTAGGGAAAGTTAGGTCAGCCCAGTAAGGGAAAATGTCACCTTTTGATGTGTATAAATAGAGAGGTCAAACCTCTCATTTGATCATTCACTCAAGCAAGTTCGCTCTAGCCAAGGAAGGTTCGCTACTGTGGCTAGGAGACTGATTTTTGGGGTTCTTCACTATTGGAAAAGTTTCTCTATTATTTTTCTTAGGTTTGCGCTACTATTATCTGGATGTACATAATTCTCTATTGGAAGGTGTGAGCTCGGGGGAGACAAATAGCTTTGTCTATGGTTGGTAGATGATTGTTTTATGATCATGGTTAAATGAGCTCCACACTCATTTTTGTTTTCGTGCTTTGCCATTCTTTTAGTGATCTTGGTTATGCTACTATAAAATCTAACATGGTGTCATATAAGTGCTAAAAGAAGCCATTGTCAAAAACTAGGGTTTCACATTTCAAGGCCTTCCCTCATCATTTTGGCTTGAAAAGAGCACTAGAAACTTCACCCTAGGGGAGGCGCATCTTTTGGAGGAAAAAAAATTTTGTTCCGAGAATTTTCAATTTTGACCTAATTCTGTAGTTCTTGTAGTTTCTGCAGATATTAGTGTTTCAAGTTTCTAACCCTTCTGTCCACAGATTTGGTTCGATTTTACCTCTCCTCAACTCGCCTTCGTAGGGCGCAACTATCTGTGGAAGCATATTTCAAATTCAAAAATTTCATTTTTGACCTATTCTCTTACAGAATCGAAAAACTAGGGTTTCCATTTTTGAGCTATTATGTCCATAGATCTGAGAGAAAAGAAGGGGTATTCAAATCACCTTGATAGGGCGCATCTCCCTATAGAATCAGTTTTCCAAGAATCCCAACTTCAAAATTGACCTAGCTCCTCTTAGGGTTTTTGATCCAATTGTAGTCAAGATGATTGGGATGAAGATTGAGGAATAGGATAGGTTGGATGGGATTTCCAGCTTCATCTCTTGGAAATCTACATTTCTTATAATTCTTGATGAAAGTGACCTATTAAAAGTTGTAATTGAGAAGGATCCAGGATCAGCAAAAGAAGAAAGATATCTCTCATATTCAATGCTTCAAATGCAACAAGTATGACCACTATGCCAGATATTGGTGAAGTTCAAACAAAAGAAAGCATGAAGCCTCAATCGCTGATGATGATGAAGACACTCCTCACAAGAAGTCAAGGAATGATGGTCATACAGATTTCTTCTTCTAGTGCTCCCCATGTTGAGGTGATGATATGAAGATCCAGACTGCGATGATCTCCCAGCAAGAAAATGAAGAACAAAGGTCTCTCATGGTTCCCACAAGGAGGCAATGGGAGCCCACCCACAAAAACAATAGAAGATAAGTATTTGGATTTATTGCTCACATAGATTTGTTTTGTCTTATATGTCTTCATAACAAATTGTATGCAAATCCGTTAGGAAGTTTGTTGAGCATTTGAGATAGTCCACTAATTAATGTATCATAGGCATTTATTGTACTTGTTATGCATATGGGACACACAACACCTAATGGATCTAGATGATATCTCCTTCTTACATGCTTAGAGTAGTGCACACTCTTGTTGGCATGTTCTAGTGGATATAGCATACATCTAGATAGTAACCATATGTGTTTGGGATATATGATTATGATTGTTTTACTGAAGCATTAGATAAGATGCATACATACATTTGTAAACTATTGCCATTGCATTGAAATAGAAATTGGTTAAATTTGATTATGAAATGTCGCTAATCATCTGACAGGATTTGACTTGTAGGGAAAAGACCATATGATATGGCCTACAAGATAAGGATGATGATAATTGTTCCAATGAACAAGTGGTGGACACATGAATCCCGTTCATGTTCAGATTAATCAAAAGAAGGAAGCTTCTAGGAGCATGACTCTCATCCTAGAAGGATGACTCCTAGACAAAGAAGTTAGATGGAATTCATGCAAACAGATGAGGATCATTGATGTACCTGGTCATCACCAGGTTGGATACTTACATTTTAGTAAGCAATTGTGTTGTTCTTCCTTGTGAAATATGGTGCTCAGATTGGCACCCGGAGTGAGAGGGATAAGGAAACTCTATGGATAGATCCATAGAGGGAATAGGATGCTCAGATGCAGAGGGAACAGGATGCTCAGATGTAGAGGGAACAGGACACTCCAGCATAGAGGGAGTTGATTATGGTGAGCCATTGATTTTGGTACTCTATGTTGATGATATGTTTCCCTTTTGGGAATGAGAAACTTATTGTATGGTTTAAGAAGAATCTTGCCTCTTAATTTGAAATGAAGCATCTTGGATTGATGCATTACTTCTTGAGATTAGAAGTATGGGTAGAGGCACAATGATATTTTACTGAGTAAAAGAAAGTACAGCATTGACATACTGAAGAGGTTCGGATTGTTGGACCGCAAGTCCATGGCCACTCCGATGGATGCAAATTTGAAGAAGTTCAGGGACTCTACTTCAAATTCAGATTTGATTGATCCCCCTATGTATCGCCGGCTAATTGGATCTTTGATATAACTAACGAACACTAGAACAGATATATGTTTTGTTGTGATTCTCTCAGTCGGTTCATGTGTGAATCGAGATAGATTCACTGGGTTGCTACAAAACATGTGCTCTGGTACTTGCGTGGCACTATGGGATATGTCCTGAGATATGATTCAGAATGTGACTTGAGATTGCAGGGTTTTTGAGACTCAAATTGGGTCGGATGTGCTACAGATAGGAAGAGCACCTCTGGGTGTTGCTTCAGTTGGGGTTCTGTAGTAATTTCTTGGTGCAACAGGAAGCAAAACTCAATAGCACTTAGCACTGCAGAGGTTGAGTATATGGTTGCTAGTACAACAGCTCAAGAAGTTGTATGGCTTCGGAAACTCTTGGAAGGATTGTTTGGCCAAATTCCATATCCAATTGTGATTTACTGTGATAACCAGAACTGTATACAGATGTTAGTGAATCTCGTATTCCATGACAAGTTGAAGCATATAGAGATTCAGTATCACTACATTTGTGATATGGTGGAGAAAGGTGCGGTCAAGTTACAGTATGTTCCTACAGATGACCAGACTCCAGATGTTCTTACCAAACCTCTTCCCAGGATAAAGTTTGAATACTTTCGTGGAATACTTGAAGTGGAAGAGAATGTGTCCCTCCTTGATATGGAAATATGACATGGAGACAAATCTTTATCTTTCTTCCACATGGGCACCTCTACTCGTCTAGGTTCTCATCCAAGTATGGGAGGATCCCACCGGTAGTAGATATGGACAGTTAGTAGATGGTCATGTGAAGCTTGTTCCCACACATGTACCTCTACTCGTCCAGGTTCTCATCCAGGTATGGGAGGATCCCATCGGTAGTAGAGATAGACAAGTAGTAGATGGTTGTGTGAAAATTATACATGTGCTCGTCCAGGTTCTCATCTAGGTATGGGAGGATCCCATCGGCAGTAGATATGGACAGGTAGTAGATGGTCGTGTGAAGTTTCCTCTGCTCATCCAAGTTGTCACCCAGGTATGGGAGGATGCCATTGACAATAGAGACAGACAAGTAGTATATGGTCATGTGAAGTTTCCTTCGCTCGTCCAAGTTCTCGTCCAGGTATGGGAGGATCCCATCAGTAGTAGAAATGAACAGATAGTAGAGGGTTGTGTGAATCTTATGGGAAATATATCAAACATCCAGATAGGATGGAGAGGCCACCACATTCTCCGGATCCCTCTAGGATAGAGTGAGGATATCTCTCAGAAATCCAGATAGGATGGAGAGGCCACCGCATTCTCTGGATCACTCTAGGATAAAGTGAGGAGATCTCTCAAACATCCAAATAGGATGGAGAGGCCACTGCATTCTTCGTATCACTCTAGGATAGAGTGAGGAGATCTCTCGGACATCCATATATAATGGAGAGGTCACTGTATTATCCATATCACTCTAGGATAGAGTGAGGATATCTCTCGTACATCCTTATAGGATGGAGAGGCCAGCGCACACTCCTGGACACTCAATAGAGTGGGAAAATCTCTTGGACATCATAGGACATGATTGAGATATTTAGTGCATTCTCCAGATCACTCTGAAAAGAGTGAGGAGATCTCTCAGACATACTGGGACGGGATGGATAGGTTGGTGCACACTGGAGCGCACTAGTACTCTTGACTCACCGAAGGACTGGTTGAGTTGGTGCATATTCCCCGAAGGACTGGGTTGAGATGAGGCACATTGTCCTTGTGCATGTTCCCCGAAGGACTGGATTGAGATGAGGCACATTGTATTGACTCTCCGATGGACTGTGTAGAGTCGTGGAGCTAGTGCATGTTCTCTGATGGACTGGATTGAGATGATGCACAAATATTGATTTGTTGACACTTCTCGACGGACTGATATTGTGTTGGAAGACCTTCCTTATGATATAGGGAGGTTAGAGATAAATGTGATGTGCAGATGGTATCCAGGTGTGTTCTAGTATGATAATACTGATGATGCCTCCCTTGCTAAGAGGGAGTGTTGGAGTAGTATATGCATGAGGCATCACCCCATAGTTCAACCCAAGAAAGAATAAAATTAGAATACCTTCCTTGTTGAGAGGGAGTGTGCGAAATAGTGCAACTTCGGAAGCTATTCGTGTACCTCCTATGGGATAATATATTGATGTATTTTATCATGTAAACCCTTGAAAGAATCAATGTAAGCATTGGATTGGAATTACACAAAGAAAACATTTATCAAATGTAATTTTGTATTCCCCAAGACAAGTCGACCCAGTGGGTAAACTGCCCCAAAACAGTGGGCGGTATGCCCCAAACAATGGGCATAAATGCACCAGTCAGGTCAGCACAGTTAGGGAAATTTAGGTCGCAGTAAGTGAAAAATTCACCTTGTGATGTGTATAAATAGCGAGGCCGAACCTCTCATTTGATCATTCACTCAAGCAAGTTCGCTCTAGCCAAGGAAGGTTCGCTAATACAGCTAGGAGACTGATTTTTGGGGTTCTTCGCTATTGGAGAAGTTTCTCTATTATTTTTCTTGGGTTTGCGCTACTATTATCTGGATGTACATACTTCTTTATTGGAAGGTGTGAGATCGGGGGAGACAAATAGCTTTGTCTATGGTTGGGAGATGATTGTATTATCATCATGGTTAAATGAGCTCGACACTCATTTTTGTTTTCGTGATTTGTCATTCTTTTAGTGATATTGGTTATGTTGCTATAAAATCTAACATGAAGTTGGACCACAAAAGCTATCTTAGTGGTAGTGTCGAATTTAGAAGCTCAAGGAACCCAAAAAAATCTTGAAACTTTCTCTAGTTAGCACTAATGAATAGAGCTCCAACCCAGGATGTCTTGCAGAAGTGAAATAAATAGGGTCAACGTATTTGTATGTTATGTAAAACCAATGATGAAAATATTTCACACTTTTTGATCAAATTCCCTTATGCACATCAATTCTAGAAGGAAACAAAGCAACTTACAAGCACTCCAAATGTCTAGAAAGAGAAGACAATGGAAGAATGTTGAAGGCGATGGTATATCAAAAAAGAATTGAAAGAACTTCGAGTATTGACATGCTTCACCATCTAGGGAATTTGGACAGCTAAGAATTCACAAATCTTTGAGGAGAAATCCGTTCACACTTTTCAAGTACTTTCACAAGGCAGGTCTATGGTCTTGTGTATTGGAGTACTTGTTAAAATAAGGGTCCCTTTTGTTTTGGAGGAATTGGAAATCGACAAATCAAAATCCTAAGGCTTGTTTAATGGAGCTAAGCAATGTTACCTTGAATTTAGTAGTGTTAGAGGCATAATTTTTTTTTTAGATTCTTATTTTGTCAAGTTTAAGGTTGGTTTTGGGGAAAGGACCAATAATTATGTAGAGTTCATGGCATTGCGGTTACTACTCACAATTGCTAAAGATAGGAATGTAATTTGGGTTTAGATGTATTTTGTTTACTCATCCATGGTTATAAATTGGATGAAGAGAAGTGCCCAAATCCGTAATATTTGTCTCAAAGTTGTTGGGAGATCAACTTTTGTTGATAGCAAACTCCTTTTATTTTATATCATTTACACATGTATATAGGGAGATGAATGAAAAAAGGGTAGTGGATAGCAAAGGGGTTTTGGACTTCAATGGAAGAAAAGAAAGATGATGTTTCTTGGACCAAATTCTGATTAGTTGTCTTTTACTTTATATTCTAAACTTTGTTGATGTTATTTGTTTATTCTATTTCTAGTCTTTTAGCTAGAAAAGTTTTTGTTGTTAATGATGAAGCAATTTTTATTATGTTTTTCTTCATGATGTAATAATTAAATAAATATATATGATTGTCAATCAGCTTTTTATTAGACAACATAATTTAACATTCTTTTTCTGAAAACTTTTCTTTGGATATCAGATATCATGGTTCTAGTATCCAACTAAAACTAAAAAGGATTTTATTAAAAGTGCTTTCTTATAATAGAAATTGTGATTTACAAAAAAAACGTTATAATTATCTATTATTAAAATTTGATTTTTCAAATGATATGCTTTGTCTTGGGTAAATTGATGCACCACTATAAAGAAACTCATTAAATAATGAAAATAATCATAATTATTAAATCTAATTAAAAGTAAGTACAATAATATAATATATCACCTTTTGATAAATGTTACATACTAGAAACTCATTAAGAAACTCATTGAATAATGAAAATAATCATAATTATTAAATCTAATTAAAAGTAAGTACAATAATATAATATATCACCTTTTGATTAATGTTACATACTAAGAACATTAGAATCTAAAAGAAGCATCTTCAAGATTTTGTTTATTGCTAAATATTTTCAATAAAACCATTAACCAAATATCTCCAATAAATTTCTTTCATGGCACTAAATAAATTATTTAATATATAAATGGTTCATTAAAATCTTACTTCCACCTACATGTAAAAAGAGACACTAGATAAAGTCACTCTAAGATGCTTTTTAAAAGGGACAAAGATGCTTCTAATGTTTGTTCTCCATTCGTTGTCAGCTTTTTAAAAGGGACAAAGATGCTTCTAATGTTTGTTCTCCATTCGTTGTCAGCTTTTGGATTTGGAATGTTAGAAGAAGCATCATCTACACATGAAGGTGAAGATAAAGTGAACCCAACGTAACTAAACAAAGTGTACATTATCTTATACATCTCAGTCACCTATTGACCCAAGTTAAATGCCAATGGAACTCTCTTTACTAGGACATAAGAACATGGATACACATGGTTTTCCCCAATAAGTAGGAAATGAGAACATGGATACACATGGTTTTCCCTAGTAAGTAGGACCCAAGTTAAATGCCAATGGAACTCTCTTTACTATGACATAAGAACATGGATACACATGGTTTTCCCCAATAAGTAGGAAATGAGAACATGGATACACATGGTTTTCCCCAATATGCAGGAGGAAAATGCACACCACACAGGAAAAAAAACCTTATAATCAATGGTGCTCCATTTCCTTGAGCTTGAACTATCCCTCCTTTACAAAAGAGAAAGATGGATAATACAATGAGTACAATGTTATCTAACTTTTCATTATTCCTCTTTATTTAAAATGGAGATCGGGTGGGTAGGGTTAACTTTGATCATTCAGTGAAGGATCAATTGACATGACCAACTTTTATCTCTCTTGATTATGCTTAATTAAATCAAATTGATAAAACTTACAACAAGATTTTTTTACACTCAACACTTATTTGACCTTGAAGGCTTGGTAGCATGTTGGATACACATTTATGCATAATCAAATCAAGGTAAATAAATGCTCGAGACAGTTGATTGGTTACTTTCTTACTTTTTGGTCTTGCTTTTTTTGTTTGCATTTTTGCAAGTCAAGCTTTGAGTGCCTTTTTGTTTCCTCGATAACTAAATTTTCTCCCTTGGTAGTTGGCTAAGTATCACTCTCTAATCTTTTTGGTTGAGTCTTCTTAGTTGGCTTCTTCTTGCTTAGTTTTTTTTGGCTCCTTTGTTCTTTTTCATTGACTACTTCTATAATTGCTCTGACTGGAACTACTTTGCTTATAGTGTTTCACTAAGTGTCTTCAAGTTCTCTTCCTCTTTTGGTTTATGTGAGTATCTCCAACTTATTTTGCTTCCTTGAACTTCTTCCTTAAGGTCTTCTATTTATTCTTCTTCTTTCACCTTGTCCTTAAGTGTCCTCATCTTTTGCTTCTTCCTTATCAACAACTATTATATTTCCTTTATTGGTTGGATAATTTTCATCAATATTTACTTGTGCTCTTACTTTGCATTTTTTAATCCTATAAACAAGGTCTTTAATACACCATGCTTCTTCCATGACTTCCTAGTGTCAGGTGAGTCAACTTATTTTAGTTTTTGGTTGCTTGTTTAATTGGATCATCGTATTAATTCTTAATCCCCGGATGTCTTTTGTAGTCCACCTAGAGTCATGCAAGGATGACTTGTGTGTGATTCTATGTTCTAACTCTTTTCCAGTTCTCATTTTTATTGGTTCAAAAGCTATGTTATCTTGTCGGCTACCTTCTTAGTCCCTTCTACTTCTCAAGATTTATTTTATCCTCCTCTATAAACGTGTTCAGATTTGTATGTTGGCTTTGGCTTTTCCCATAACTACAAGTTCTAGGACATGACTACAATATTTCCTTATTGGCTACTTTTAAACTATTGGTCTTCTTTTGGGTTGAAGTTCCTACATATAGTTAAGACTTATGTGATGGACTTCACATGCTTCTATGTTCCTTTCCTATTGATTTTGAATGTTTTTGTCATCATGCTCTTTATCTCTAAATGCTTTGACATGTCTTATCTTTCTTTTTTGTGACATCCTTTGTGATGTTTGAATTTCTATTTTAATAGGCCTTTTCAATGATCCCCCTTTCCAAAACATGTCATTTATGTGTTTATTATCTCTCCTATTGTTGATAGACTCTTTCCAAGATTATGTTGAATTGTTTCCTACCATATTTTGTCTAATTTTGATTGGATTTTGTCTCTTTTGGAAATATTTGTTTGTCTTGTATCATTGGCTTCATTTTTTGTATGCTTGGATCCGATCTCCTTAATACGATTGAAATCCCTGCTATTGAGTTTATTCTTTTGGAGAACTCTTGCTCAAATAGTATAACATCTGCAAGCATTGTGTCTTGACTATTATGTTAAGAATTATCATTGCTTATGGATATAATTTTGCCATGAATGGAGTCAATCTAACTCTTATGCCTTTGCATACAACTAAGATTACACATTTTGTGCATGCACCTTTTAATTGTTATATTTAACACATGGTTAGATATGAGCATAGCTATCAAAACATGTCTTTCATCACATGCATAGCTAAGTCACTCCTTCTAACCCTTACATTGTTGCATAGTATTCAATACTCTCTTTAGATATCCAATTCAGGATTATGTTGTTGTAATGTTTGAGTCTATGTTACCCTTAGTCTACTCTTTGGGAGTTTAAAATCCATTCCCATTCATCTTGTGGTTTTAACAAATGAGTAGAATTCACCATTACTCCTTTGAAAAAACAATAGTTATGTCTTTTGTAGTCAAATTACATGATCCAACCCCTATGCAATTACATAGGAAGAATCACTCTTCTTGAGGTTGTGACAGCTATTATGCTTCTAATGGGATCCTCCATCATAGGTTTGGAGTTTTTTGTGTAGGTGTTAGACATCATACTCATTCCTTATGTGGTTGAATTGTTTTATCCAACCCATGTGTGATTGCATAGGATCTCAATCTATCATTTTAGTAATATTTCTTGTTATGTTTTTTGTATGGGCAGTAGTTATCCATTTCTATATGCTTGGCTTCCTTTTTTGTTATTTCTAAACTTGCTTTTGGTGATACTTTCCTTAGTCAAAACCCAACCATGTCCTTTAATTGTTGGGACATACCTCTAGTTGTCCTATATTTTTTAGCTAAAGCATTAGGTGTGACCTTTTGATAAAACCATGTACAACTCCTCAACTATCTACTTTATGGACCATGTTTTTTCTTGTGGAGTTAATCTAGTCCTATTTGGTTTTGATGGGTCCCTTAGAGAATTTTTACAACCTATGAAAATGTATAATCTACCTAAGTGTGCCATGATCCTTTGCATGACTTAGCATTTTTCCTTGTCCCCTTGATACTTGATCTCCTAGACACTATTATTAGTTCTAAGATATTTGTATGCCCACACTAAATTGCTTTCCATCAACACTTACACATTCAAAATGGAAACATCTCAACCGATTACAATCCCACAATTCATTATATGTCCACTAGGAATCACCTTCCATCACCTTCAAAATGTTTAAGCAATTGGGCCTCCATGCATGATGTATCATGGATCCTTCCAAGTGTTGAATCCATGGCTTCTTCCATGCTTATCTCTTGCCGTGGTGGTCTAATAGAATGGGTGATCAATTTTGTATGACAAAGGACCTTCCATTATAACAATAATCATACTAAAGCCTTTAAAAGTTTCTCCTTGAACAACCTTTATGCTAAGATATGTTCCATGGACATTCCCACCCATTAGATCACCTTCCATTAGGTATGTCCTACCTTATGTCTTGCATTCGATCACTTCCTCCAAGATTTTTATGACGACAATCCCATAGACTTTAGAGATTCCCAACCACATTATATTAGAGTCACCTCGATGAAAGTTCACTTTTATGATGTCAACATCATGATGTTACGTGACACCATCCATCCTTTCACTTAAACCATAAAGATCATTGTGATCCTTAGCCCAACATCATTCGTAAAGATTTAGTTGGTTATTGTCTCACTTTGGGGTTACAAAATACTCGAGGGTAATGCATAGCTTAGTTATTATAAACGTATATTTATCGACCATATTTGCGGGTTTGTGTTGTGTTTATTCATTTTATTTATGGATATATCTATTGCAGATGTTATAACTATGCCTTTGTAAGACACACATACATCTGGTAGCCATAAACAAACGTTATAAAAAAGGAAGGCAATACTAATTATCTTAATTGTTTTATGTTGGTGTCATGGAACTAGACTTTATTTGATGGGGATCAAAACTAGTTTTCAATGTTCATTGGTTGTTGTATGATGTCCAGAACACACTTTTAACATTATAAACAACAAACAATAGCTTATTTAATTATACAGGTAATATTAATAAAAATACATGTATCGGACCATATTCATTTCTTTTGCTAGCTAGAACACCCAGTATGTGATGAATTGCCAACTTGGAAAGTTGTATGTGTGGTCTTTGGAGCATTTTCATATTGTTACCACTCATAAGTATCTTTGTGGTTATTTGGTAGAATTGGTATGTGATTGTGTTGATGGCAAGTTGATTGTTGTAGTTCTACAAGCCCCTAAGCAAATAAGGTTTTTTTTTAAAGGGAATACACATGATGGAAACCTTTCATTTGGTTGCATTTTTGGAAACCTAACTTGACGGGGACATCAAGTGAAGCTCACAATATTCACATAGGCAACCAGCCTAGAGACTTAACCCCGTGACCTCCTACTTGTAATTCACAACCTCTTGCTTGTAATTCACAACACTCAACCACTTGAGCTTACCCATTGGACAAGACCCTAATCATACATGTTATTTGTTCCTTATTCAAATTATTGAGTAAAACAAATTCAATTAGTGGGATGGGCACTTGTGAAATAAACCCTTTGTATGATTGAGATTGCAAAAAACACATGAATTGCCAAATAACAAGATTTATTTCACACACATACTAAAAAAAAAGAAACATTGATATCATTGCATAAACATATATGCAATGGTGATTTTCTATTAAATCCAACCAACCTTTACAAAAGGATTAGATCAATCTCACATTACCATATATTCATAGTGAACAAATGAGACTCAAAGTATTTGTATGATCTACAAAATTATTTGTATTTGTATTTGTCATGTTTGCTTCCTCCAACACCATGTTACAAATTCAACCAGTTGTTTGATAAAATTGCATGTCTCTTTGGGGTGTTATTTGTTGAAATATTTCTTCAATTCAACATTCATGCCAGTAAATTGAGATATAATGATGAGGATGAAGTCTTAAGAACCTTAGTCGGTGTATGTTTTTTTTAGATGACGCCTTGGGGCACGACCTCAACCATGGGGCATTTCCGAGGTCATTGTACTGACCACTTGCGTAGTTATTGGAACTCAGGGTGTTATAACACTGTGAGTGGTGTCATAGTTCCCCCATGTTCCTCCTTGATTACAAGGAGATTTTAATATATGTTCATCATGATCACCCAAAAACTGATATATTAGAGAGGGGGTTTTCAATGTGCCAAGTGCCATCAACTCTTTGTTTAAATAGAAGCTTGGAGATGGCATGATGTAGTCTCTCTATAATTATTCCTAAGGATATTTGAAATGCATAATAATAAGGATTAGAGTGGTCTTCTGGCAAATAGAGTGGAAAAAATGATCAATGGATTATGTGTAAAATATTTCTTGATCTCCATGTGCTATCGATGTGACTCTTGGCATTAATTAAGTAACAAGAGACCTGAATATTTATGCCCATTATTTGATCAAATTTCCATGTGAGGATGTTTTGAGATAATGTGCAAGGGAAAGTGTGATAACTGCAAACAATAGATTAACTGAGCAATTTTTCTAATGTTAGCACATATGTGTACATTATCAATTTAAATAATTCAACATGTGATATCCATTTTAAGAAATTATTATGATTAGAGTATGACCAATAGGTTGTTAAGTTCTACCAGAATACTCCCAAATGTTGGACTTTTAATCTAATCCTATGTAACTAAACAAATGTATTGGCTAAACCAAGCACAAGCAACAAAACTAAACATAAAGCGCATTAACTTATACAAATCAATTATCCAATGTTCAAGTCCTAAATAGTTCATAGTTGACCAAACTATCTTTTTACTAGACATTATCATAAACTTCAAGCATTCAAACTAGGTAAATAAACAAATACATAAGAACAATGATTTAGATGGGAAACAACTCAATTAATTGGGAGGAAAACCCTTGATACAAAAGAAAATAACTTATCTTTATTATGAAGAATCTTGCTTACAATCCAAGTGTCTCTATATCCTTGAGCCTAAACTATTCCTCCTCCTTTACAAATGGGAGAGATGGATAATACAACAATACCTAACACTTCCCCTTTCCTCCTCGTTTGTAATGGAAGTCAAGTTGACATGGTTAACTTTGATCATTCAATGGGACAACAATTGACATAGTCAACCTTAATCGCTCCCATCTATGTTTAATCAAGTGAATTTGATGATAATTTACAGCAAGGGTATTTCTATAACCAACAACACCCAATCTCTTGCAAACAAAATCCTTGCAATGTTTATGAACAAAAACTCAAAGAACAACAACTAGATCGAAAGGACTTTTGAAGAGTTATAATCATTAAAAAAATCACTAGCAATGTGAAGATGATTCATAGGAAGAGCAATTGGATGTGATTTTTTGAATAAGGTAAACTTGATAGCATAGAATCAACTGAACATAAATTCCCATCCCCTTGTCAAGAAATCTTCTTTTTTATCGAAGTTATTCCACTAGTCCTAGAAATCTAAATGTCGTTCTCATTAGGAGCAACATTGATTTCAAGTGTGAATTAGCACAATTACAAGATCAGGATATGACTAGCCTTCCCAAAGGACCTTGAAGGAAAGCAAGGGATGAACCCATCAAAAAAGCAGTCATATATACAACAGCAACAACCAAATTCATGAAGGTTGTCAAATCTACACAAAAATAAATTTATCTCTAAGCACATGGGGAGGCTTTGTAGAATGGTAAGGGTGATGATGCAAGATGTTCCATATGGAAGTTTATTTAAAACAAACTTGCATTTTTGCATCATATTGACCCTAGAGGTACCAGCTATAAACTAATCCTCCCATATATTATGTCTCTTGGATAGTCATTTTCTTTATAGAAAAATGATGATAGGCATGATTAAAGGTGAGGTGAGACAAGGACTAAATGAGAGCTACCGAACAATTTGCTAAGTTGCTTTCTTAGCATGTTAAACATTTAGATGTGGCATCATTGGCATTTTAGTAAGAATAATCAAGATCACTTTTACAGATGGATCCCTAATTAAATTGGAAGGTCGTTGCTAGTTACATTTAGTTATTCTTTATGATCTTTTCATTAGCATATCTTCTCTTACACATCTTTTTAGCCCATCTCAATAAGATTTGGAAAAAGTTAAAATAGATTTACTTTATACTTTCATAAAAGTATTTACAAATAAAGAAATTTCTTTCCAAATTAAGTGTATTTTTAATATCATCTCAAACAATTACAAAACAAGCCAAAACCAACACAAATATCATACATCATTTAACTAAAATATAAGAAGAAAAGCACTAAGACTAACATACTCAATTCCCATCCTAGTCAATATGATAATGAAGGCTATTATAGGGTGATGTTGTTTTCCTGGTTAAGTTATCAATATTGAAAATGAGAACACTACAAGTATATTATCTCTATGTTAAAGTGATACTCAATTGGTTCCTAGCATTGCATTTTCTTTCGTTTTTAATCATAAATTCTACTGTGCTTATAATATATAGGACATTAACGAGACAAATTACAATTCATATATATATAATAATTACGAATGATATTTTGATGGTTATAAGCACTTTGATAGTGAAATAAAATAAAGAAGATTCTATTTTAACTTTTTTGGCAAAGTTATAACATGAAATCCTCATACTAAACACACACAAAAACTAAAAAAGATTACTTGATTTTATACATGTCTTAATGTAATAATATACAGTTTTAAAAATATATGTCTATGTTTTTTGTTGATATATAAATTGGTATAAAGTTTAATTTTGCATTGTTATAATATAAAATTTTCACTTTAACATGAAGAAGAAACATCTTGGAAACAAAAGTTATGGCTTACTCGACACAAAAGCAAGAAACATCTTGGAAACAAAAGTAATGGCTTACTCGACACAAAAGCAATGACTTTATGACAAGAAATTCTTGAATAATAGTTAGAACACTTCTACTTGTTAAAAGATTCCATTGCTCTCTCATTGTGCAATCACGTCTATTATGACACCATTAAAATGTAACTGGATTCCATGTATTTGTCACTTTAAAAATCATGTGGATGAAACTTGCCCGTTATGGGTGATGACGGGACTTTACTGTATTACACTTTTAAAAGTATTAAGTTTCGTAGGTATTTAGTTTTTGTATTTTTTTATTTTATAAATAGTTATTTTTAATAGTTTATTTTGTAAAAGAAACAAGAGTTACGAGGTGGTAATGTCCTATATTTTTGCAAAGATCGTAGTGCCTAGGCTAAATGACTAAAGCATTTCCAGATTTGGGAATAAAAGAAACCAAATCGCAGTTTCATAGTTTCCACGAATACCGGATTTTAGTTCGTAGTAGATTAGCGAATTGATCAAATGCCATCAAATTGCAAGCTGAGATGAAGGTAAATCGAGTTATTAATATTTAACCTTGATGTTGCTAGTACAAGGATCAAACTGCCACATTGCTAAAGCATTCGATGCCAAAGGCAAAATCATTGATTTAGTTACACCAATTATGCATAAAATTACCATCAGAAACTATATGAAGAATTGGTCACAAATTGCTGCACCGTATTGAAGAATTCAAAGGTCAAAAATCAAATTGTTGTAGTTTAAAGTGCATGAAAGTTGCGGAAGAAAAAAAAGTATCTGCTTTTGATTTTGTGCAAATATGCTATCATGGATCCATCCATAGATAGCAAGACAATAAAATTAGATAATGCAAAATTGAATAGACTATGCTTTTTTATCAAGGGATCGATAGGAAAGTTGAATAGTGATCAGTCCAATAAGCATCTAAAAAATTGAAAACAATATCTCTGTGTTTCAAATTTGTCCAGAAGTGATCAAGCATCGAACCAGTGTTTGTTGTTGCTTTTGTTGTTTTTAGTGTCAAGCCTTTCATTTGCATAAACATTTGCAATTTCCTTTTTGATGTTGTTTTTTGCAACATGTCAATGTTCAGATCACCAGCTACTAGGATTTGAGTAGTTGGTGTGCAAGTTGACAAAATGCAACTTAGTATATGAAAGAGATCATCAAGCACACCACATGGTCTATTGTAAATGTTCACTACTTTCAATACATTGTAGCCTAATTCAAGATCTACGCAAATTGCTTCGGTGGAGTTTTTAGTATAGTTTTTAAAATCGATGATGGCAATGTGTTTTTTAATCAATGTAAGGATTCCATGCATTGAAAATGCTGAAAAGAAATTGTATTTTTCTATCATTGTTGTTTCTTTGGCAAGTGTCTGCATGTGAGTTTTTTGCAAACATAAAATATCTGCTTGCATAAGTTCATGATCATTCAGAACATCGTCATAGTGCAAAAGCAAGTTGCGTGTGTTCAATGATGAAATGAGTAATTGCCTAGCATTTGGCATTGAATGCAGACCATATTCAAATTGCAAACTCGCATGTGTTTTTAATCTATTTATTTCAGTCATGATTTTTGGACAAGTTATAAAATTTCTTTGTTCTAACTTGTTTAAAAGATAAAGGCAATCAATATCTCTGACACGTGACAGCACAGTGTAAACAAGGCCATGTCTCTTAATTTCTTTTGGGTCAAATGCTAATTTGTTCATTGTCAATCCTTGCGCTCTATGGATTGTCCTTGCACATGCCAATTGAATTGGGAATTGTGCTCGCATAACATTCATTTTATTTTCAAGTGTTGTTTGTATCACAAATCTTTTGATTGGTGTCCAACTGGACTTTACGGCAGGCGTATAAGGATGTTGCATAGTAGCACGTTGCTTGTCTCCAACTTTTGGATCTGCAAACTCAATCCAAACAATATCATGGCTTGTTTGTGTATAGTGTTTAAACACACCTTCTGCACCATTGACCAAGCCATTCTCAATTGAGTAGTTGCCTCCAACTAGTTCAATAAGCATATCCTTTTTTACTACTATCATAGAGGGGAGTCGCAATATCTTTTGTCTATGGTCATTTTTTTCAATTGAATCAATTTTGCTATCATGTGCTACTAGTGTGGATGTTTCTGTTTGCACAGCTGATAAAATTTTTGACTTATGTTGTTGAACATCCTTATTACTATAGAAAAGATAAGGAAACGTTGCATCTACTGGTGGTTGTTTGTAGCAATGTTGGTTTAAGTAATCTATGTCATCCAGTGTTTGAGAGCATGTTCTAATTCTATTCAAAATTGATATGAATTTTTGATTTGTTTGACATACAACTGTTGTAAGTTCATGGCATTTTATGGCATCGGACCAAAATGTGTAAGGAAATGTTTGTTGTTGGAATCTTGGTTGTTCAAAAATCCAACAATCCTGAACAGGTTGTGCTTGACAGAAATCACCACAGAATATGACATCAAGGTTTCCAAATGCTTTTGTTGGTGTGTGCATGATTTCACGTAGTCGTTTGTCAATGTTGTATAGCATTCGAGACCGTATTAAAGAGACTTCATCAATCAACAGTACTCGAAGTAGTTCACAATCTTTTGTCAAAAGATCTAGGGTGTTTGAATTTAGAGGAAGCATGTTTGAACCTAGTGGCAGTTTGAAAGCAGAGTGGACTGTAATGCCACCTGCATTATTGTAACATCTCCAAATACGTAGATTAGTATTTAATGACTAAATTGTCACAAAAAGAATGCTTCGTTATGTAAAAAAAAAATTAAACAACATTTTATCATCCTTAAATTCGTTTGTAAAAGGTCTTATAACCATTTCCGTATTTACACAAAACCTTTATATAATGATCATCTAAATCCCAATCTTATTTTGTCAAAGAGAGAAGGACCATCATTCATGCTCAGTAACAGTTATGTGAAGTACCCAAATTTATTCAAGTTAGTACTCATGAATTTGGAAAATATTTCTTCCTATACGTTAAAATCTTAAGTAGAGAAATTCATTAGTGCCAAGCTCAAAGGCCTACCTTTCATGAAGGAATAATTATAAATGATTAGTTGTTCATGCAAAATATATTCCAACCTGCATAATCATTTATGTTAATTCTTGCTACATACCCTACTCACTTATTCAAAGGTCCTTTAGTAACATAAAAAATTCTTGTCATATTTAAGTAATATTCAATCTGTCTTACTAGGGACACTTTATAGGAAGTGGAAAAGCTTACAATTATACACTTGGTTAACCATAGTAAACGTTCTGCTATTCACGGATGTTAATCAAGTCATCTATTACTTTAAAGCTCATACTCAAATAACTATTTCGTGAAATATTACTTACTTGAACAAAGATGCTTTTACCTATCCAAAAAAGCAGATGCATCTAAAATTTAACCACATAACCATTACACAATTGAGAGAGAGACCAGATATAACCGTGGTTCACCCGACAGATATCCGGGCTACGTCCACAAAAGAATATGCCACATCATATATTATTCATCCTGAATAATGAGGGTTACAATCTGCAACGTCCTTGTTGCGATACTTGCTCTGCACTTGATTCTAGACACTTTTCTAGAGAGTAATTTCTTCAACAAGCACACATATGTAATCGTAACCTTTAGTCAAAGGGAAACTACAAGGACATCTCTTATTGAACTGCAAAAGTAAGAGTCGACTATGACAGAATCACATACAATAGAACTGGATACTGAACTCTGACAGAACCGTAACATATACAGTATACCCACACCAACACATACAGGTGGTTCCAACATAAGATGTGTCCTATATCCTATGCAATACATATACAGCTTAAACAAGCTGGGCCTTCATACAAAGAGGAGCGTGGGTACATGACCAACATTACTACAATATATATATCTTGTAAGATATAAAATGCATACCATATGCAATCTAGCCTCGACGAGGTCAATCAAATAAGATCCAACAATAAATATAATATATCCAAGAAACCTATACAGGGATTGGCTCCCACCAGCCATCCCTTCCTTGAGCATACACATATAAATACATAATATAAGATACAGAGGTATACCGGGTGAAAATCCCCAAGCTCTGTGATTATAAGGCAGAAGCATTTAACCTGGAATATCTAAATATATATAAGCATAATCACTCAGCCTGCAAACCATAAGCAAAGTCTCTGCGCATGCAGCCTCTATATAATTAAATATGGATACCTCTCCGAAATGAACAGGATATGCCAATATGAATATGATTAAAGCTATCCGAGGCCTTACCGGGATCTTTCCCCAACATTGGGGTACACAGAAGTTAGAAACACAATAGTAAATACATTATATGTGTCAACATATGAATAGGGATTCGATGGTATCCCCTCTCCGAAAACAACCAATGGTGCAAGCAATTATAATATACAACAGCGAAATACTCAGGGATCCGCTCAGCCATAAGAAAAGACATGTACATCAATTCCATGCAGAGAATGTGTAAGCCATGTGTACAGGGATCCATTCCCACCCATGCGCAGCAGCGAATAACCCTCAACATATATTATAATTCTGTTTATTTCTTAGACCACAGCGCATCACGATTTGGGGTTTGCCTGTAGCAGATAGGAACACTGCTATGATGATTATGCTTTATGCAAATCTCAGTGGGGAATTTCTGGAAACGGCTCAAAAGAAATTCCGGTTGTATTGGTTATACTATTTTTGTTTGTTAGATCTGGTTCCTGACAGTATAAAACCCATAAAGGTAAAGATCAAATACAAAGATCGCACCACTCTGTATGCTACCCTGACATAAAACTTAAAACACCCTGAAAATGGTTTCATTTACTGGGGTAGAGGTAAAATCTATCCTCCGCTAGTAAGAACAGGAACACCGTGAGAAGATACTTCGGTGGAGGTCGATCTCCATGATAAGAGGCCAAAACAGCTCTATCAACATTTTTGGGAGCAACATATCAACACAAGGGTCAATAGGTTTCGATCCAGTGCAGAGATCAACTCTGTCACTAAGGTGGGAACGAATACATCGAACACAGCAAAAATCCAGGGATCTTCCCTTTTCTTGTAAGAACGGGAACACTGCGAGAAGATACGTCGGTGGAGATCGATCTCCACGATCAGAGGACGAAACAGATCTGTCAACATTTTTGGGAGTAACGTATCAACACAATGGTCAATAAGTTTCGATCCAGTGCAGAGCTCAGCTCTATCACTACGGTGGGAATGAATGCATCGAACACAACAAAAAGCCAAGGCCAATATCCCTTTTCTGGAAAGGAGGTCGCACAAGGAAGAGAGCAACATTTTTTTTTGTTGAGATCGAATGTCTCGATCAAGTGCAGAGCTCGACTCTATCACTAAAGTAAGAGATAAATACAATAAAATAAAACCCAGGTAGCGGTCAACTGCTATGCAAGCCAAAAAGGGAAAGACGCATATCCCCAATAACAAGATTACGATCCAACCAAAGCATTATTACGCATGCATATAGTATTGAAAAAAAACTAACCCGAGTAGCATTTAAATTTCTGTATGAAAATCATGCCTCAGGATTGGAATAACCCGAGTGGTTTCAACTATTGTAAAACGAAGGGAATGCATACCTAAGAATTTGAACAATTCGAGAAATCTCACACTATTGCAACACTGGGTCATGACCCCACGCTTCGCATTCTCCGTATCTGTGCCTTTCCTGGAAGAGAATAGTGGATTGCTTTCCTCCCCCTCCGCAGAAGTTCCTCTTTAATAAATAGACTGTGCTTCTTATACGAAGAATTCATCCCGATCAGTGATTCTCTTCGACACTTGGCCTGAAGAATTAAATTCTCGGTTGTGCCAAATGGAAGCCTTACTAGAAACCACTGGGAATTCGATGATTGAAATAAATGCCATCGGCGAGGTTGGTTCTTCTCGCAAGATGGTGCACATTTAATACCACGCTGAGTTAACCGTAGAACAGTTATATAACGAAGTGATGGCATATATGTTTGGCTAGATGGTAAGTATAAGCACATGATTTCCTAACGCACAAAGGAGACAGAATCCTAAGTACACCCTCAAAACGTGCCATTTGTCCAACATAACAATTTGTGGTAGTTATGTACACGAGTTGCCCTTCTCTTATATAAATATAAATAATAATATTTTTCTTTGGTCTATAGGGATTATCGCTTTTTAACCATTTGTTCTTTATCGCAAGTTTTCCACAAAAGTAGTTAAATGGTCATGTCATCCTCACTTTACTTTGGAGGCTAAATACTAATTATTTTAAATACGTGCGAGACAAACCCTTGACCTAGGTTGGGTCTTAAGTTAGTTTCCTACTACAAGGGTAGTTCATGGTTCTTTCACCATCAAATGGAGACCATCCCATCTATTGTTTATATGGGGCCTAGCTTAGGTGGTCCCTTAGTTTTCAAAGAGAAGCTATTATTTGTTTTACTTCCTTTAAGTGTCTATGGCCCCTAGATTCTCGTGGCTTCCCTCAAGTGGGTTCCGTTGTTTGTTGTTTTAGTTACGTCCTCATTTAGTCTCCTCAATATATAATAACATTTATGACTAGGAAAGAATAACTGACAATGCTCACAAGGTCCAATGGTGGGGCCTTGGCCTTGGGCTCCTCACCAGGGCCATTTACAAAATTCATAATTATATTTTATAAGAATATTAAAAATTAGGGTCGAATTTTAGGGATGTTACAATTATATGCTGTTTTTCCAGTAAATGCAACTATAAGACCCTTTTTCTTTAAAGGATCACTACCAATTTCCTTGTCATAGTAATGCAAAAGACCATCATAGATTGCTTTTGCGGTGTAAGTTTTACCTGTTCCTGCCCCTCTTGTCAGGAACAAGCGAATTGGAGTCAGGGGATTGTTTTTTTTCCTTGCAATAACTTCTTTCACGATTGATTGTTGTTCAGCATTTAGCTTTCTTCGAATTGCATGGTATTCATGCATGTCCAATAGAAATGGCTTTTCTGTCAAGATGCATTCACTTCTAGCTTTTGATCCATTGGACATGGTTTTGCGGATTAGATCATGTTGAATGTCATATTGTTCAAATGCAGAAGTAGTTGTTGTTTTGTCTGTTGTCAAAGGAGGCATAGTTGTGTCTTGCAATTCAATTGTTTCAACGGCATTATCAAGGTCACCCCACTTTGTCGTTGTTGGTGCCATAAAGTTTTGTTCAACAATGTCTATTTGTTCTTTGAATGCAACATATGCATCAGACCATGTTTTGAAATTGCTTTTTAGTAGGTTGCAGTTGTCTCTATGCGGCATAAAGAGGATGCTCTTTTCTCTAAAGAAATTCTCAGGGTCTTTTTGTTTGTTGTAGAGAATAGATCGTATGATACATGGTCTATTTCTTTTTCTTGTAATTGAGTGGATACAGGAATAGAAAGATGCATATTCTGCCAAGGAGATGTTTTCAAGCTCAACAGGACGTGCAATGTATTTGTCCAAAATTGATGGGCAAATAATGTCGTCAAAGTCATCTGGTTCTTTTTCCAAAAGTGATGGTTTTTTCAAGACAACTATTTTTTTGTCGTCTGTAGCAGTGTTAATGAAAATAGTCTTCCTGGAGGATGAATGTAGAGATAACGACAATATGACATGTACTACTTGTCTAGTATACATTTGTTGCATGTTCAGAAGCGCATTTCCAAGCTTACGTATCGTTTCAATCTTTCCATCATTCTCAAGAAGACATTGTTCTTTGATCTTTTTGAAAGCATTTGTCATGGATCTATCAAATTTGGTGATGTAAGAGCTTACATATGTTGTTGTAGCATAAGCATCTAAGATATATTGTGTATCTGTATTTGCTTGCCATAACTCTGGTATTGCTTTGGCAAATGAATTGATCCAAATGTCAGCAGTATCTCTTTTTAGTATTAAGGTAGAACGAGAAAGCAAAGACCGTAGTAGCAAAATGTATTCATCTATGGTTAGTTCTAGCTGTAGGAGTAATTGTGCAAATGACATGTTTTTAGAACATTCCTTATGTTCAATAAGAACAAATACTTTTTTTGCTCTTTGAATGAGATCATCTGGAGCATTTTCTAGTGGCTGTAGAATGATGGTACTATCCATAGGAGGCAATGGGAAATTGAATCTACATGTGGAATGTCGATGTTTTCTACATGTTTTTGTGTGACGATGTTTTTGAATTTGAATAAGATTTTGATCAAGTAAAAACGAGTCTATGGATATATAGCGATCAACAAAACTAATAATCTCCTCGTTTGAATTTTTTCCATAAACGGGTGCATTTTGAATCCAAATTAGTCCATGTTCATGCTCATTTCCTCCTTGTTGAAATTCGGTCGTAAAAAAAAAATCTTGTATTTTTCCAAACAATGTATTGTTTTTTAACATAAGAGACTTTAGTGCTGTTATTTTGTGTCTATAGTAGCGAGTACAAATCAATGGGTGTCTTCTTATTAACATATCAATATTTTCTTCCAATGCATTGTCCTGTAAGTTTGACAAATGTTTTTCCTCAATTTGTTTCAACGCATTGCATAAAGGTGCCCAAAGGTGTTCAGCACTTGTAAAGGTTAAAAAGAATGTAGGAGGACCAAGTTGTCGAATCATTGCAAATAGGTCTTTTTTCATATTTTCAAAGTAGTCAGGTGATGTTCTAATTGCTTTCAATGTATGATACCCGATCGGAGATTGGAGTATTTTTACAAGATTGTCTTTTGACTTGACATCTCTTGCCAATATTTTTTTGTCCTTTAACTGTCCCATGCGAATTGATATCTAAGCAATGTTTTTTACTTGTTTTATTATGACTTGAATTGCTTTAAAGAAAATGTTCGTGCCATGTGTTTCAAAGTCTGTACTTTCATGTTGTAGCTCCCACTATGACACTTGTTGATAAGTAAAGTGATCGAAAATTTGATTTGGTCAACTAAATTCGTAGAAAAGTGTAGGAAAGTTTAGATCTTCAGAATATTTGTCTTGGAAAATGCTCAATGGTCGGAAGTTCTCGGAAGGTGCAATTTCTATGATTTTGTTGTCTAAGACATCTATTAGATGTGTTTTTCCATATCCATGTATCAATGTTTGTGATATTGGTTCTATGTTTATTTCATTTTCATCATCATCTGTTTGTTCCGTTGTTTCTTGAATATTTGACTGTTGTTTGGCTGTTTCACTAAATATTTTTTCCCAACTAGTATCAATTACAATGCCTTCAATTTTATAAAGTTCGGTTTTGCATAAATCACTCAACGCAGTCATAATGACCTTTGGCTGAATATTTCGAGATAGATATGTGTTTTTGTATTCCAATTTCCGCTTTAGCATAACTGCAATTGTCAAATTGTCATCTAGACTTCTAGGCAATGTTGTTTGAACTCTATCCAAGTCTGCAGGGACATTGATAATTGAGCCAGTTAGCCCAATTTGTGTTGTTTTATAAGCAAGTTGTCTTATCTGTGCAAAGGCTATTCTTGGCGACACCAATCGTTCTTCCAAAGGAGTCAGTATAGTTACAGATGGCAATATGTTATTGCGGTGGATTTGTGTAGGCGATGTAAACGTAGGCAATTTCCCATTAGCAATTGCTTTCTTGCAAGGTCTACAAATTTGAACAAGTAGCATTGGGCATGTCACATCTTTTGTATTTGCTAAAGTTTGAAAAGCTAATTTAATTGAGCTATTCACACAACAAATGTCTTTTTTAAAATGCGGTTGTTTACACACAAAACATGCATGGATAGGTGTGTCTTGAATAACTTTTAAGTATCTAACAATTGTTTTCTTTGTCTTTGTACATTCCTTTTGCTTTTGACGAATGTCCATTCCTTGTCTACGCATATTGTGTTTCAACAAGCGCAAGTTTTTTTGTGTATTGTCATCAATGCATGTTTGGATGCTGGTTTTGGTTTTTGAAAATTGCTCAACTATGCAAAAGTTTTTTTGTTCTATGTTTGCTATCTTTTGTTTTTGCCTCTTTACTTTAATTGCATCTATGTATATTGGTTCATTCAAGGATCCCTTGTCAATGTTCTTCTCTACAATGTTTTCTTTTGCTATTGTCTGTTTGTTCTTTTCAAAATTATCCATTGCAATTGCAATAGAAGTATTTCTCTTGCAATTGAGCGGAAAGAGCATTTTATTTCCACAATGCTCTTGTAACAAAGGTTGGAAATGCGAATGCATTTTATCTATTACATGTTGCATTAGGAATAGAACTTTCGATGATCTATTTGTTGCATGGAATATCGCAATATTTTCTTGCAAATTATTGCTCCATATATGTATGTTAGTGCCTAGTATCTCACATAACGATTGAAGAGCAAATCGATCTCCTTCTATATGACCAATGATATATGGCTCTGCCAAATGCATAATATAGGTTTCCCATCCAAAAACAAGAGATGTATCTGCTAATGTGTTTTTATCAAGATATATGTCCAAGCATTTTATTGCTCTAATATCGTTTGAAGCAATAGAATTATAAAAGCTTTGCGCCACTGCTTTTCTAACACTTTTTCCATCAGCGAAGAGTGTTAATTTGGAGATTGATTCAAACAACGAATCATGGCAATTGCCACAAAGTTGATATGACATTTCAACTTGGTTATATAGACATTGATTTACATTTACGCTATGAGGAAGCATATGAACGGCTTGTCTATTGCCTTGCATTGTTTTATATGACAACAACGGTTCGAAGTGGCCAGAAGCTGGTGTGTGGTCATGGAACAATATATTGTAGCAATATTCAAATTTCCCAGAATTGAAATGAAGGTATTTTGTTTCTTTTGTTAATGACCAAATAACAACTGGAACGTTCAACCATTTTGAAAACCACTCGATGCAAAATATATCACCCTATAGTCCATATACACTTTGATCATCTGGCTGCAAAGCAGATTGCGACATGCGATTGAGATATTCGCTAACATTTCCTATGTTATGCAATTCTAGCAAATAGTCAACTATCAATTATGTGCGCATTGACAACAATGTAGAGGGATCTTTTTGATCTAGACAAACACGAAAATTATTCACAATCGCTTCTCTTATCTCTATCAATGTATATCGGAAATGCAATAATACTGCAAGTGCATTAAACAAGCAGTTTCCTGGCTCATAGTGAAAATTGTTTAGTCGAAACAGATTGCTTGTAGCCAAAGCGCCATCAATTTGTTGCCGGTTAGAATGTTTGATCCCAAGACCATCTCCCCTTAAAACATAGTCGCTTTTACCTTTGTCTTTTCACATATTGCTTACAAAAACATTTGCAATAGCATATATTTCTTGCCTTTTTTGTTGTTCTTTTTTCTATGTCTCTGGTCGTTTGTATAGGAAAACCTGCAGGCAAGTGAAGAGAAACAGATCCTAAGGAAAAGAAAATAAACGAAGGGCATGGAATTTTTTCAAGCCATGATGTTGTAAACATTGTAAATTGTTCTTGTCATTGCAAATAAGCAAAGCAAAGGAAGGAACATATTCACAACAATCTTTTTTCAAATGAAGTGTATTTTGCCCTCTTAGTAGAATAGAAAAAAACGGCATGTTGATTGCTAAGTTGAAATTATTAAATATCCAAGATTTGGTATCAATGCTAAAAAATGCCAATTAGAAAACAAGAAAATTCTATGTCTATGTGTTCAGTTTTTTTTTTTTGAAACTATATTTGAGTTTGTTATCTTACAACCAGCAAGATGGATTTTTGTAGGAAACTATCCAGGTATGATTCTAGTTAGAGCGAAAGGTTTCGGCACTTAAAAGGTCGGAGTCACTTTATGAAGAAATATGGATATAATGTTTCTCATCACACATCACTACACACTTGATTTCCTATCGTACTCATCAGCCTAACAATGTGATAAGCTTATATGTGGTGTTGAGCCTAACCCATCAGCATAACCCTATGTGTTTATCCACAATCAATTGCACACGTTATTAATAATGCTTATACTATAGTTAAGCTGGGAATCATAACCTTAAAACCTTAAAATAGACCAACAAAAAACAATATTGAATTATGTATATACTGAAACTATGGATACATTGCAATATAGATGAGCTGAAGTAATAGAACAGTGGAGGACAGTAATGGACTCTAAAAGAACAATTGTTAAAAGAATGTTGAAATCCACCACAGCAGTTGTCGAGGTACCTCTAATCTCCTCAAGACTTTCATTTAATTTATTTTTTATAAAATTACTTCATTTTGTTAGTCTGTCCTCTCTAAGTTCATTGATGAAAGTTCATCAATTCGATCATTAGTGAATTACATATGACAAAATCCCTAAAATGATATATCTGTGAAAATCAACCATACCCCAGCTTTAAAAATATGAAAAGTTTACACTCAGATCAGTGGGAGTTTACATATGTAAGTTCAATTTCATATATTAGCATAAGGATTTGGTCCTATCATTCATTAACACTATACACATATCTAAGGTCATGGAATTATATACATGTAGATCCACGTGATTTACGTGGCATCACATATGCTAGTTACCTATTATAAGGTATGGTCTTCCTTCTCAGCTTCCATATAATAACAATGTGATAAGCTTATATGTGGTGTTGAGCTTAACCCATCAGCATAACCCTATGTGTTTATCCATAATCAATTGCACACGTTATTAATAATGCTTATACTATACTTAAGTTGGGAATCATAACCTTAAAATCTTAAAATAGAACAACAAAAAACAATATTGAATTATGTGTATACTGAAACTATGGATACATTGCAATATAGATGAGCTGAAGTAATAGAACAGTGGAGGACAATAATGGACTCTAAAAGAACAATTGTTAAAAAAATGGTGAAATCCACCACAGCAGTTGTCGAGGTACCTCTAATCTCCTCAAGACTTTCATTTAATTTATTTTTTATAAAATTACTTCGTTTTGTTAGTTTGTCCTCTCTAAGTTCATTGATGAAAGTTCATCAATTCTATCATTAGTGAATTACGTATGACAAAATCCCTAAAATGATATATCTGTGAAAATCAACCATACCCCGGCTTTAAAAATATGAAAAGTTTACACTCAGATCAGTTGAAGTTTACATAATATTTGCATGCTTTTTAGGTTTGGCTATGTATACATAAAGCTTCGACAGAGAACATGGGATAAAAGTCCAACGGTCGCTAGGGTTTTGAAACAGAGACAGGCTGCAAGAAAAGTTTTTACAAGGAAAAACAATTTCATGTGTAATTGTAATGAAAGACATGTTCTAAAATTGAATATCCAACATTAAAAAATGAAAGAGTGAAACTGCATATAGTTTGCACAAATAGGTGAACATATTTTCAAACAGAGATAGATTGCAAGGAACGAATTTGCAAAGACTATCGATTCCATGTGTCAGTGACATCACTCTTGGTGCAATAGCATTTTTTTTATAACATAAACAACTACATAGATTTCACCAAGTTGCATTGACAAGGCACAACAATGCATTTAGTATCAAAGCAAGAGAGCAACAAGCACAACAATATAATCCAGGTGAAATCATAATGTAGATCATATGATGAGTATATAAAGCCAGAAAGTGATATAAACATAGTTCTATATACATTACCATTTAACAAAAGCTGAAAACTTGGCATAGCCAAATGGGGTATGTCAGTTCAAAAAATAGATTCTAATGTAGTTGTAACCATGAATATCAAAATGAACAAAATTTACATAGTGGCACTTTGCAACAATGTGCAAGGAGAGCGAACAATTTATTTGATAGAGCAAAATAGTATCCTAACTTTAAACTTTAATAAGTATCCTAGCGAAACCAAACAACATCACATTCAAAGTTTTCCATTGTCAAATATCTTTCAAAACAGAACCTAATAAGCTCATATGTAATAGAAACCTAACTCGGAGCATTTCAATAGTCAAAAAAAATCCAAATTGGATTCCAATAAGCTCATCTCTAATAAAAAACTAACTCTACAACATGAGACATCCCACATACTGTTAGGAAAAATATCCATAACATTTATGCATATATGTTGCATTCTAACATAACAGTTTATTAAATGAACTGAAATAAATACTTACGCTAATACAATAGGTTTCGGAACTGTCACAAATATTTAACCTACCATAACAACCTATGGAAATGAACCTAAGAACTATATATAGATTAAATAAGACCAACACGGAAGTTGTAAAAATATAGATTGTTTACACTGGCATATAAGTATATACTCTGGACATGTGTCCCGCTTATTTTGATGGGCATGATGATGTCCCTATACTCTGGGTCAGTGATTTCCTATGGCCTTTTTTATTCGCCCTTTATGACGATTGCTAAAGAGAACCTTCAAGGCTTGAGCAAGGTGGAGGGTGGTTTTCTTCTGCAGGTTGGGAGCTACAAGGGAAGGTTTTCTGCGAGTGGTTATTGAGGATTTGGCAGATTTATTGAGTTGGTCATGGCGTTCAATGAAATTTCATGTGGAATGTGCTAGTGGGCTTGGTATTTGAAGTAGCCTAGGCGCTAATTTCGTAATCTTGTTTGCTAGTTGAGGTTTATGTTCTCTAGTGTGAGTAGTGCATTGTGGAGGCCAATTGTTGGTGGTGACTTTTCTTGCGGCAGTGACGAGGGAATTGTGGGTGCAATTTTTCTTTGCCGAAACTAATTCTGAACCCATCAATAATTACATAAATTTTGCTCACATTAAAATGCTTTTAAAATTAAATTTTGCTCTAGAAGTCTAGAAAATACAGCGGTAAAATACTAAATCCAAGAAATTTTACTGGCATTAAAATGATTTTAAAATTAAATTTTGCTCTAGAAGTCTATAAAATACAGCCGTAAAATACTAAATCCAAGAAATTTTGCTTGCATTAAAATGCTTTTAAAATTAAATCTTTCTCTAGAAGTCTATAAAATACAGCCGTAAAATACTAAATTCAAAAAGATGAGTTTTCCAAAACTAAAGTGTAAAGAATTAGCATTGAATAAAATACCCATCATAATAAACCACTTGTGTTGATGCACTATGAACCCCAAAAACTTGAATATAGGCAATAAAGGCTGACACCTTTGAACATTGAATTACGATTGTAGAACGAGAGGAATTGTTGCTTGTGCCCAAGATGTTGTCTCTTTGACTTGGTTATCGTCAGAAGCCATGCATTCACCAAGAAACTCATTGTAGAAAGTTGAATTCCTGAGTACCGGTGCAATGTTATTACCAAGAGTGTCTGCAAGGTCACCAAGTACACCAACAACAGATTTTGTAACACTATCGTCCCTACAAACAAAGAAAGCATATGATGATAAATGTCAGTGTAGCTAAACCATATTGTATTTTAATATTTTGACAACTGCACATGTAAGTATCTTAACATTTTAGTTTGCAGTTGGATTTGAAAGGCTCCAAGTTAGTAAAGACAAAATTTCAAATAAAATAAAAATTTCAAAAAACAGAAAAATAAAAACAATCATGCCCCTAACCTTTCTTTATCCTAGAAGACAACCACTATGAACTGCAATATACATACCACATATGGCATCATTAGCTCAGGATTTGCATTCTTGAATCCTTGTAGAATTCCTGAATATGCCTAAAAAATCCCATTTCTCAACGGATTATTGTATTCGACCATTTCATCATCTGTGCTGCTTGTTTGGGAAACAATCTCTACTGCAGATTGAAGCATTGGCATAACATAAGCCAGATACTTCTCAAAATTCCCATCAATAGCAACAACAATATCCCCAAAGCATGAAAAGATTGGGGGCTTCACTGAACAGTGCAGCTGACTACTTGACAAATCTTTTAGAAGATGAGTCATAATACCATCACAAAAAATGAAGCTTCCAAAGAATGACAAATGTCACCCACCACACCCACTGTTACTACACAAACTTGATACTCTTCAAAATTCTGGAGACCCATTTCAACGTACTTATAAAACTCTAGCATATACTTGGCAAACTCAGGATGAGTAACATAAGCAAGAGCACCTTTCTAGATGAGAAATCACCCTAACAACAAGCTTCTGAGACTGTAAAAATATGAAAAGTTTACACTCAGATCAGTCGAAGTTTACATAATATTTGCATGCTTTTTAGGTTTGGCTATGTATACATAAAGCTTCGACAGAGAACATGGGATAAAAGTCCAACGGTCGCTAGGGTTTTAGCCTATTTTTTATTAATTTTGTGGTATATTAATTTCACACTATTTAAATTTGTATAAAACGTAAACTGAAACGTACAAAAAATACAAGACCGTCGTCAAATTTTCCTTTGACATGCAATTCACATTAGCTCCACAGCACAAATTCCAATAGAAACAATAAAAACAAATTTTCAGAAAAAAGCATTCCATGGATATACATTAGTCAGTCTAAATACTTACCTCTTGAAACGAAGAACTCCAAAAGTACAACTCATAAGTTCTTAACATAGGCTCTTTGGTATATTCAAAACTGTTATAATGAGTTACACTGACAAGCAAACTAAAACGATAAACTATTAATATTCAGTAACATGTAATAAAATAAATATATATATCATATAACAAAAATAGAGATATAGTTTAAGATACCAACCTGGGTGTGAAACTATTCTTGAAAATATACTCAGAAGTGTTACTTTTAGAAAAGACTGTTTGTGCCTCGGAGAGGTCAGTCTTCTGCAGGAACCAACTAACCCTACAAGAGGGTGTGTACAAACCAGAGAGAGAGAAATGACTGGAGTTAATTAGTTCAATGACAGTCAAGCACAGTTCATAACTCAACATAAATAAAGTCACAAAAATTATAAACTTCAACCAAGTCTTAGCATAAAATAAGTGATTATCAGCACACCATAACTGATCATAGGTGCTCAAAATCAAGTACTCTATAAGACCAAAAATTCAACAATGTGGTATAAAAAAAATGAAGGAGGGTAAATGTTTGCATTAATCACAAGTCAAAGACAAGGTACCAAAAGTCTAATAATAACTGAATCAAGATGGAGAAGGTACAACAAGTATTTAATAATTCAATCAGTAACAAGTAATAAAATAAACATATTGATCATATAACAATAAAAGAGGTATAGTTGAAGATCTCCACGTCAACATTAAACCAAAAGTACGACAGCATAGATGTCGATGATAATTTGTTCCATCCAAACCTACCAAGTGTACTTTTAGGTCAGCAGTATTCTTTTCTCCAAATTGTAGCTATGGTTCGGAGTCAAGAATACTGCTGACCTAAAAGTATACTTGATAGGTTTGGATGTAAACCATTTTCAATGTTGATGCCACTACCCTCCTTATTGTCTTACAAAAAGGCATGAAAATGAGCAAAAAGACTTAAAATTGTGGACTTCACCTTCAAAAAGTTCGTTACAATCACATTGGTACGACGTCCCACAACCATTTCTCTTGACACCCATGAGGAGTGTTGCCATTGGCCAAATGTGGCCAAATGTGGCCAAACAACTGTAGTATTGTATAAGAGCAAAAGTTCAATAAAGTGGTTTTAAAAAAGTTACTCAAGGAGGTTAAATGACCCCATTAAACACAAATGAAAGATAAGGTACCACAAGACCAATCATATCTCAATCAAGGTGGGCAAGGTACAACCAGTCATATCTCTCTCAAATGTACAGCCGTCCAATATAGCCTAAAATTTCATCATCGTAGTATAAAGAAGGATGGTGGGATGCCAAATAAAAATATCCCTCATTTCTCTCTATTGATCAAATAACAATAAGAGAGGTGCCATTGAAGATCTACACGTCAACATTAAACCAAAAATCAGATCTGAACTGTGGGTGCAAATATAGTGCCTTGTACTATAGAAAATAAAAGCCACCTGTGTTACCTTTCAATTTAGCAATATGATCTACAGAAGCAAAATTTCAAAGTTGCAATGTTTTTTTTTTTTATTATCACCTACCTAGTCTACCTAGTCTAGCTGGTACTCGAGTGCAATTCTTTTTTTTGCTATATGGTTTTGCATAGTTGCAATGTTTTTTTTATTAAACTAAATTTTATAAAAATTATTTATTTCAAAGCTCATTGGCTCTGAGATGGTGACATAAGTCTTGGAATCGGCATCCCAAGAGCCGGCAATGCGATGCCCTCAGTGTCTGCTCGTTTGTTTAATGCATGACAGGATGTTGAAGCCACGTTGTAGAGGGCGTTGAAGCCATGTTGAGTGGTGACGTAAGTCTTGAGATGGGGGCAGTGTGGGTCTGGCCAAAATGGAGGCATTGTGGGTCTGGTCATTTGTTTAATGCATCGCAGGTTGACATGACAAGGAGCAGGAGGTTGAAGCCACGTTGAAGGCAACATTCGAGCCATAAAGTCTTGAGCAGTTATGAAAGACACTTGCTAGCTCATAGCGTATTTTAGTTTGTGAGTATTGAAACGAATTGATAAAGTTTGGCTTGTGCTCGGGTGACGGTGCTCCCATGGTTTCATCTTGGCTGGGCAAAGGAGAAGTCCAAGGTCGCGGATCGCGTATTCGTCTGTGTTTGTTGCTTTGGTTCAAGTAGATTCAGGGTTTGTTACCTATTGTAAATAAGAAGATAAACTTAATCTCAATTCCATATATTAGGATAAGCCTCTGGTTTCACTATTCATTAAGATTATATGCATATTTAAAGTTGTGAAATTTTAGTTTGGTATTCTGTCTGAAAAGGCTTTGTCCCTGTGCATACATAGTGTTTTTTTCATATGGCTATTTATGTAATAACTTTGTTGTGGATAAATTATGTGCTAAGGTATCGGGGCTGAAGAAAAGGCTTACATCAGTTTCCTATTATGTTTATAGTCAAACACATAGATCTCTATCAATATAGTTATAGAGAAATTTACGAAGAACGATTTCTCGGTTTTGATTTTGAGTGCTTTCGTTCGGATTTGGGTTTGGGGTTTTGATTTCAGCTTGTTATGGCGTGTTTTCGTACGGGTCAGGGGTTGGTTCATGTCTCGGCAATTTCGTTGGAGGGTTATGTAGTTCGAGTGTACTTGTGGAGCCTGGAATATAATGGAGAGTTATACACTGTGCCTTTGAGCTTGTTTATGATGGCACATTGGGTGGCTTGCTTAGCATTAAGCTAAAGTATATTAATTTTTTTGCAGGCACTCAATGATTACATGAGTTATGGATTCGAACCTGGATATCTTAAGCATGATCTCGCTTAACCATAAGTTATGCTTCCATCATGGAGTTAATATAACCATGTCTCCACATGTGTGGCAAGAGAGGGAGCTCAAGGAAGATGATGTGTCAAATCAACAATACTCCTTGGGATCACGATCCTGCATAAAAATATGCAGCAACATGGCCCTTAAAACCAAAATTGGACGTCCGACAACTTGCTCATAAGATGTCAAATAAATCAGAAAATTGATAGTAGCACTACTATTGTGATATTTGCGTTATAATCTTAGCTCAAGTGCATATAATAGGTTATATAATGTATAAAGTAGGTATGCTTGTAGGATTTTTTGACTTGATCCTTGATTTGGGATAAGTAGGAACAAATGAATGTACTAACAAATGTCCCATAATATGGGAATGTAAGTGATGGTTGAAATACATTGTATTTTTCGTTTAAATGTCCCATAATATGGGAATGTAAGTGATGGTTGAAATACATTGTATTTTTCGTTTATATAACAGACTACACGAGCACAAGGTGACAAATCATTAATAACAAGTCAAAGACATGAGAATCATTTACAAATAAATAAATAACTAAAAACATGTAAACAAAACATAGACGTATACATACAGACAATGAGCATATATACACAAGTTCGTAGACAAATAAACCTTGAATCTACGTGAACTAAGGCAAGAAAGGCAGAGGAATAGGCGATCCGTGACCTTGGACTTCTCCTTCTGCTACTGCTGCTGCTGCTCCTTTCTCTGTGTCTGTGTGTTTTGTTTTGTGTTCTTCGCCCAACTGAGATCAAACCATGCGAGCACCAATACCCTGCCATAAGCCAAACCTTATGAATTCGTTTGAAAATTCACGAAATAAAATACGCTATGAAACCATAAAACTGACTGACTAGGTGGCGCAGCAGCTGTCTTTCGTAGCCGCTCAAGATTTTATGACTTGAATGTTGGCTTCAACGTGTCTATTCAAAGTGGCTTCAATGCCCTGTTCACTGTCATGTCAATTGCTACAAGCTTTATGATGCATTAAACAAATGAGCAGACCCTGACAGCATCGCACCAATGACTCTTGGGATGCCTAGTTTAATAAAAAACAGATTATAACTATGTAAAACCATATAGATAAAAAAAATTAAACTCGAGTGCGAGCTAAATTAAGTAGATTAATTAATAGGGTACGAGCGATCCATATATTTCCTGCCACGCAGGATATAATAATAACAATAATAGCATGAGTATGATTGTAACTTGGCAATGTTACACTAATTAAAACCTCATTGTTAGAGACAACCTGAGAAATGCTCTAGCATTGCTCACAACCACGTCTGGAATTTGACGGGCTAAAGAACGTTTTTCCAGTTCTTAAACCTATTTGACAGTAAAAAAAAATGCTGGCAAGTCAACAGCTACGTCCATTAACAATTTCAAATCGTTGATTCGACGTTTACATGGTTAAGGCCCATGCCATAAATTTTAATAAATGGCGATCACCGTTTGACAAAATAATCCAAGCAAGCAGACTTGCAGTGACCGATTCCATGCACCAACACGATAGCAGCTACAAAGGTGAATGCACAACAATAATTGACATGCCCCTGGATTTGGCAGCTGCACTGACATGCAAACGTGTAGCAACAACATAGCAGGGAAGAACAGCAAGCACAAAAAACGCTAGCATATAGACAAACATAGAGCAGCACGATGGGTTGTTTTTCCTTCCACTTAGACAGGGCTTGTAAAAATAAAAAACTAAATCAGATACTGCTATGAAATTAACACACAAACATTGTTCTATTCCGGCCACAAGATAATGATAATAACATACACAAAATGCATAATGCATAGAATCAGCAGGCACACAAAAGTAAAAAATGCTACTAATAGTAATCTTATGCATGAATCAAGAAAAAATCCTAGACTTGTGAAAGAAGCATTTTGGTGCATATCAATGGCTGCCTGACACAACGAAGATGCCTCTTCTTCCTTGCCAACAGCTATGCCGCTAGGGTTTTAGGCTATTTTTTATTTTTTATCCACAACAAAGTTATTACATAAATAGCCATACGAAGAAAACCTATGTATGCACATGGACAAAGCCTTTTCAGACAAAACACGAAACTAAAAACATGCAAACAAAGCATAGACATATACACACGGAGAATGATCATATATACACAGGTTCGTAAACAATGAGCATAGACGTAAGCCTTTTCTTCGGCCACGAGACCTTAGCACAGAATTTATCCACAACAAAGTTACTACATAAATAGCCATACGAAAAAGAACTACGTATGCACAGGGACAGAGCCTTTTCAGATAGAATACGAAAGTAAAAACATATAAACAAAGCATAGACGTATACACACAGACAATGAGCATATATGCACAGGTTCATAGATAAATAAACCCTGAATCTACCTGAACTAAGGCAACAAACGCAGACGAATAGGCGATCCGCAACGTTGGACTTCTCCTTCTGCTACTGCTGCTCGTCTCTCCGTGCAGCAACAGGTAACAAACCCTGAATCTACTTGAACCAAGGCAACAAACGTAGACCAATACGCGATCCGCGACCTTGGACTTCTCCTTCGCCCAACCAAGATGAAACCATGGGAGCACCGTCACCCTAGCATAAGCCAAACCTTATCAATTCGTTTCAACACTCACAAACTAAAATACGCTATGAGCTAGCAGGTGTCTTTCATAACCACTCAAGACTTTATGGCTTGAATGTTGCCTTCAACGTGGCCTCAACCTGCTGCTCCCTGTCATGTCAACCTGCCATGCATTAAACAAATGACCAGACGCGCAACGCCCCCATTTCAAGACTCACGTCACCACTCAACGTGGCTTCAACGCCCTCTACAACGTGGCTTCAACATCCTGTCATGCATTAAACAAATGAGCAGACATTGACAGCATCGAACCGTCGGCTCTTGGTGTGCCGATTCCAACACCTACGTCACCATTTCACAGCGAATGAGCTTTGAAATAAATAATTTTTATAAAATTTAGTTTAATAAAAAAAACATTGCAACTATGTAAAACCATATAGCTAAAAAAAAATTGAAATCGAGTACGAGCTAGACTAGGTAGACTAGGTAGGTGATAATAGGGTACAACGTGGCTTCAACATCCTGTCATGCATTAAACAAACGAGCAGACGTTGACGGCATCGCACCGCCGGCTCTTGGGATGTCGATTCCAAGACTTACGATTCCAAGACTTACGTCACCATTTCAGAGCCAATGAGCTTTGAAATAAATAATTTTTATAAAATTTAGTTTAATAAGAAAAATATTGCAACTATGTAAAACCATATAGCAAAAGAAAAAATTGCACTCAAGTACGCAGGACATAATAATTCTATTAACTAAATATTATTATCTTAAAAATATCTTAATTTAAAAAAAGACACATTGTTATGAAATTTAAACATTACATTAAACTAAATTAAATATTCAATGCAACATACTTTATCTCATCCTAAGAATCCCATACTTCGATTAAGTTGCAGCTAAAGTCTATAACATAATCCCATACGAAAAAAACTATGTATGCACAGGGACAAAGCCTTTTCAGATAGAATACAAAACTAAAAGAATGTAAACAAAGCATAGACATATACACACAGACAATGAGCATATATGCAGAGGTTCATAGATAAATAAACCCTGGATCTACCTGAACTAAGGCAACAAACGCAGACGAATAGACGGTCCGCGACGTTGGACTTCTCCTTCTGCTGCTGCCGCTCTCTCCGTGCACGAACAGCTAACAAACCCTGAATCTACCTGAACCAAGCCAACAAACGCAGATGAAAACACGATCCCCGACCATGGACTTCTCCTTCGCCCAACCAAGATGAAACCATGGGAGGACCGTCAGCCTGGCACAAGCCAAACCTTATCAATTCGTTTCAATACTCACAAACTAAAATACAGTATGAGCTAGCAGGTGTCTTTCAAGACTTTATGCCTCGAATGTTGGCTTCAACGTGGCTTCAACCTGCTGCTCCCTGTCATGTCAACCTGCCATGCATTAAACAAATGACCAGACCCGCACCGCCCCCATTTCAAGACTTACGTCACCACTCAACGTGGCTTCAACGCCCTCTACAACGTGGCTTCAACATCCTGTCATCCATTAAACAAACGAGCAGACGCTGACGGCATACACTCGAACTACATAACCCTCCAAAGAAATTTCCGACACACGAATCAACCCCTGACCCGCATGAAAACACGCCACAGCAAGCTGAAATCAAAACCCCAAACCCAAATCCGAACGAAAGCACTCAAAATCAAAACCGAGAAATCGTTCTTCGTAAATTTCTCCTAAAAACGGTCCATGGAAGCTACAAAACCGGCAGCATTCCTTTATGCTGACAACCTTCTCGCTCTTAAGTAAACCGCGCACTGAACTCAAAGCTTTGCAACTCCATTTCTGCTATTCTCTTCGGCCCCGAGACCTTAGCAAAGAATTTATCCACAACAAAGTTATTACATAAATAGCCATTCGAAAAAACAAACTATGTATGCACAGGAACAAAGCATTTTCAGACAGAATACGAAACTAAAAACCTGTAAACAAAGCATAGACACATACACACAGAAAATGAGCATATATACACAAGTTCGTAGAGAATGAGCATAGACGTAAGCCTTTTCTTCGGCCCCGAGACCTTAGCAAACAATTTATCCACAACAAAGTTATCACATAAATAGCCATACGAAGAAAACCTATGTGTGCACAGGGACAAAGCCTTTTCAGACAGAATACGAAACTAAAAACATGTAAACAAACCATAGACATATACGCACAGAGAATGAGCATATATACACAGGTTCGTAAAGAATGAGCATAGACGTAAGCCTTTTCTTCGGCCCCGAGACCTCAGCACAGAATTTATCCACAACAAAGTTATTACATAAATAGGCATACGAAAAAAAACTATGTATGCACAGGAACAAAGCCTTTTCAGACAGAATACGAAACTAAAAACATCTAAACAAAGCATAGACGTATACACACAGACAATGAGCATATATGCACAGGTTTGTCGATAAATAAACCTTGAATCTACCTCAACTAAGGCAACAAACGGAGACGAATAGACGATCCGCGACGTTGGACTTCTCCTTCTGCTGCTGTTGCTCCTCTCTCCATGCACGAACAGCTAACAAGCCCTGAATCTACCTCAACCAAGGCAACAAACGCAGACGAATACGCGATCCCCGACCTTGGACTTCTCCTCCGCCCAACCAAGATGAAACCATGGGAGGACCGTCACCCTGGCACAAGCCAAACTTTATCAATTCGTTTCAATACTCACAAAATACAATACGCTATGAGCTAGCAGGTGTTTTCATACCCGCTCAAGACTTTATGCCTCGAATGTCGGCTTCAACGTGGCTTCAACCTGCTGCTCCCTGTCATGTCAACCTGCCATGCATTAAACAAATGCCCAGACCCACACCGCCCCCATTTCAAGACTTACGTCACCACTCAACGTGGCTACAACGCCCTCTACAACGTGGCTTCAACATCATGTCATGCATTAAACAAATGAGCAGACGCTGACGGCATCGCACCGCCGGCTCTTGGGATGCCGATTCCAAGACTTACGTCACCATTTCAGAGCCAATTAGCTTTGAAATAAATAATTTTTATAAAATTTAGTTTAATAAAAAAAACATTGCAACTATGTAAAACCATATAGCAAAAAAAAGAATTGCACTCGAGTACCAGCTAGACTAGGTAGACTAGGTAGATGATAATAGGGTCCAGGCAATCCATTTATATCCTGCTACGCAGGACATAATAATGGAAAATTTTAAAAAATACATTTACATATTTATTTATGATTGATGATTTTAATAAATTTGTTGATGTAGATTAATGCATTTTACAAAAAAAAATGGAATTATGGAGTAATGTGCAAATAAATAAGCAGATATTCAAGTAATTAATTTAATTATATATTTTATCAATTTCAATATTAAGAAAATGTTAATTTTAAATATTATATTAAAAATATTAGTTATAAAAAGGTATGTTTTATGTTTAATGATTTTTTATTAGTTGATGTTTTAATAAAATAAAAAATTAATTAATGGAAACAACAAATAGGTTGAGTTCTTATTCGTGTGATCTATGTTGATATTGATGTATTATTATTATAATCTTTAAGCATTTCCATTTTTTATAAGGAGGTTTGAACCAACAACATCACGAGTATCTTAACAATGCAATATATCCTACTGCCAACTAATCTATATTTTGATAACCTAACTATTTATTTTTTTAAAATAAATCTTTCCTAATTCAAAAAGTCAACATTTTCTAATTTAAAAAGTCAAAGTTCTAATAATTTATAACAGAATAAGTAAGATTTTTTATCATCTATGTTTGTCTTTTTTAAATGTTTGAGTTTATACTCCACATATTATTAAAAAAAAACAACTTCTAAAATAATAATATTGAAAAGAAAAAGCCATCGAATCCTATTTTTATTGGGATATTTTGTTGATTAATAATTAATAAATTGATGAATACTAATTCAGAGATGATTATAAATAATAAATTTTAAAAAAAAAATCCAAACAATTTTAATTAAAATTAAGTATTTAAATCAAATTAAGAAAACAAAACTAAATGCAAGAGATAAAATCATAAAATCATTAATCAATTAAAAAAATTATATAAAAAAAGAAAATAAATTAATAGATGGTGAAATGATTATGATTAGCATGTAATGTGAGTCCATAATTCAAAGTGATTGAGACTAACTGAGATTATTTTGAAAATAATATGTAATTTAATTGTGAATAATATATAATAACTTTTCCTTTGATTCAGGTGCCTTTAGGAGGGAATGAGTTGGCAGAGGATCGACAAGACATTGATGAACCTAGGTCCCTAACCCTCAACACTTGTTGACATAAGCAAAGGACAACCCACTTGCATGCAGGACAGTCGACACTTGGGTGAAATTGTGGGGCATTTAATCTTGGGGATGGCAAGGGGTTGGCTTCGTCCTCCTAAGGATCAACTCATCATGTGCATTCATTGTGACAAGATGGTTTCAAGGATGTGAACGCGAATGATTAATAGGCAGGAGATCGTGCTAGACATGGAGATTTCTAATAATGATGATCTAGATAAGAGACAGAACTTGAAGACTTCCAATCCTAAGCAGAGATGTAGAATCGGGGTTTCTGGAGGACGTGAATAGGGTATTTGGGCAACTTTCTTGAGCTTTGTTTGTTCTTATCCAAACCTACGAACTTGATGCATGGTGGTTGAATTGAATTGGGTGGTTGGAGCTAAAAGCAGTCGCTACAGGAATATCCTAGGGAGAACCAAACCATCGAGGGAGTGAGTGGGTTGATAATTATAGGCATGCAAGCGATGATTCAGGAGAGCATGATGGTTAGTCGAAAGCAGAGCTCTTTAAGACGAGGGGGCAAGAGGGGAAGGGGGTTTACCCACTAACCAAAGATAATGTAGGAAGCATAGGCCTTAGCCTCATGCTAAAAAACACACACCCTTCTCAACATTCAATAGGAAATTGATAAAGTCGAAGACTAGGTTTGGCAATAGTGTGAATCTATGGATGACGATGACATGAGGAAGGAGCCATAGGAATGGATTCCTAATGCAGGGACTTCAAGAACTTGAGACACTAAGTATCTACATATTGTCTAGTTATACTAGAAACTAAAAACTCTACTTGGAAAAGCCTTGTTGGAACCATCGAGAGGAACAAAAAGAAATTCTTCTTCAAATGGATGAGATGCAGGATCATATGTGAAGAATGAATGCTAAAATCGACCTGGTCGTGAGGGCCACCACAATTTTTGAGTTTGTTAAAATTATTTTCAAAGCTTAGGACATTCCCTCTACGTCAGCATAAGAGGTTCATTTTATTTCAATCTTTGATGATGAGGGTCATACTTCTTAGTTATAGTACTAGTCATGTTTGCTTTGCTAGTTCTAATAGCCTAGGTGATAGGTTAAAGTCATACAATATTTTATGCCTTCCTAGTAAGCACAAAATTAGAAAAACTTTTCTCGGAACTTATTTATCATTTATTTTGGACATATGACAATCATAAGTAATGAACTCTTATTCTATGTTTGGTTGGATTTTCCAAGTGGTCAACTAGCTAGTAATTTTATGTATATTTTAATTTTATTAATAGAATAGCTTAACCTAAAAATATATAATAATAACTATTAATGAAAATTTATATAAGATGTAATTTAAATAATTAGATATTCGTTTTATATATACAACTCATGTGCACAATGGGCCAATGATCGACTTTAAATGCATGTCACTCTTTTGCGTAGAGTTTTATGTTGCATATTTTTGACAATATATAGTTGTCTCTTTTGGGAAATTGGTAGTAAATGCATTATCTTTTTTTCCTTGGAAAAAATGTGCAGTTGCTTTATAATAATTCAACCACATTTTACAAAGACTTATAGTCTACGATCTACATCCACCAGGGAGCAATAAAAACAAAGAAAACTTGTCCTATTCCAAAATTAAACATATCTAAACTTCAGTCAATAAGGTTTACAAATTGTCCCAAAACTTTCCTTGAATTAGCACTTAGAAATTAATCTAGAAAAGTGCTCCTTATCCTAATCGACAGAGAGTCACCATCCTGTGACTGTGTATTCTAAATACCTTCATCCAGGTCGAGGGCAATCTTTGAGAGGCGGCCTGCTTCGGAATTTTGCTCCCTATAGATGTGATTGAAAGAGATCTTGTTGAAACAAACAGTCAAAAAAACTACCTTATCAAAAATAGGTTGTAGAATAATATTCCTCGGGGGTACTCACTTGAAAATCCAATCCACCACCAGCTTCGAGTCACCAAAACTTTGTAAATTGTCAATTCCTTTTGAGATGGCTAGCTGCAAGAGAAGTTTGACCTCCATAAGTTTCGCCCGGTTGTTTGTACTAGGGATCAATCCCGCTGAGAAACTAGTGAAAGAAGTCTCAAATGTGTAAAGAATGGCCCTGACACCCCCCATAGCTAGTTGACCCTATGACGCCCCATCAAAGAAATCCCAACAAATAGACATGTCAATGTTAACCTGCAATAACCTTCTAGCGGATTTCCTTTTCTAGATAGACGACGGGAGAGCATGAAAAATGGCCAGATCCTTTGTGGCCCAATAATGGGGAGTGAAGAGTTTATTTTGAAATATGGAGAAGTTTCTCGCTAGCCAAATTCCCCATAGGGGTAGCACTGGTAGAAATTTAACATCTTCATTACCTTCACTCGTAAACCAACAATGCATCGCTGCCTCCAAATAAGGGCATGTCCATATCATAGATATTTTCAACATGCAGGAGGCATGGTCCCACATTTTGTACAAATAAGGGAAAAAGAGAAAGAGATTATCTCTGGATTCATTTTCTTAATTACAGAGAGCACACCATCCTGGACCGACCTTAAATATGCCTTGAATATTATCCCATACATGGACCTTATCAGATAGCAATAACCAAATGAATTTTTTGTTTTTAAGGGGGCAATTTAGGTCCCAAATATAATCTGTCCACCATGGAGGCGGTGGCCTGATCTCCCCTATACGAAGCATTTTGTAACCCAGCTTTGGGATGTAATCGCCTCCTTCCAATTTCCTTTCCCACATAATTTTATCTGGGAAGTCTCTAATTTTTACATGGTTGTGTGACAAAGCTTTGATATAATCACCCCATCTGTCCTTGTGCTCTCCCTCCAGTCCCATCTCTGCAGCTGATAACCATTGTTGGAAGTCCCGTGTACTATTAACATCATCTTGTATCTGTGCCAAAAAAATGAAACCACCATTCCTTAATGTCTCGTCCATCTAATCTCGGAAAGTATAATCTCCAGGACAACCTACCCACGAATCGCAACCGATCCTCATACTTCTTCCATCCCCTATATTCCAAATGAGATGATCACCAACAATCGGAAATGCTTGTATGAAGGCTTTCCACGTAATGGAGGAGTTCTTGTGGGACTTATTTGGAAGTCTTATCCAGACATTAATTAAAAGAGGATGGATATACTTTTGAGTTACTATCTGGGCCCATAACCCATTTCCATTTATGATTCGTGAGATACCTTTGTTGTGAATTCCTTTGTGAAAAGGGAGGGGCTCTTTAGGCCCCAACCCCCCATATCCTTTGGGAGGGCGATTTTGTCCCAGGAGACCCAATGGAAGGAGTGTTTGGGAGAATTTCCTTTCCACCAAAAGTTATAACACAATCTTCTGATATGATCATGTATGCCCGCAGGGATGTGTGCCAAAGAATTCTAGTAAACAGGGGTCGCTTCCAATACAGCCTTCATCAATATGAGTCGACCCCCTCAAGAGAGCCAATGGTTGCACCACAGATTGATTCTTGATTCTATTTTGGCGACCAACCATGCCTAATCCTTTTTAATATAGTCATTTGGTTTTAATAAGAAACCCAAGTATTTTATTCCCAATTGGATTTCCACTTCAATAAGATCAAACTTATTATTGATCCATTCTATAGAAGGTTGATCTTGATTTAAAAAGGAAATTGAAGACTTCCCAAAATTAATAACCATACCTATTTCATCCGTAAATTGTGAGAGAATGACTTTGAGATGAAGAATGTCACTTTTATTACAAGCTGAGAAGATCATAATGTCGTCCAGGAAGATCAGGTGTGTGATGCTGAGAGATCCACTGATCTTTAGGCCTTTGAAAGCACCTAATCGCTTAGAGTGTAGGATGATATTACTCAAGCCTTCCATGATCAATAGGATGATATTAGTGGGGCTAGGGGACATCCTTTGTTGAGACCCTTACTTGGTCTAAAATATCTAAGATCGTTCCATTTATTAGCACAGCAAAGGAAACTGACTATGCGCAAGAAAGTGTCCAATTTATGAATTGAAGGGGAAAGCCAGTCTGAAGCAAAATGAGCCGAATATAGGTCCAATTGGAGCGATCATATGCCTTTGATAAGTCTATATGAAGATAACTGCTGGACTATTTTTTGTCTTAACAGAATGAAGCACTTCATGCGTTGATCCCGTCACATCATGTATTTGGCATCCCTCAAGAAAGGTGAATTGTTCCTTTGAAACCAATCCTAAGAGGATGACCTTTATCCTCCTTGCAATAATCTTTTCTATCACTTTGTATATGCAATTCGAAAGTGAGATTGGCCGAAAGTCATTAAAAGAGATAGGCTTGTCCGCTTTCAGGATCAAGGATATGAATGTAGAGTTGAATATAGCCAGAATCTTACCTTTTTGCCTTGATTCTTCGACCACAGCTAATAGATCATGTTCCATGAATTCCATGAACGCTTCAAAAAATTCCATAGGAAAGCCATTGGGATCGGGGCTTTTATCTTTTTGTAAAGAAGTTAACGCCCCTCTGAGTTCTTCAATACTGATGGGTTCCATGATGCTCTGTTTCTGATCTTTGTCAACATATCCAGGAAAAAGGGCTACATTTGAAATCAATTGTCCAATAGATACATGTTGGTATTCTTTGAAAAAGGTTTTTGAAATGGGAGACTCCTTCTGTTGCCAGGTCTTTGAAACTCGTGATCCTTGTGCCATCTTCTTTATCTGTGTGCCAAATAGAGTTAATATGGTTCCTGTTCTTCATATGATTATGGAAGTACTTCGTATTATCATCACCTTTTTGGAGCCAAATTGCACGGATTTTGAGCCACCAGAGAGCTTCTTTTTCCAGAAGGATATTCCTTCCGCAAGTTTATTTCTCCAAGATCTCCAAGTTTTCCTCCCTATAGGGGGGTCCTGTAGGATTATGTACATTGTAACTGTCAAGAAAATATTCTATGCTGATAAGTTCAACTTCGTTTGCTTTCCTTCTGTCTGCAGCCCATTTCGTAGAAAAATTCTTAAGGGAATTTGGTAAAGTCGTAAGTTTGGTTAATTTTTATGACCCAAATGTTCACATAATTAATTATTGGGAATCTATATTCAAAGCAGATTTTCTAAACTCTAAATACATGATATTAGGAGGAGATTTAAACTTTTCAATTGGAGAAGCAGAATCCAGGGGAGCGTCATCACATACAGATAATCTCCTGGAATATTTTCATTATATGATATCCCCCTAGTCAAACTCTATCCTACGTGCAGGAATATCAGATCTGGCCAGCTTAGTGTGGCCAAAATACTGGACTGATTTATTGTTAATGAGGACCTTATTCAGTCACCTATTAGAATCAAACAATGGGTGGGGGAAGTTGGTTTCTCTGACCACCGTACAGTAAATGCATTATCACTTTCTAATATAGTTTTTATCAAATGTAATATTATTTTGTGGTGTATTTAATTGCATATTTTGAACAACGAGACATTAATTTACATCAATTGTGTTGTCACTTTTTCATTTGCAGTTCTTAGAATCTCTCTTACTAGCTTGTAAATATTCTCAGTCCTTGTTGAAGACCCTCACGAGTCCTATTTCAATGAGTTAAACATTGATTTTAAATAGTTTAGAGTTTTGATTATAATTTTTTTCTTTTTCCCAATGTTTACATTAGCTAATTGTTTTTTTTAATGGATCTATCTGTGATTCTATTGGAAAAGATAATTGAATTCATATTATGGAGTAAAGACTAAGCGATAATACCTTGTTGGGGTTCACAAATTTCTAGGAATTCAATATTTATATTTGTTCATAAAGTGGTTGGAACTACTCTTCTTTTTCTCCATCATTGTCCAACACTGAATGCTGGTATCATTTTAAGAATATCAAGAATATCATTGAATCCTAACAACCCACCGAAAAAACTCTACCACTAGCATTGATGCAACATCTTTATATTGCAAAAGTATACCACCCAAAGTCTTAGAAATTTCTTGGACTCATTTATTCTTGCAAAAATAGAAGTGTATGCTAATATCTGAAGTTCCTACATAAATTATATATGTATTTATCCAACAATTAAATACGACCATGGTTAATCGATAGTTCGCATTGATTTATGCTCGTATGCCATGGTTAATCGATGATTAATTGAGAAAAAATTATATGTTTGGTGATAACATTTGGCCAAAAATGTTGTCACGGGCCATTTTTGTCTTATTAAATTATTTAGATTTTGTTTCTTGTTCATAGTCAGTCATCTTAAAATCAAATGTCAATTCAGTACCTCATTTCTATGTGGTAGAAAGAATTTGGAATATAGGTATAGATTGAATTTCAATGTGATATCCATGGCTAATTGGTAAATCTTTTGTTTTCCATGATCGTGGATGATCTCTTTATGTCCTGAAAAATGCCCAATTAGTAATTAATATAAGAATTATGTGTTGATAAGTCAAGAAAGAGATTTTGGTTGTAAATCATGGTTACCGGCACTGTAGATTTATTATAGCTATGTCATTCTTATTCTTTAGAATTGAAGTTTGAATCATTTCTCTCAGTCCATGAATTCTGAAAACCAATCTTGTTATTTAGAATTGGACCTATTTTCTTATTTCGTGAATCTTTTTTTAATATAAACAATTATTTTGTATTAAAAAATGTGTTACCACTGAAGTTGAACCATTTAACAAATTAAATACAAAATTGGGAGCAATGAAATTGCCTCAAAGAGTTTATTGTTTTCATAATGTTCATATTGGCATTTTCTTGCTATTCTACATCCAGGGATAACTAGATGACTAATATAATTTCATACAAACATGCCTGGTAAAAAAACTATCTTAAAAAACATTTAAATTTGTTTACGTGATTTTGTTGTCGTCCCCACCAGGGGCAATCTTTTGACTTTCATCCTTTGAGGAAAGGATTGTTGAGGTTATTTATTTTTCTTGATATAACCTATGTTGGTCTATCTCCTCCTCATTGTCTCCCGTTTGATCTAGGGCAAGCGATCCAACAAACATGATTGGAATTGTTGGCTTCCTAAGCTCTCAAATCTTAGTCACTTCTCTAATTCTAGTTGTGCAACTTTATGTTGTAATAATCTAATCTTTTCATTTGTTTCCATCAAATTTTCTTTGTGACTCTCTTCTACCAACAACTTATGAAGTAAATTTCAAAGCCCCTTTGCCTTGTTCTTTAAAATCAGCATTGACCATGGTATGATGATGATTGTTTGATTCTTCTATTGTATCGTTGGCTTTCTTGGTTGGGTTGTTAGAGTTTCTTCATTATAAGTTTGATTTAATTGCATTCATCAAATTGCATGTGTTTTGATTGAGAATATTCTCATACTCTTTGGATTTGACGCAGCTCTCACCTGTTTAAAGTGTTATGCAACTTTGTCCAAGTATTTTGAATTTGTTCTATATCATTTGTGTGCTTGCAACTAAGTTACAAACATAATCAACACTTTTGATAGGTGCTTGGTTTGGAGTGGGTTAGAAGCAAATAGGTCTTGTTCTAGGATTGAAATATTTCAACTTCCCATGATTGCTTGACAACTTTAATCAATGGCTTGAAATCCTATATAATACTAATGTAAGATGAGCTGATAGATTCTAATTTGGACAAACCAGTATACCTAGCAAGCTTTGGACTTTTGATTAAAAAATGTTGTTCATGTTAATTTTATGCCCTCAAATAAACAAGCTTCTTGATGTCCATAATAAGTTGCTTATAATCTTTTTCTAAATTGTGCATTGAATGCATCTTTGTATATCAAATGGTGAGGTCTGTAGTTAAGTAAACGTGTAATCAAATTCCCCTCCCGTGAACAAGACAATTAAGATTTGATGAGGCATAAAGGGATAAAGTTAACATTGAAGATCGACACTTGAGTAGTCATTTGAAATCATGTTCTCTCCTCTACGGCTTGACAAAAATTGTTCAAATGTGCAAGTTATGAGGTTTCAAAGTTCATTAACTAGAACAAGACACCATACATTAATAACCAGTCATTTGAAATCATGTTCTCTCCTCTACGACTTGACAAAAATTGTTCAAATGTGCAAGTTATAAGATTTCAAAGTTCATTAACTAGAACAAGACGCCATACATTAATAACCAATAAGGTGTAGGAACTTTTCAATGCATGTTACAGTAAATCTAACGATTTGGAGGTATTGTTGTCTTCAAACCAAAAGTTATGAGAAATAGAGACCTTTGATGTAACTTGTGTAGGCCATCAAAATAATGAAAAAATGGCAATTGATTACCAACATAGATGGCATATTGGAAAACATGGCATAAAAAGAGTGTATCAAAATTTGATTTGGCATATTGGAAATCATGGCATAAAAAGACTATGGAAATTTGATTTTTTGATTTGACACTGATGCTCCACTCACTCGATGTGAATACCAGTTTGCTTGTTATTATTTTACATTAAATTTTGAGTTTTGAGAATTCACCATGTCAAAACTCATTGGAACGAGTGAAGCATAACATTGAAAATGCAAATCCTAAAAGGGACAAGTTTAGTATCCCGAGTGAAGCATAACATTGAAGATGCAAATCCTAAAAGAGACGAGTTTAGTATCCTTGAGTGAAGCATAACATTGAAGATGCAAATCCTAAAAGGGACAAGTTTAGTATCCTCCTACTATTATTGCAATAAATACGATGTAAAGTGTTGGATTAGAATCTACAATTCTTCCATCGATGGATAGAATTATGTGAACTACAAAGTCTATTTAGAAACAATGGACATTAAAGTTGTTGATTTTTTAATACTTCATCTTGGAAACAAAAGGATGCATTGATTACATTTAAGAGTGTGGAGGTGTTGATTTTTTAATACTTCATCTTGGAAACAAAAGGATGCATTGATTACATTTGGAAATCTTGGAAACAAAAGGATGCATTGATTACATTTATTGATCAAAAGTGTGGAGGTGTTGATTTTTTAATACTTCATCTTGGAAACAAAAGGATGCATTGATTACATTTATTAATCAAGAGTGTGGAGGCAAGAAAATTTATGGGACTTAGATAAGTAGATATCAACAAGAATTTTCCCTAGTTTGAAAACTAGGGTTGAGCCATATACAAGAGAGAATCCATTTTTTTATGAATTTGGTGTGGGAATGAGATAGGCCATTCTCTAATCAAATGAGTGTACTTTTGTAATGCGGAATATGTGGTAATTGAACAAATAGAGGCATTAATTTCATTTGATGTCAATTATGGCAGTGGCATGCTAAGTGAAGAGATGTTTAAAAAAAAATATGTTCTTAGGTTAATCTTGCAGCTATAAAGCAAATCACAAGAGAGTTGTGTTTAAGAGACATTGGTGGCACCATTGTGGTCGACTTCATTTGATATGCATGATGAAAAGCTTAAAAGGATGGAGTAGTTTATTTATTCTATGTTTTGGACTTTTCAGTGGGTTTTGGGCGATTTTATTCTAAGATTTTTTTAGATATTTCCAACCTGACTACCACAACGAATGTGAAACTCATATATATCTCTAAGGACTGCCAACATATTCAGACTTGTGCGAAGGAAATATACCAATACATCGACATTACGTCTGACAGATGGAGAACACCGATAGATATATCCATTTTTTTCTATCAACATACGGACTAAAACTGTTTATTTATTATATGAATTTGTGTTCATATACAGTTTAAGAAAACTTAATTCGATTTACATAGTGTTTGTAAATAATTTTTTGTACCAGAAACTCCGCCAGTATTAGCACAGATCATCTACCGTTATTCATATATGTAATTACATTCACACAACATTTTGTTATGAATAGAAGATATTTTAACTCACAGATAACACATGATACCATGACATTGTCCCAATGATTTATTAGTCTCTAGGTTTCCTTATAATTACTGGATGTTATCGTGCAAATTAGGGTTCTTAATTATTGTTTGTTACCTTGCAAAATAGGGTTTTTAATGAATGCAACCTAGTACTTGGAATAAAACATTATTAGTACTGCAGAATAAATTACCCGACGACCTTCTTCAAGAGAGATACTATAGGCTATAATACTTGGTTTAACCAGATGCTAAAATCATCTTCTCACTTTAAAATTATCTTTCCAAAGTGATTGGAAATGTTTTTCCCATAAAATGTCAGATTCAACAATAGATTTCCTAGTTACACTTGCGTCCCTCCTCTATGAGTTTTGTGTGACACTGCATTCTCTTCATCTAGCATTTTCTGCTAACAACGTAAATCTTCCAATCCCACGATCTCTCAATCTTCCAATGTTGCAATCTTTAGATATCTGCAGTTGCAATTTGGTGATGAAAACGACTCATCCCATAATGCCAACTCATTACATATGTTAATGACGAACTGATGGATTAGTAAATGCAAGGAATATATCTTTGTAAATCTGAGCATTGGATTTTATGTATATGGCTAAGAATATTATTTGGATAATGAATTCTAGCTATCCATCAACCAATGAATTGTGACTAAAAGATAATTAAATCAAGTATCCTCCACCCAATGTATTGAAATAAAAATGTCTATTAGCATAATTAAAAGGGGTTTCACATTAAGAAAGTTAGAAAATATTTTTTTAAGGAAACTATATGTGAAATTTATAGAGGCCGTGAAAACCTTTGAGAAAGCATGGAGAGAAATATTCCAAAAGGAACATGATACTAGGTTTCTAGGGTTGCAAAGGAGAATATAAAAAAGGACTATGTAAGCATCGTTTCACATAAATACCTTCATGGTAATCAATGGTTCTTTGTTAGAATTCTAGGATGAATTTAACATGGCATAAGAGGTTGATTTTTTTTCTTTTTTTTATGGAATATACATCATGGGAAATACTCCAAGCACTTCCTCTTCATTTTGAGGATGGTACCCGGGGTAAACCATTTGATTGTAGTTTTGGCAATCTAACCCAGGAAAAACAACGAATGAAACCCTCAACATTTACATAAATAACCAAGACGAGGACTTGACCCTTTACCTCTCTTGAAACTCATAAAGAGGTAAACTTTCTCTAACCCTACATGTTGAATATTTTCATGAACCCTATGCTTTTTATGTCTATATCTTGTAGAATGCCCAAGCAAATGGCTAATAGCATAGGGTATCTCCAATCTTGGCGCTTAGAAAATCCCACATATCGCGATAGTATTTTTATTTGTAAAAAATGTTACATCCATGTATACATACCTCACCAGCGACCATAGATATTGGATGACTATGTTGTCTACATCAAGTACCAGACATGCGATACATTAACCGAATTGTGATCATAACATGATTGAGGGAACAAGCATTGAAATAGAGGCGTATTCTTGTGATTATCACAATACGACAAATAATGAGTCGGATGAATCGTAATGTCATGATGGATAAAATATATATATATATATTAGTAGATAAACTAATATTTAGCATTACAATTAGTAGTGAGGGATGTATACACGATTCACATGTAAATAAAAATATATATATATATATTAGTAGATAAACTAATATTTAGCATTACAATTAGTAGTGAGGGATGTATAGACGATTCACATGTAAATAAAATGGTAGATATAATGGTTCAACATATGTAGTCCTTAGTGGATTGCTAGTTTTCTAAAGTACTGAAATAAGATTTAATAATTTTGGTTCATGGTATGCATGAGTTGTAGAGTCCGTGACAACCAACCTAGTAGATGAACACAAATTTAGGGTCACTTAATTGAATGGTTATATTACATTGTCGTTGTAATTGTGACTTAGCAAATGGAACCATATTCAACTCGTCTTTTATTATGCTTAGAATTATTCTCTATAGTTTCAAAAACAATTCATGTTTGAGGAAAAGGTTGTATTTTCATGGGATCTAAGAAAATTGCAATATCATACTTTCAAACCTCAGTTGTCTCCTACAATATGATTGAGATATAACTTCATATACTTTGAGGAAGACATGTCTAAACAAACCAATGACACACAAAGAACTTCCATTTATCAAGGAAGTTGAGGAATGTCAATTTCATAATAACACTCAATACTTGAGCATCTTTACTTCAAATATGTGCAACAAAAAAATCATTTGTTTATTATTTTTAAAAAAGCGATACAAATGTATTGAAGGTCTTATGTACAAGTAGCGGCGAGAGGTGAAGTTAGTTGTGCGGAAATGGAACCTTTTGATAGCTTAATCAAAATAAAAAAGGAATATGTACAAAAGTATTGAGATTATGAATGATGATGCTCAAATCGAACCAAAGGTAACACCATTGGATCCTTCCTCGATGGGGAGTGAAGTGTATTACAACATTAAAAGTGGTGTACACACCTTTAAAATTGAAGGGACATGTGATATATATCCAAAAACATATAGATAAAGGCATTTTGAATTACACCTCTTGGATTATTCTCCACGTTCTTCTTACGGGTCTCCTTCCAAGAAGAAGATGTTATTAGATTTATGGAGACAAATCATTATCGGCATTAAGCGAATAACATCAATCTATGACTCTGCCTATTCTAGGCCCATATATTTATCTCCCTTGAATAGGAGTGGTTAGAGATTTGGGCCTGAATTAAAATTCTTCCACAACATTTAATCATTTGGTTCATAATGACTCCTCGATGGGCTCATGGTTGGAGACATGTCTTTTGCAACTAATTATCTTTCCAATGGTGATAGAGTGCTTTCTTTGTTCTTTTGTCAATGCTCCTATCAATCAAACATATCAACCTTGTCAGGATGCATGGAGAAACTTCATGGAGGAACTGGTATCACACGTACCTATGATGGTAATGTGGGGAACATTGAGATAGAAACTCAAGATCGAGGCATCAACTTTTCATCTAACCATGTCATATTTATAGTCCCTTCTAAGGAATCCAAATCCCATAATAATATATACTATTCTTTCAACACTAGAGAAGTGTGCTTCACGATTCTACCATCATACACTAACTACAATAGAACCAAAGAGCAATATTAGTGGTTTAAGAGAGATCCAAAGCAAGATGTGGATCGAAGTGTGACTCCTTGGATTGATAACATCATGACACAACCCTTGGTACAATAGTTACAATAGACATTACCTATAATTTGAATGCATGTGACAACATATGGAAGACCTTCTTTATGAGTATGGTGAGTGGACCTTGATTTCCATGGACACGCGCATGCAAATGAGAAAATGAGATGAGTTTATAAGTATGGCTTGGATCCATGTAGCCTTTTATATATCACTATTGAGGATGGAGGAAACGTTAAGAGGCTTACCACTCCTCACATTGATCACCCTAGACTCTTCCCTAATATCACATATATAGAGTTAGAATATGGAGGTGTATTTGCTTTCTATTACACCTCGAGTCCATCCAAGGGAAATTTGTGATAGGATAGACAACTAGAATGGAGTGCATCGGAGGATGATGTATATTTTAAATCTACATATCTACAAACATCACAAATTGTGCTAATTGGGTCTAGCCCAGGTGGTCATGGGATGGAGTGTTATCCTCCCCACCCAGGTTGTATTCACGTAAGTGACATGTTGTGCTCGTAATGAGCATATTGTTGTAACAACTTTGAGCCATGTTGTTGACTTGGAGTTGTGCCCTGAAAATTCTAGGGTTTACCCTGGGTACCATATTTGAAATGAAGGAAAGTCCCCATGGGGTTGCCATGGGATAATTACCTAGAAAGAAGAACAGAACATCACAAATTGTATTAATTAATGTATTACCCACAAAATTTCATTTAAAAGTCACAAAAGGAAAATGATAAGTTATAGGAAATTGAATTATATCTAAAATTAAAATTCCATTAAAGCTCCCTCAAAGAAAAAGACAAATAGAAAATAATGTAAGAGTCACAAGGAGGTTTTCTAAAGGATAAGATGGAAGACTAAAAGCCACCAAATCCTCTTACAAATACTATCCTTGTACCTAAAGTGGGGGGGATTCTACTTGTAAACTTGTGTGAATTGTTTTAAAAAAATCTAATAAGAAGAAGGAAACTTTGGCCAAACTATTTGGTGACAAATTTAGGTTTGGTTACTTATGTTTATGTTCTTACACGGTAAATTTTGACTTAAGATTAAAAAAAATAGTGATATAATCGATGTTATGTTTATATTTATGGTTACGTTATGTTAGTATAGGCATCATTTTGCATTTTGCATATTAGATTAGTTGCATTTTATATTGCATCTTAGAAAACTCTAAATACAGATCACGCTAAAATTGGTGAGACCTCAAATCTATAATGGTTGTTCGGCCAGAATCTAAGTGGGTTCCCTATAACAAACAATAGAGAACCTAAATGGGGCGTTTTCACTCAAGAGAACGCATGTTGATTACACAAGGATATTATGCCCCATCAATGTGCCCTTGAGTATATCCCTAGGTACCCCATATTATCCTCCTTAGGTACATCACATTTTGTACCCCTTCACATGTTTCATCCTTAAAACATGAGTGGAGTCCATATAGTATGATATTTTAAGAAATGTAGTTAATAGGTACCAAGCATCAACATCTATCCTTCCTAATGCAATGTGGAAATGGGCTCCAATTGCTTCTTGTCACCTAGATCTTGATTTTCGTTGTTGTTTTGGTTCCTTGTTGTTGTTGTGTTGTTACAATATCTCCATTCATCACTTTTATTCCTCCATGTACCTCTATACTTTGTGCCTTTTTGGTTCCATGTTGGTCAATAGTAAGTTTGTTGATGCTCATGGCCTTGCCTTTACAGCTATTGTTTCTCAATATGGTGTGGTGATATATTCCAACCTCATGTATTGGTTATTTCGTCTTTGAGTATTCTACATGTGGTTCCTTTGAGTCATATAGCTCCTCAAATTCTTCTTCCTAATTATGCCCTTCCTAGGAGTTTTCCCCATGTGTTTCTGTAGGCTATTCTTCTAATTCAACCTCGGATTCTTCATCTAATGTGCTAGTAGGTACTGCAATTACTTTCCCAACAAGGAATCCTTTATGTGCCATATTGGGTCCTTCTTGTCTATAAAGAGGAATATCTTGTGGTGTAAGTTTCTTTTTCTTGTACCAAAGCTTCATAAACTTATTTTGCTCATTGATATTAATTGTGCCAATCAAGTTTATTCAATGTCCAAGAACCATATCCACATCATCGATATCTATAGCTAATGCAAAACATATATATCCATGGTAATGCTCAAATCCTTAAAAATGAACATTCTCACCCTCAATTGTTTAAAGAAAAAACAACATTTTCCAGCTAAATGTGTCCATAAACCTTTAATAGGAAGTTTCTGCATGAAATTAAACCCTTGGTTCTCTCTTTATCCTTCTTCTTGGTATGAGACCACCTGTTTAAAATTACATGCTAATATTATTCATATGAAATTGCCATCATCTTCTCTTTGTTAAGCAACTTCCACCATATAGTAGCCTCGTCTCTTAAATTAAGGCATAACCCAATTTTCCAACGATCTGGCCATAATGACTTTGTGTACTTTATGTATTCTTAAATACTAGGACAATCGACTTTTCCTATTAAAAACATATTTCTTGCTATAACCCAAAAATAGAATTAGGGTTTTAAAGAAATAACTTTTTTTCGCTGGAGCTCCTACGATTCAATGGTGACAAATTTAAAATGATCGTAAATCTTTGACCACAATTATGAAATTCCATGGCCACTCTAAATATTATAGCGCTAATTTGGTGGTAATCTGGGCACTTTGTTAAAATATATCTACTCTACAATCCACATGCTCATCACCGAAAAACGCTAAAAGAGTTAGTTTTAAATCAATGATACCTTCACTTTTCAAACTCCAATTTTGACATTCTTTTTTAACTTGAGTCTTTTTAAAGAGAAACTTCGGTATATAATTTTAAGCTACATGAATGGTTTGAATGTCACCACCCTCACTTTTTTCCTTCAAATTTTTGCTTTAAAAAACATTCCTGTTTTGGCACAAGAAAGAGCTCTTATGCCACTTGTAGTAAATCTTGGTGGAAAAAAGATAGAAACTTTTAAATGTATAAATGAACCCTTAACTTTAGAAACACCAAAATGCATTTACACCATAAACAACACAAGAATATAGAGAGCACCCTTAAGATATGGTAACACTATTAAATACATCTCATGGAAGGAATCACTCCACAAGCAATACTTGCTACAATAAAATAAACAACATCTTACATCCAATACAATGATACTCGTGTGTATTTACACTTTCTCACAAGTATTCTAAATGGTCTATGCCAACTACCCCTCATTATTATATTCATTTCCTTTAACTCCCTAGTGGCCCTCTTTATTACCCTCCATCTACCAAGTAAACGTTATCCATAATTATCACCACAATACATTTATTATCCTTTGGGTACCTTCCTGGGTACATTGGAAGAATACAAATGAGTTTTTCTAGGGGTCTATGCCAACTATTACACATTACTAAATTTATTTCCTTTAACTACCTATCATGCCCATTGCCTATTTATTACCCACTGACTACTAGTGGCCTATTCCATGGTTTTTTTCCAGGTAATTATCATGGGGCAAACCCCCAATCACTTCCCCTCATTTTTTAAAATGGTACCCAGGGCAAACCCTAGATTCTTTAGGGCACAAGGCCAAGTCAACAATAGGGACCGAAGCCAGTGCAACAATATACTCATTATGATTCAACATCTCACTTACAAAATAAGAACTTGGAGAGGAGGATAAAAATCCATCCCACAACTGTTAGGGATATACCAATTTGACAAGCCCTATTTGATGCTTATAGCCACATTAAATTCATTATCCCCCTTGGGTACTTTCCTAGGCTCCCCATATTATCCTCTCTATGTACATTACAAGCTTAGGTAAAATGTCCCCATGTGTAAATGTTGTAAATACATTGTATGGATTTCTAGTGCAGAACTCAAGGCTAAGGCTTGATTAGTGAATGTCTAGGCATATAATTGCATTAAATATTATTTATGTATACCATGAGGTAGACTTGCCATCGTATTCTAAAGATGTGTAATAATATCCTGAAAATTAATATAAAGTTCCAATACTAGCTACTAAATATTATGGGAGTGGTTATGAGTCCACTAGAGGAAGAGAGGAAAGGGGGTCCAAGGGGAAGAAAAATAACCATAAGTTACCCAAGTCTCCTAACCTTCATATTTTAGCCATGTGCCTTATTAAAAACCCCAACCACCAATATTTGAAAGCAAGTGATTGTTAATGGGGAAGTCCACATTTTGTATATATGAAGATGAAGGTGGTGGGCACAAAACACGATGAATGTAAGAGACTACATCCCCATAAAAATTCAAACCTCATGGAAATTCAAAACTCTATTCATGTGCATGATCCATATCGCAATTGGCATTGTTGTCGAATGCTAACATCAACTGCGACAAGTCATCGACGTCGACACAACTTCGACAACTTCTACAACTCCGACAAGTTCAGCGACCTCAACAGTATCACGACGTCGACATGTAGCCTCGACTTGCGACTTGGGACTGTTGAACTTTGACAGACTGTCTTTATGTCTTCCAGTCGACCGTAACGGTTCAACTGTCGAAACCGTTCTAACTTCTCTTGTAACTGAATGTAATGGGAAGGCACCCAAGCGTTTCAGCATTCTCTATATAAGCATGTAAACTATTGTATTATCTAGCAGAGAAATGTCATGATCTTTACATCCAGTAATAGAGAAATCAGTTCGCATTCATGCATATTTGTCTGTATGTTTATATATTTATGTATGTAGTGTATTCCTGCTTTGCTCATTCTCTTTCTTAAGCTTTTGTCATAACAAAGCCGACTCACTCAGTTGAACTGTTGTCCCCCTCATTCTTCCTGGTCACGTGTGGATCATTGGTATCAGAGCAGATTCAGAGCTTCATCAGAGCGCATCAGCTTTGTTCGTGCTTAAGTTTTGCGTAGACACTTCCATCGAAGTTACCTGACTTATTCCAGTTCAAACATGCTCGCGGAATCAGCAATCCAAGTAGACACTACCTCCAGAGATGGCAGAAGAAACAGGCGAAAGACATACAATCGACGAGACACAGCAGCTCATAGAGCAAGCATTGGCTCGACAACGAACTTAGATGTTCGCCCAGTTCAATGAAATTCTCACACGATTTGCTTCGACTTCAAGAGCATTTCTGACGAGAAGTAACTCTGACAAAATCAGCCCCTTCAAAGTGCAAATGAATTTGGACATACCGAATCTAGAAGGCAAGATTGACGCGGAATCTATCGACAATTGGGTACAACAATTGGAATCCTATTACTCTATGAATCAACTCTCAGAAGCTGACAAGATCACCATTGCATCCTTAACGATGTCAACATATGTGCACTGCTGGTGGAGAATCTTTCGACAAAGATGGAGAAAAGTGGAGACCCCATTGACACATGGGAGAAATTTGTCGAATACATCCGAAAGGGGTTTTACCCACCCAAGTACCTTGAACATAAGTATAAGAAATGGCAGCAGCTAAGGCAATGGAAAGATCAGTCCATACAGAGTTACACCGACGAGTTATGTCGACTCATGGCTAGACTTAGCATTCAAGAAGAAGAAAAATTGTTTGTTCTGAAGTACGTCAGCGGATTATCCCAGTACATTCAACAGGATATGGAGTTTCTGAATGTCAATACGCTAGCGGATGCATTCCACTATGCCAACAAACTCAAAACCAAGCAGAAGGGAAAAGCGCACTTCGCGACTAAACCGACATCAGGACGACCACCCGACAAGAAGGCACCAGCCGACTTTGACAAGTCAAAACCTTCGCAACCGACTCCACCAAAGCCAGATCATGACAAAAATCCTTTTCACAAAAAGGAACGTATAAAGCAACCTACCGAGAAATGGTGTGATTACCATCACTCATCTTGGCATGACACGTTAGAATGCAAAGCTCAGAAGACCTTTTTGGCAAAAGTGTCGACATCCAACACGTTCAACAAGACTGTGGTAGAATATGGCCCAGAAGTAACGACTCTTTTGCCATCGAAAACTCCAGCAGCCTCGGCTATCGTCAACGAGGAGGAACGAGAGCGCCTATTCCATACACATATATAGGTTCAGAACAATCCATTGCATCTGATTGTGGACAATGGAATCCAGAAGAAATTTGTTTCTGAATAACTTGTGAAGAAACTAGGTCTTGTTACCACTCGGCATCCTCATCCTTACAACATTGGTTGGATGAAGGATGGATAAGAGCTAAGGATCACCCAACAATGCAAGATTGCTTAATTCATAAATCCTTTTGAAGATGATGCACTCTGCGATGTGGCACCTCTCTCCGTAGCCAACGCCCTGTTTGGGAAGCCTTACCTATGGGATCGCCATGGAAGTTACCAGCCACGACCGCAGAAGGTGATTGACAGGATTTGCAAAGGTATATACCAGAACGACGACCTACACCAACGGTTGCAATGATATCTACTAAACAGATGAAGAATCTCATCAATCATGTTCAGAAGTTCACATTGATTATGATAAAGCCGCAACATTCTAGGAATACTGCAGCAACCAGTCGAGTCACCGACCAATGCAGCTCTCGACAGAAGCAGCAGATTGACACAATTCTTAATGAGTACCAAAACCCATTCCAAGTTCCAAACGGATTACCTCAACATTGTCAGGTAAAGCACTCTATTGAAATTGCTCTTGGTTCTTCATTAGCTAACACATCTATTTACAAAAGATCCATTCTTGAAAATGAAGAGATTTGCAAACAAATCCAAGAATTAATCGACAAGGGTCATATCCGATCTAGCTCCTCCCCTTGTGGAATTCCAGTCATCCTCGTTCCAAAGAAAGATGGGACTTGGCTCATGTGCATCGACTACAAGGCACTCAACAAAATTTCGGTAAAGAATCGTTGCCGTCTGCTGTGGATAGACAAGCTCATCGACTATCTAAAAGGTGCTAAATTCTTTACTAAGCTCGATCTCAAGTTGGGATATCATCATATTCCAATCGAGCCCTCATATGTATGGAAAACTGCTTTCAAGACCAAGGAAGGATTGTTTGAATGGTTAGTCATGCCTTCTAGCTTAACCAATGCACCTGTGACCTTCATGCGATACATGGACAACATTCTTCAACCTTTCATCGGCAAATGGGTCATTGTCTATCTCGACGACATATTGATTTTCAATCAATCATGGGAAGAACATGTCGGACAGCTTCAACAAGTCCTCGACACTCTCCAGCAACATCGACTGTACTTGAACATAGACAAGTGTTCCTTTGTGATAAAAAACTTCAAATATTTGGGGTTTGTAATTGACTCTGCAAGCATTCACGTCGACACAAACAAAGTAAAAGTTCTCAAAGATTGGCCCATTCCTCAAAGCATTCAATAACTAAGAATTTTTCTTGGTTTGGGGAATTTCTATCGACGATTCTTACTCGACTTCAGTCACATAGCCTGGCCCTTGAATCAGTTGACGAAAGGAAGTGGGAAAACCGTCTTCAAATGGACATCGACACAACAAGCAGCTTTCTACAAGCTCAAACACAAGCTCTGCACTGCACCAGTACTTGTGTTACCTGATTTGCATCAGCCCTTCGAGATTGAGATGGACGCATCGGACTATGACTTGGGAAAAGTGATCACTTAGTCTGGTCACCCAGTCGCTTTTCATTCCGAAACTTTTAACGACACTGTTAGAAGATATTCGACATATGAAAAAGAACTGTACGCCATTTTGCAAGCTCTCAAGCAATGGAGGCATTACATCCTTGGCAATGAAATAGTCATCCTCACTGACCATAAGCCCCTACAGTTCGCTCTGACCCAGTGGAAATTGCAGACAACTCGACAACTCAAGTGGATTAGTTACCTACAACAATTCCAGTTGGTAATTAAGTGTCGGAAAGGTAAAGCTAACGCCGTCGCCGATTGTCTAAGTCAACCACCCATTACTCTCATTTTTACAGTGATGAGTATGCAGGGATATGACACCACTACTTGGCCTCAGTTGTATCAGGAAGACATTGACTTTTCACCAATCTATCAATAACTTCAGACTGACAAGTCGTCAACCATCGACTATTTCCTGAAAGACACCTTGCTATACAAGCTTGGGCAGCTTTGTGTACCAACTGGTGAGCATCAACAATAGCTCATTTGGGACGCACACTACATCAATATTGCATGACACTTTGGAGTAGCAAAGACCCTTTCTATTCTCCAGAAGTATTTATTTTTGCCTACACTTAAAACCGACGTCAACAAGTACATTCGATCATGCGTGGTTTGTGCCATTGCTAAACCGCCTAATCGACGACAGAGACTGTACACACCTTTGCCAGTTCCTAGTTGACATGGGAATCTATTTCTATGAACTGCTTGACGAGATATCCTACTGCCAAACATCAACATGACGCGATCTTAGTAGTGGTCGACATATTTTCCAAGATGGCCATTCTCATTCCATGCAAGAAGACGACAACAACGCAGCAAACCGCTCAGCTCTTCTTCGCACATGTCTGGAAACACTATGGTTTACCAACAACCATCATTTCCGACAGAGATGCCAGATTCGTCAGCATATTTTGGAAGACTCTTTGGCAGCAGCTAGACACAAGACTCTAATTGTCGACAGCTTTCCATCCTCAGACCGACGGATAGACGAAAGTTGTGAATCACTTGGTAGTACAATTGCTTCACATGTACAACCACAAACATCGACGAACATGCGATGAAAGTCTTCCATACATACAACACTATTACAATCATGCTCAGCACATCTCTACGGGCAAGATTCCATTTGAGATCTATTATGTATTTCAACCCTCAGTGCCTATCGACTTGATCAGTTCCTCGACATAGTCGAACGACATCAGCTACAATAAGCGAGAAGTTGACAAAGCAGTCAAGTTTCGAGATCAGATATGCGACATCCAGTGACAAACACAAGAAATGTTGCAACTAGCTAACACGAAAGCTAAGGCCCGACACAACAAGCATCGTATCCCTCATTCATTCCAAATTGGGGATAAGGTCTGGTTACATCTCAAGAAGGAACGCTTCACTGGACCATACAAGAAGTTGAAACCTTTGCGATATGGTCCATACAGTATTCTTCAGTAGATTGGCGAAAACACGTTCGAGCTCGACATCCCTTCATGCCTCTTCTACATCCAGTATTCAACATGGATCTACTATGACCATACCATGCGCCACTGTTGGAACAAAACAATTTGCAAACAACAGAACCCGATGACATCCATCCAGATGTTCAGGAGCCTCTTCCTTGCGACACCATTGTGGGACGACGAGTATGCCATACAAGGACGAACGCAATCCCCTTGTTTTAGGTTGCTAAAGCCGGACAGATCCCAGCACAAGGAAAGTGGTACTCCACTACTGAACTAACCGACAAGTTTCCTCACCTCACGAGCAAACAATGGGGACCATTGCTTCTTAAGGAAGGAGGTCTGATCCATATCGCAATTAGCATTGTTTGTCGAATGTTAACATCAACTGCGACAAGTCATCGATGTGGACACAACTTCGACAAGTTTCGACTTCGACACGACTTTGACAACTTCCGCAACTCCGACAAGTTCAGTGGCCTCAACAGTATCACAACGTCGACATGCAGCCTCGACTTGCGATTTGCGACTATCGAACTTCGACATACTGTCTCTCTGCCTTTCAGTCGACTGTAATGGTTGAACTACCGAAACCGTTCTAACTTCTCTTGTAACTGAACGTAACGGGTAGGAACCCAAGCATTTCAACATTCTCTGTATAAGAATGTAAACTATTGTATTATTCAACAAAGAAATTTCATGATCTTTACATCCAGTAATAGAGAAATCAGTTTGCATTCCTGCATATTTGTCTGTATGTTTATATATTTATGTGTGTAGTGTATTCTTGTTTTTCTCATTCTCTTTCTTAAGCTTCCTCCGTAACAGAGTTGACTCATTCAGTCAAACTGTTGTCCCCCTCGTGCTTCCTGGCCGCGATTGGATCAATGCATGCTTTCTTGATGCAAATTCAAATCGAATCCTCCATTCATTCATTCCACTTTCATTTGAGATCATCCAACATTTGTTCTCTCCCTTCATCTGAACCATTATCCATACCTATTCACCTTTGATGTTCTAGAGTTGCATTCTCATGTTGGGGACCAATATTCAAACATGTAAGTGACCAAATAGAGCTAAGGAAGTGAAGAATGTGGACTTAAAAAGAGAGACGGAAGGATGCCAATGAGGTTGGAGTCTGGTTTGGTAGGAAACCATTCCCATTTTCTTGTAATTGTTGTTCATTGAGTGCTCAAGAGCCAAGATATAACTTTGTCTAGTTGTCCATGAATGTAAAAAATAGACTGGACTCCTTCTATAAACATTGAAAGGCATTGGAGGGAACGGCATTTTGAAGGGTTTTTTTAGTAGAGAAGGGAATATATTTTTTATATTGTGTGGGGTAGTGGAAGAGAGTGCCTAAGAGTAATCAGGTGGGTTGAGTGACCTAAGTGTCCTTAACTAGTTTCCTTCAACCTAGTGGACACATACTCTCTCTTTGGTGTGGCATCTATTCTGGATGTTTACGATTGGGTGGAAAATTGCTCACGGGAAGTCATTTTCCTTGGACCATCTTGTTAATAATATAAGTGTTCCATATCTACTTTGAATTTCCATTCTAATTTATAATTTTAAGCTTGTATGGTTCTTATGTATTAATTTGGAAATGGGATTCATGAATGTTGATGATTGTGTGCATGGCTGCTATAGTTTTAGGTTGCATGCCTTTGTAACTCAAACAAGCTTAGAGTTATTTGAATTTAAGTTTTCTAATGCATTCAATATTTCAAACTTGGGTGGTGATTACCATAATCAATTCTAATTACCCTTGTAGGTTGGTGTGGCCAAAGGCCAAATGCCAAATTGTTGTTTACCGGGATCTTTTGAAGCCTACATGCCTTTCTATTTGCAAACTTAAGCCCTCTTTGCTTAAAGTTCAAAGTGTTCTTTGAATGGGCTCGAAATCCCATTTTTGGGTTTAAGTTCAAAGTGTTTCTTGACTTATACCCAAATCCCTTTTTTGTAAGTTCAAAGTATTCACTTCAAATAAGGCCCGTGGCCTTTCTTTTTTTGGTTTCAAAGTCAGTGATAACTTTAGTAAAGAGCTAACGGCCTTTGTCTTTGCATCCAACACGTCTTCAAAAATCATCCAAAGGGATATCTTTCAAATTGTGCCAATGGCCTTTATCATTTTGCATTAGACCCATATTTAAAAAGAGGCTTGATGGTAATATTTTGAATAGGCTTGATGGCCCTTAGCCTTCAATGGGGTGCATTCTTGATGGTAATATTTCAAAGAGGCTCGATAGGACTTATCCTTCAATCAAGCACATCTTTGAAAGAGACTTGGTGTTCATCTTTCAAAGAGTCCAAATGGGCCTTGCCTTTCAATCAGGAAAATATTTCAAATTGGCCATTGTTCATCTTTCAAATAGCCCCAATAGCCCTTTTCCTTTGTATCGAGTGGATCTATCTAGATCAATTGATGATCAATTCCACTCTTATATTAAAAATTAGTGAAGATCTGAACTATTGAAGGTTGTACACTACAACATGAGCATTCCATTATTATCTTAACTATTAAATTTTAGTGAATACTCTTGAAATATCAACATAACATTAAAACTATAACACAAAATTTAAACATTTAAATATGTTTCAATAAATATAGTAACATTTCATCAATCTTTAAAAAATTTAAATTGTAAATATATTTAAGCGTATAATTAACTTTACCCTATCAATACTATGTCAAATAGTTGTAGCAGAAAAGATCTGTATGTGTTTACAATTTCATCACTTATGGATATGTATAATATATTGCATCCTTTCGTTAAAAAAACAATTGAATTCTGTATAGTTGATGCATTGCATAAAACATGTTTGGTTACTCCAAACTTAAATTCAAGGTAACCACATAAAATAGAGATGACACATTATATACGATACATGGATTAGCTATATGTTATTAAAATCATATCCACATAAAATGGAAGATAACATATAATACATGAAATGTGGATGATATAAGTGTTATGTTAGAATATGAAATGACGACTTGTGTGGTGTTGGTGGTAAAATGTTATAAAAACACATAAATAACTCTAGTATTATAAAATAGAGTTATCCCACATGCATCATGTGATCAAATCTATTATTAACATTCTTTATATAAGAGAGGTGAAAAGCTATTTATCCCACATGTGGTATGGGATGTTAATATTCCATACCTCTAGCTATATAATAGAGGTAAAGGAGACTTTTTGGGTATGTTGTGGAAACACACATGATATTATTGTGTCATTGTGACATGATGTGAAGATGGAGTGTGATGTGATGCATATGTGAAGATGTCATGTATTGTAAGATTGGATATTTATGAAGAATAAGAAGACCAAACCCTTCATGTGGATGTCTTTCCATTTTGGGGTTTTACCATGTATATCCGGTGTATCTTGTTTATTATCTTGTCACTTATTTCTTACATTATCCATTGTTGCTTGTATGGATGGAATGATAGACTAGCACATCTTTGTTATTGATTTACATGTTACTGTAAATGTATTGTTGTATGTTATGCATATTCACAATATTATAACATGGTAATAGAGTTAGTTGTTATGCTATACCTTTTCGGTAAATTCTTTGATTTTTTACAAGCAAAAAATTCTTCAAAATTTATTGAGCACTTCATATTTACTAGATCGGTCATCTAATCTATCGATCCCTTGTGGTTATTTATTAAATCTGGACATTTTTTACATGTTTGAGATTTATTTTTCAAACCCTAACCCTCACCATTAACTTTCATAAATTTTCAATTTTTTCATGATTTTTTTTGTAGATATGAATTGAAGTCTATTGTATATTAATCTGGAATCAAGGATCTATCTCTTGGTTTGCATATCTACTTGTTTGTCTGTTTCTGGTTCAAGTTTTTGCAGGTTTTTGTCCATACGGCTTTGGCTTCAATGTTTTATGTAGTTATGGGCTTCTACAAACATATACGCTCCCTACCTTCAGCTAGAGCACATATATATCAGGTCCATATGAACCATACCTTTGGCTAGGGTGTGCATGCCCAGTTTTTGGCAAATGTTTTGTTCTTCAGCAATTTCTTTTCATTTTTATGTGTAGTAGTGTTGCAGATCCATCGGTTAGGTATAGTAATGTTTCAGCATTGGTGAGAAATATTTGGATTATTCACTCTTATCTTGAAATTCTTGTCATTAAATTCTTGTCTTGTTTGCATTAGGGTTTATGTTCTTATTTTAATCATCGTGTTTCTAGATGTTGTTTTGTTCATGTTTTACTTGTCTCTAGCCTTCTTGTGTGAAAGATGTTTTGATATTTTCAAGGGCATGTATCTCTAAGATTTTATGATTATGACGACAAAAAATGAACTAATGCTTAAGGCTTAGTTGTTTGATGGCTATATTTTCATATAATAAAGTAATATCTTGTTTCATTTGATCATATTTTGTTTAATATTCTACCTTGGTATCATATTTTGTTCACTATCTGTATGATCTTGTTGACCATTTTTTGCGTTAAAGCAATTTCAGTTGCTCCTCTATCTTTCATATATCATGTCATGTATTTATTGTTATAATGGGCTTATCATGTTCATTATATGTTTTCTCTTGGAAGATATTTTGTGGAGACTAGCTCTCTATTTACTTCACTTTCTCCATAAGGATATTTGTGAAAAGTTGTGGGATAGATTGATTATGTCATTCCTTCCTATATTAAGCATATTGATGGTTGCAATTTGTGGTTCTTCAACATTGTTCCTATTTTTAGCTTATCCTTGAACCCAACAAAGTTGAAACCTTTTGTTGGTCAGGATGGTTGATGTTAAGAAGGAATGTAATCTAATCAAATCCATATTATATCACCATATTCCAGTCATAATGTAATGAAATGAATGACCATCTTCTACTGTAAGTCATGATCATTATTTGTGGGACAAACATTTCGATGGATAGACATTTGGGTCTTGTATTCGTAATGAGGTTTACTATGGATTTTTTTCTGTCTTTCAACTTGGTTGTGAAGATTGACTGCTCGACACTTTTTTTATGTATATACCATTGTGGTCTTCTATTGAAACGTAATCTTTAGTAGATTTTTTTGGTTACGAAGACTATCTGCTGGAAACATTTCTATGTATATATTTAGGGATTTTGTATTCATGATGTGGTATATTGCGGAGTTCTTTTAGCTATCAGTTGGATTACGATTGTGACGATTGTCTGCTAGCCATACTCTGTTGTGGTGTTCTACAATAGTTCATTGTACAACTTGGTTCGGGTGCAATTTCATGATTCAGTGAGAAGTGGTTGTTATCTTCATCAAATCCATGAGGCAAAGTGTGTTCTTTTCGCATCTTATGGGAAATTTTGGAAGTTTTCATCAAGGGGGATGTTATTGTGATGTCAATAATGGCTCCTACCTCTGGTTAGAAAAACCATCAATTTTCTTGTCAACTTAGAGCATTGTAATCCTCATAAGTAAGATAATACACATAAATTGAGATGATTAAGGCACTTAGTTAGAATTATTTGAAGAATTATAATTAAATGTTTAAGTTGACCAATTCTTCTTTTTTAATAACTAAAGTGCACGAAATACTAATGAAGTGGTTGATTGGCAGAGTTATGAAGGAACCAGGTTTTCATGTGACATTATTTTGATCCAACACTCGGTAGAAGAAGCAGTTTTGAATTTTGATCCAGTAGAAGTTCCAAATACATATGGAACAGGAAGATAATGACAAATCACTACCAGTTTTGACGACACTTCCAGTTTTGAATATGCTGACGTTAAAGATAGAAACACCAGTTGAAAGCAGAAGTCATTTAATTAAATAGTGGATTCGACGTATTCATAGATCGACCAGTTGGAGGCCTAGTCCTCGAATCCACATAGAATGGGGAAACTAATCGAACGTACCCATGATGGTGCACTCTCGTTGTTTTCATCCTACGTAATCCTACCTACCTCCATTAGCGCATCCATCGCAGTTTGCATAGTGACTCTTAAGATAGACTAGAAGTTGACGAGTTAGATTAGGAGATACATTTTATATTTAAGTTCAAAGGGTAGAAGCTGGTCAAGCTAACACCGATATGTTATGATTTTAGTTTCTACTACAACCATTATAGTTTGAAGACCAATATTTTTATGTTTAACAACTCTTTTACAGATTAATGAAGATTATTATTCCTGCATATTATTGAGTAGCCTTTTGTTCTCGTGTCGCCTTTGGATCAGGGCCCATACATAGGTGGCTACACGGACTTGTTTTGGTAGCATAGATTTATTATTCCATGTTCCTTTGAGTAAAATAGAGTATATAACGTAGAGTTACTACATTTTGTAGAGATTTTCAACATCCTTGATTGAATTATGCTAATGAATTATTTCTGCAATTGAGATTGTCATAGATATCCTTACTGTTCTTAGATTAAGTTTCAAATTTCATTTTCACTTTTATTACGCATTGGATCTTGACACACGAACATGGTAAAGCATTAATTCTCTGTTTGTTTCACTGCTTGCATAGAATTTCATGTGACTGAATGCATTATTATGTGAGTGATAGTAGGGAAATTGGGAAGTTTTACAAAAGGTTTGTCTAAAGCTAGATGAATAACTTTTTGATGCTTGTCCCTGAAACGACTGATAAGGGAAATAGGTGCATGGTTGAATGATAAGATCCATGTTTCTTGCAACCCTTAGTTTTAAATTGAATTTCCTCTTTATTTTTATTAACAGTTGAATGTTTTGGTTGATTAGTTTATAGTTACATACTATTAGGCGCAGTTAGTTTTTTTTGTAGTTGAACATATTATGTAGGACCCTCACAAGTTTGTACGGATCCTTGGGTCGATAATTAAAGTAAATCTTAGATACAACATTCTTGTTGCTATCTTGTCCCAACCAGATGCAGTATGATTGTTGATTGAAAAATCCCGTCACTTTTTGGCGACGATGTCGAGGAGGATTTCCAAACCACAAGGAATATGACAATATTAGTTAGTTGTTTTCTTTTGCATATATGTTAAGCAGGTTACAATTGGAGGAGAGCGAGCAAGCACGAGGCAGACGTGTTTCCAGGTAGGTCTCTCTGTTACAACATAGATTCATTATTTATTTCATTTTACTTCTGCAAATTAGATAATCCATTTCAGATCTTCATACCTACATACACTCAAAAATCCTAAAAACCAAAAAATGAAGAAAAGACCTTAAAAAAAATTATGAAAACATAAAATAAAAAACACAGACATTACCCTTAGTATGATTACCTAGGGCTAGGGATGAGTTTGGCCAGTTCCTACCATGAACTCTCGTTCCATCCAACCCTAGCTCGAGCAGTAGGAGAAGAGAGGAAGAGAATTTTGAAGAAAACCCTGAAAATCCTAAAATTAATTCCCCTCTTGTCCAACATATGAGAAGAGGAGGGCTTGGTTTCTTTAGACATAGTTCAAGTGAAGAAAAAAGTGAGTCCTCTAGTGACCAATGGGAAGGGAGAACACAATGGAAGACGAGGAACAACCTCTAAATTTTTACTTCCCTATCATGGGAGTCTATGATAATGAAACTAGGATGAAGAACATTAATCCACCTTCCTTACCTAACTTCCATGGCTTCACATCCGAAGATCCAAACACCTTCTTATTCGAATTCGAAGTAGTGCGTAGAACTTATGACTAGACCTTAGATGCCTAGAAGCTCAAGCTTTTTCCATCCACTTTGAAGGACTATCCCTTACGATGGTTCATGATCCTAGAAGCCAACAATATAACCTTTTGGGATCAAATGAAGGACACCTTCATAGAAAAATACAAGGACTACTGTAAATCCAGGGAAACTATAAATGAAAGCTTTAGGATGCAGCAGGGGGACAATGAATCATTAGAAGACTACGAGGAACGGTTTCAACTTAGCTACAAAAGGGTTCATAATTGTACCCTGGATGATGAATCCCTTAAACTTTTGCTTCTTAGAGGAGATAGGGAGGAGCTCTTGGAGATATTGAACCTCCTATATAATGGTAATATCTATTAGGGAGACTATGATGAGATCAAACATTTTTTTAGAAATCATTCTAGGCCCACAAGGAAGAGATACCGAGGGAGAAACCTTCCTCTCCAAACATGAAAGCCCTATGGTTCTACTCTCACCAAATCTAACCTAGGAAATTTGTTAGATGACATGAATTCAAATATCCTACACTCCATGGCATTACAAATGGATACCATGTAGGCAAGAATTAAAAAGGATGAATGGTATCCAAGAATTAAAAAGGATGAATAAGATAGAGCCTTAGTTTTCTTATGTCCAAACTGTAGGAATAAGCATAAAAGGAACAATTGTCCACTAAATATAACACATGTTAATTCCAAAAAAGTAGAATGTTATGGGATCTTCTTTGATAAACACCCTACAAATGATTGTCCCTACCTAGGGTCTCTTAAAGCTAACCTTTATGAACAACCGACATAATCTCTCTACTACATAAACCCTAGGAGAATAAGACTGCATAGACCATTTCAACAACCTCTGCGTTAGTCCCAGTATCAAAAATTTCAATGAAAACAACCTTACCAAATGTATGGACAATCACTCCACCAGCAGCCTTATGGTCAACAACCATTTCATCCAACTTATGGGCATCAATCTATGATAAACCTATATGGGAAACAACCTTATTCCACACTTGAGTGGGAACCTACTAAACAGGGACAATGGAAAAATCCTCAACCAATACCTCCTCCATATGGTCAAAATTTTCCTCCTATCGGGTGGAGGACCAATCAACAAGTGGTCAATCACCAGCCTCCCCTTATGCCCCCACCAATGACCAACCAATAACAAAATCCTACCTCGACACCTAGGCCACCTTTGCCAACCCAACCAACTCTGAATCCTAACAACATGCAAGTTCAGACTGCATATTCCAGTGAGGTGATCAACTACCCAACAGACTCCTTGGATACCCTAGAGTTGATTCAACTAAATCTGCAGTATAGAAAAGTAGTAACACACCAAGTAGATAGGAAAGTAGAACAAACAGACACACTCCATTCTCCTACTACAGTTCACTCCCCTTAGGAGCAGCCTACAGAGGAATAAAGGTACATCAAAGATCCACCACCTCTAGTTCCACCTTTCCCTCGGAAGTTGCAACCTAAGGAAATCCAAAAACATGAAAACCCTTTTCTAGAGGAACTGAAAATTTATGTGTCAAGGTACCACTCCTACAGGCCATCAAATAAATCCCTATATATAACCAATACATCAAGGAGACATGCATAAAGAGGCTTGGAAGAAAGAGGAAGGATCCTACCACCATTAATGTGGTAGGACAGTTGACAAGCCTCATGCTAGGAAAGGTTGTCAACCCAAAGTATGCTGACCCAGGAAGTCCAATAGTGGATGTACACATAGGAGGAATTATAATTCCAAAGACTCTCATTGAACTAGGCGCAAAAATAAATGTGATGACTCAGGACACCATGATAAAACTCCACATTCAAAATCTTTTAAGACACACTGCTACAGTTCTACAAATTGCAAACACCTCCACAGTTTGTCCAGATGGCATACTAGAGGACATCATGGTTACCATAGATTCATGGCAGTACCCTACTGATTTCACTGTCATCCAATCTAAATCCAAACTAAGTGGATACCCCCTTATACTTGGAAGGCCTTGGCTTGCAACAGTTGATGCACGTATCAGTTGTAGACAAGGGGATATGACCATTTCAAATGGACTAGAAACCAAGACATTAAACCCATATTCCCCTGCCAAACCTCATTTGGATCTGAAGGAACCTTTTTGGAAAACTAAGAAAGATGGTTTTGATCGCCCTATTCAACTTGTTTTAACCATAGATATTGCCATAGCACAGAGGTAGCCACAAGAGGATATTGTTATCTCCAATTTCATACAAACTCTTTATGACAACCTATTTCTTTTGGGGAACATTGTGCATTTGAGGAGTTGGAAATCATAGGAATAGGGGGGCCTACATGGGAAAATCTTTGCCACATGGAAGAAACACAACCACCCATTAAAACAATAAAGGTGGCTACTGACAGAACATTGAAAAATCAACAACCACTTACTTCCAGAACAAGAGAGAAAATTGATCCATATCCTTACCAAATACCAAGTATCCTTTGCATGGAATTACTCTAATATGAAAGGAGTCTCTCCAAACATCTGTCAACACCATATATACATCAAGGAGGATGCCACTCCTGTTAGGCACCCTAGAGAAGGATAAACCCAGCCTTAAAAGGCATTGTTAAAGTGGAATTACAAAAACCTATTGATGTTGGTTTCATATATCCTATTTCAGATAGTGAGTGGGTATTGCCATTAGCGATTTTTCCAATGAAAGGGAGGAAATGGAGGGTCTGCATAGATTACAAAGAACTTAACAAAGCAACCAAGAAGAACCACTTCCCATTGCCTTTAATTGACTAGGTACTAGACACTTTGGCAGGGAAGAATTTTTTCTCATTCTTAGATGGTTTCAGTGGATATAACCAGATACAAATCCACCCAACAAATCAAGACAAGACCACATTCACTTTCCGATGGGGAAATTTTACCTATAGAGTCCTTCCATTTGGACTTTGCAATACCCTTGCCACATTCCAGCGGACAGTGCTAAGTATCTTTGTTGATTTTGTCCACGGAAAAATGCAAATATATATGAACGATTTCACACCATGAGGAAATTATTTTGAAGAAAAGCGCTTGCTAACCTGCAGAATGTACTGAAGAAATGCATTGAAATGAAACCTTTGTCTTAGTAATGAGAAGTGTCAATTATTGATGGATGAAGGGTTATTTTTAGGCCACTATGTCTCTGCAAGAGGAATCACATTAGATCCTACAAAATTTCAAGTTATAGTTAACTTGCCTCCCCCACATAAACCAAGAGATGTTAGGAGGTTTATAGGACAAGCTGGATACTACAGGAGATTCATTCAAGATTAAAGTAAAATAGTTTTCCCCAATGTTTTCATTACTGACCAAACATGCAAAATTCCAGTGGACTGATAGCTGTCAGAAGGCATTTGAACATATCCAGGAGAATATTATAGAAGCACCAATGTTACAAGGACCAAATTGGGAAATCCCTTTCCACATACATTCTAATGCTTCGGATAAAGCAATTGGTGTAATCCTAGGGCAGGAAGAAAACAAAATTCCATATGCTATCTACTACATCAGCAAGAACCTTGCAGGACTAGAACTAAACTACATTGTCAAAGAAAAAAGATTTCCTTGCAATATTATACTCCATCAACAAGTTCATGCACTACATCATTGGCTATCAGGTATTTATCCACACCTACCACTCTACAATTTAGATATCCAATGAAAAAATCAAATGTAAGTTGTAGAGTGACAATATGGCTCTTACTTTTACAAGAATTTGGCATCACAATTGTAGATAAACCTGGAAAGCACAATGTTGTAGCAGATTTTTTGTCCATATTAACACATGTTGAGATGGAGAGTTGGTAGATGACGCATTCCCTGACGAACACCTCTTTTCCATTTCCACCCACACTCCATGGTTTGATAAAAAATCAAATTATTTGGCTACTGGGAAGTTTCCTCAGCATTTTCACCTACAAGGAGAGATGCAACATAATCAGAAAGAGTGTTCCATTTTCATGGATTCAAGGATATCTTTTTAACAGCGGACCAAACCCACATACTGAGAAGATGAATTCCACGACATTCTTCATGCATTCCATGATGAACCATGTGGTGGACACTATGCAACTACAAGAATAGCATATAAGGCATTACAGACAGGGTACTACTAGCCAACATTACATAAGGATGCAACAACTTATGTATCCAAATGTGATAATTGCCAAAGGATGGGTATGCTAACCCAATGAGATGAAATGTTTGCTCCACCCTTAGGTAACAATTGAAGCTTTTGGAAAATGGAGGATGGAATTTATTGGGACATGTTGATCCCCCATCAAACATAAAACATTACATACTGGTTTGCACTGACTATCTTACAAAAATGGGTGGAAGTGAAGGCATTGAGAGTGGCCAATGAAGACTCAGTGGCAAAATTCCTAACTGAGGAAATATTCACAAGATTCAGAGCACTTAGAGAACGCGTTGGTGATAGAGGAACCCAATTTACATCAAATCTGATAGAAGAAATTTTAAATCTTAACAAGGCCAAGCCAAGAAAATCAGTATCTTATCATCCACAAGCAAAAGGCCAAGTGGAAGTTACCAACAGAGAAATAGAAAGATATTGACAAATACAACACAAATCCATAGAAAAGATTGGGTAAATAGACTTCATGAGGCAGCTTGGGCATACAATACCACCTAGAAAACCACCACAGGGCTCACACCCTATGAGTTGGTCTACAGAAAAAGAATAATGTTGCCCATTGAATTTGAGCTCAAGACATTAAGGACATCAGTTGAAATTGACATGGACCTATCTACAGCACAGAATGAGAGATTAATTCAACTTAATCAGCTAGATGAACTCAGACAGCAGGCCTTACAACATACAAAAATGATCCACCAGCAAAGAAAATTATGGCATGACAAATTCATAAAAAACAAAGACTTTAAAGAAGGAGACTGGACCCTACTCTATGAATCAAGGTTAAATATTTCAAAGGCAAATTAAGGACCAGATGGTTGGGATCTTATCAGGTTGACATCATTTATGACAATGGATCTGTTAGAATCTCCACCATATACAAAGATCAAATACCAATGTTAGTCAATAGACATAGACTAAAGCTTTACAAGAAGCCTCACACCAAGGCAAAGTTTACCAACACATTAAATCCATCAAAATTGCATTTGATATCAGGGCAGCAATGCCCTCCCTTGACTTAGTCATTCCAATAGTCCAAAGAAATTTGTTTAAAAAAAAAAAAAAAAAATTCTTAGGTGAAAACTTCTTAGGGAGTGCCTAGGACAGGTTGTAAGATTGAAAACCTGAAAAAAGGCAGTCTAATATATATATATGTATGTATAATATATATATATATATATATATGTATATGTATATATATATATATATATATATATATGTATGTATGTATATATATGTATATATATATGTAATGTATATATATGTATATCTATATATATATATATATATATATATATATATATATATATGTATGTATATATATGTATATATATGTATATATATGTATGTATGTATATGTATGTATGTATATATATGTATATATATGTATGTATATATATGTATGTGTATGTATATATATGTATGTATATATATGTATGTATATATATGTATATGTATAATATATATGTATGTTATATATATGTATATATATATGTATGTATATGTATATGTATAACATATACATATACATATACGTTATACATACATATATACATACATGTATGTATATATGTATGTATAACGTATATGTATATGTATATGTTATACATATACGTTATACATACATATATACATACATGTATGTATATATGTATGTATAACGTATATGTATATGTATATGTTATACATATACATATACATACATATATATATACATATACGTAATACATATATATACATACATATACATATATATAACATATATACATACATATACATACATATATATGTATATGTATATGTATGTATGTATGTATATATATGTATGTATATATATGTATGTATATATACATACATATATCTACATACATATATGTATGTAGATACATATATGTATGTATATATATGTATGTAGATATATGTATGTATATATACATACATATATATACATACATATATGTATCTACATACATATATGTATGTAGATATATGTATGTATATATACATACATATACATACATACATATATATACATACATACATACATATACATATACATATATATGTATGTATATGTATGTATATATATCTACATATATATACATATATATGTATATATATCTACATATACATACATATATATGTATATATATATATATGTATGTATGTATATACATGTATATATATGTATATACATGTATATATATATCTACATATATATACATGTATATACATATACATACATATATATATATATATATTTCAGGTCCAAACCAATGAAGGAACGTCCTTGAAAAAGTTCAGGCTACAAACAACAACATATTAAGGTCGAAAATTATAGGATTCTACAAACTGTAGAGTTTCTACAACACTCTGTCCATATCCACATCAACACTTCCAATGCACATACTCTGCAAACAACATCACAATGGTAATTTATTGTGAGGTATGAATTTCTCAACTTAGAAATTACCTTTCTAATCTCATAAAATCCTGACTAAGTTGCCTGTACTCAAACTTAATTCCATTATGGACATCAAACTTAAAGTTGGGGAGGCACTTTGTAGTTAGGGGATAAAAAAGATAAGGTTGATATAAGGCGGATGAGGTGAATGATTGAAAATTATCAACCAATGTGACCACCAAGTTTAATGATGGCAAAAAAGGTATCATGATCGGGGGTTTCAAATAAAAGGAATCATGAATTAAGGTGCCTCGAGTCAGTTGAGCTCCATCCAAAAAGTCACTTCGCATGCATAAAAGAGTGCCACCAAGGGAAAAAAACCAGTCAAAACTTAGATGACTGAATGGCTATGAGTGACGAGAGCGGGGTGGAGATGGGGACAATCAATAATCAGAGCATAAAATGGGGAAATGTCTAGATTCATGACATAATGGGATCCTTTCAAATGACAAAGTAAGAGACCCAGTTCCACTTTGTGACTAAGGAAGATGAATCCAAAAAGGAAGTGGTCGACCCATGACAAGCAAGGAAGCAATCGAACAGGTATTCAACCAACTAAACTCTTACTGCTTTCTTCTTTCTCGATGAAAATGAATAGATCATCTGATTGGAAAAGACTCTGGGGTTTCGTAAAACATGAGCCTACAGACCATTCAAAGCTATATCAAAACTCGAAAGCATTATAATACTTTCAGGCTACACGGTGGGTCCATTTATTTCCCAAAACTTGATGGATTCCATGAGGAAATAGCTGAGGAGTTTGCAAGAAATTTCAGAAATGTTGATGAGGACACTGGAAACACGAAGGTAAAAAGGGTGTTGAAATAGAGTTGAATGAAGATATACTCAGCATTGTAACATGGTTTCCTAAAGGGATTAAATGGAATAAAGATGATAGAGAATTGGACCAGGAGGATAAGAAACAATTCTTCAGGTTCACCAAGAGGTATGAGGAAGAGAAGGGAAGTGTAATAAATGAGAAACGTTAACTAGAAACTTGGGGGGGAGATAGCCCTAATCATCATGAGGTACATCACATGTGAAGGGAGGTATGCTCTAGTCCATGCATACCATTTATGGTTCCTTGACCTCCTCGGGAATTTACAATGGAAAAAGCCCGAAAAGAATATAAGCCTCTCTTGGCTCGTGTTCAATGTCCTCTCCTCCATGAGCAAAAAATTTCAATTAGGGAAACCATACTATTTTTTTCCACCATGGCTTAGTTAAGTTGTTGGTATTCCATACCCTAGAAAACAAATTACTTTCCCCTCTCATGGTCAACTTTCTTGAAAATCAACAACGTTGAAATACAAGTGTTCTATAAAAAGGAGTAGTAGCCCTCTCAAATGCCCCCCTCAACGGAGTTCACCAGCCATAACCCCTCCTGCTTTTGCAAAGCCCTTTGTGAAAAGAGTGAAATCGACCCCTTATGCAAAAAATCTCCCAAAGAGCATATAGACAAGTTTCCTTAAAAACGAGGGCTGCCATTAAATGAATATTGGAAGAAGAGAAGAAAGCAGATGCTACCTACAAAAGGGGAAGAAAAGGAAATTGCAGACACTTCGATACAGTTGGGGGAAAATGAAATTTTGATTCGTTGATGGTTGGAAGCTTGTAAAACCCTAAAAATTCCGATTAACCAATAATGCTTACAATTTTAAAAATGCATGCCATAAGATCTGAGTGAATTAGTTACATACATGATTAGATGAACCCGGTGGTTTACCTTGATGGCTCCAATGTATGCAACTGAAGGTGGGGGGACAACCTCTCCACCCAACCAACCCCCAGCCAATGGATGAGGCCCCCTGAACCCCCAACAATTAACCCTATGCAAGAGCTTGCTTGCTTTCCCCTTTCTGTCAGCCTCTTCCTTCTTCCTTTGCTCCTCCCAAGCTCCTCCTCCAAAATTCCAAAAATACCAAAAGATCCCCCTCTCTTCTTCCCATCCCCCTTTTATCTTCATCCACTCCTCTTTTTCTTGATTTCTTTTAATGCAATTTGTTTTCCTTCATTTTTTCTTTCATATTCCTTTTTATTATTTACCCCCCTTTTTTATTATTTTTCATTTCATTATAAATATTCCACAATATGCATACATGATGGTTGTTACAAAGCTCAGTAGGCAAAATTTATCCTAACTAGAAAGAGAAAACAAAGATAGAGGATTCAAAAGAAGAAGAGGTACACCAAATGGAAGAGTCAAATACCAAGGATGATGAACAAGAAGTCGCAGATACAAAGGAGCATGAAAGTCTACATGGTGGGGCAATGGATAATTTTCTACAAATACCTGATAACTTGCCTGATGTTACTACAAGTAAGACCTATGTTGACATGAGTAGTCATGAAGTACTACAAGAAAGAGATCGGGAGATTATAAGATTGAAAGAGCAGATTAAAGAACAAGAATACGAAATTTTGAAATGGAGGAAAATAGGTCACACAGTGGAAGATTTGAAAACTTCCAATACCTCCAGGTCCCCAAGTCATGTAGAATATGAAATACATCCCTTGGAGGAGAAACTCCAGGTTATCAAAACGCAATACCAACAAGACAATCAACAATTGATCACATAAAACACTGTCCTAAAACAAGATATGGAACACTATGAATCATAACTAAAAGATAAGATACAAGAAAACGAAGAAATTGAAGAAAGATCAGATAATGTTTCAGGATAATATAAAGCTCATCCATTATCAGCCACCATCCATATTATATTAAGTATTCCTAAAATAGTGATGGCTATGGTACCAAGTCAAAAGGTTGCAACACCAAAAGTCTGAGAAATTGGAGATCCCAAAGGATTTTATTGATGCTTGCCAAGAAATCGAGGAATCAGGGAAAGATCAACTCAGCGAGTTCTATCTACACAATTATATACTATCGCACACCTTCAAGTGGAATCCAAACTCGTACGTAGGGGATGTGCAGTTAAGGTCTTTTTGCTCATGGGTTATAAATGAGGATATCATAGCAACACAAATGCACAAATATCATGAAGTTGAGAAGGATTCTCGACTCTTTATCAGAGCATAAGTCCCTACTATGTATGTAGTAAATACCTCACACCAACTACTGATACGGGATACTAAATTAGCCCCAATTATACAGGAAAGGAAAGCACTTGTCCATTGCTCACTTCAGATAAGTAATGTCAGAGGAAAACAAAAAGAGGATCATTCGGCTCAATACCACCATATGGAATGACATTCATGATAAGTTTCACCTTGTAGAATTGCATTCACCCTCTAGCGTATAACAAGCCCTGTTCAGATCTTCCTTATATATCACTACCACAGAGAAGTTGAGGCTGCAATGGATAGGACTCAAACTTAGTCCTCCACTTCTCATTTATGACACCAACAAGGGTTCGACTGAGGAGAAGGAAGAAGCAAAGTGGGAACAAATTAGCAAGGACAGGGGATTCCATCCATCAAGATCCATGACCAAATGCTTTGCATGGAATATCAGGGGAAGTACCCCCATAGAGGACTCCACTCCTAGTTCATCAATTGCACACGGATGCAAAATGGTATGTTGGGGAGTGATGATGGATCCTACCTTTGGTTAGAAAAGCCATCCATTTTCTTGTTAACTTAGAGCATTCTAAGCCTCATAAGTCAAATAATACACATAAATTGATATGAGTAAGGAACTTAGTTAGAATTATATGATTTAGAATTAATTGTTTAAGTTGATCAATTCTTCCTTTTTAATAACTAAAGTGCAAGAAATACTAATGAAGTGGTTGATTAGCATAGTTATGAAGGAACCAGGTTTTCATCTGACATTGTTTTCATCCAACACTCAGTAGATGCACCGGTTTTGACTTTTGATCCAGTGGAAGTTCCGGTTACCTATGGCATAGGAAAATAATGACAAAGCACTGCCAGTTTTGACAACACTTCCAGTTTTGAATATGGCACCATTAAAGATAAAAACACCAGTTGCAAGCAGAATTCCTTCCATTAAACAGTGGATTCGATGTATTCAGAAATCAACTAGTTGGAGGCCTAGTCTCGGGAATCCACAAAGCATGGGGAAACTAATTGAACATACCCATGACGGCGCACTCTCACTGTTTTGATCCTGCGTGATCCTACCTACCTCCATTAGTGCATCCAAACACAGTTGGCATAGCGACTCTTCAGATAGACTAGAATTTGATGAGTTAAATAAGGATATACATTTTATATTTAATTTTGAGGGGTAGCAATTGGTCAAGATAGCGCCCTGGTTATGATTTTAGTTTATATTGCAACTGTTACAGTTTGAAGACCAATATTTTGATGTTTAATAACTCTTTTACCGATTAATGAAGATTATTATTCATGCATCTTACTGTGTAGATTTTTGTTCCTGTGTTGCCTTTGGATCAGGGCCCATCCATAGGTGGCTACAGGGACTTGTTTTGGTAGCATAGATTTATTATTTCATGTTTTGTTTAGTAAAACAGAGCAGATAATGTAGAGTTCCTACATTTGTAGAGATTTCAGCATTCATGATTGAATTATGTTAATGAATTATTTCTGCAATTGAGATTGTTGTAGATATCCTTATTGTTCTTAGATTAAGTTTCAAACTGCATTTTCACTTTTATTATGCATTAGATCTTGACACACGAACATGGTAAAGCTTTAATTCTCTGTTTGTTTCACTGCTTGCATAGAATTTCATGTGACTGAATGCTTGTATTATGTGAGTGATGGTAGGGCCCAATTAGGAAGTTTTACAAAAGGTTTTTCTAAAGCTAGATGAAAAACGTATTGATGCTTGTCACTAAAACCACTGATAAGGGAAATAGGTGCCTAGTTGAACGATAGGATCCATGTTTCTTGCAACCCTTAGTTTTAGATTGAATTTCCTCTTTCTTTTTATGATCAGTTGAATGTTTTGGTTGATTAGTTTACATTTACATGCTACTAGGCATAATTAGTTCTTTTTGTAGTTGTACATATTGTGCAAGACCCTCACAAGTTTGTATGGATCCCTGGGTCGATAATTAAAGTAAAGGTTATATACAACATTCTTGCTGGTATCTTGTCCCTACAAGATGCAGTATTATTGTTGATTGAAAAAGCTCGTCAGCACCTTCCACCATTTGTATTCTTTCTCCCAACCATCATTAAGGGCGAGTGTTAGAATATGTAATGATGACTTGTGTGGTATTGTTGGTAAAATATCATAAGATGGCATAAATAACTATCATACTATAAAATAGAGTTATCTTACACGTATCATGTAATAAAATCTCTTATTACCATTCTTTATATAAGAGAGGTGGAAATTTATTTATCCCACATGTGTTACAGGATGTAAATATTCCATACCTCTAGTCGTATAATAGAGGTGAAGGAGACCCTTTTGGGAATGTTGTGGAAACACACATGATATTATTGCGTCATTGTGACATGATGTGAAGATGGAGTGTGATGCGAGGCATATGTGAGGATGACATGTATTGTAACATTGGAGATGTATGAAGAATAAGAATACCAAACCCTTTAAGTGGATGTTTCCCCATTTGGGGTTTTATCATGTATATCCAATGTATCTTGTCTATTATATTGTTTCTTATTTCTTATATTGTTTATTGTTGCTTGTATGAATAGAAAGCTCGACTAGTAGATCTTTGTTATTGATTTACATGTTAGTGTAGATCTATTGTTGTATGTTATGCATATTCTTAATATTCTAATATGTTGTTAATCATAAGTTTTTTTTAAATCAAATTTGACACATATACTTCCACATGGACTTTGAATTTTGTATTACAAAAACATATGTACTATAATAACATATAATATGTAAATATCATAATGTTATATAACATGATAGCGAACTCATATTCATTATTATTCACATCAAAAATATGCTGCTCTACTTTCAACACACAATAAATGCATTCAATATACGATCTACCTCCATTGCACAATAAAAAAAACATTAATCATAATTTTACATCTAACACATAAAATAAATTTGTGAATACTCAAGATTGGATCCAATCACAAAAAAGGTTATCACTCACAATTACAAAGTTCTTGAGAAAATATATTATTATACACAATATAGGAATATCAAAAATATTATTATACATAGTATAGGAATATCAAAGATATTATTATACACAATATAGGAGTATCTAGAAAGGTTACCTAATATTTCAAAATATAAATTTGATTGCATTTGAAACCTTCGCTAAGATGTCGTTATGTGTGGCTTCATATGAATAAAAACAAATTTCAAAAACTTTCCAACCTTTCTTCTATTTGCCCCAAATTAGGTCTCTCCATCAAGATTTTGATGCATGGGGTAATATTTTTTTCATGTGGATATGTATGTCTTAAATGGTAGTTAACTTTTCATATCCAACATCAAAAAATGAAGAAAAAACAAAATTCATCAATTATAGATAGCCTTAATAAAATGCCACGACCATCACATAATTTTCGAAATAAAACATGTACATATCAATATTTGTTGCCATCACCCTAATTATCTTCATCACTTGGCATGATAAGATTGTTATTCTCAAAAATATGATTTGATATTGGATTGTGTCTTAGTACGAACCACCCATCCCTATCCAAAACATCCAGGTAAAAGAACACTTGGTTGCAATGTTTTGGGTAAACATAAGGCTTATTCTCTTCATATGTTATGAACATAAAATGATATTAAATAAACAATAAATAATAAATGATAAATAATAAAATATGATTAATTAGTTAATAATGTAATAGACAAGACCTTACAATCGAAAAGGCATGATGGCTTGTATAAAAAGGCCACATATGTAAATGTATAACCATCTTATCAATAATCAATTCATATTCAAGCTTATTTACTCTTTCAAAATGAAGTTATTTTATATTGGTTGATTATTCACTTGAATAATCCTGAAGAATATCTGAATACGGATATTACATTGGTATCAAAGCCATTATGATCTTGCGTTTAGCCATCATCTTAGATATTCTCTGAATTAAGTCATTGACCACATTAGCATTTTGCCATTTAATTATGAAATTTCGAAAACATCTCACTACAGGATTTGTCTCCCTCCATTTCACGGCAACGCCTCCCTCACACGTTGTAAACCTCTACCATTTACTCCCCACGTGCCTATTTTGTTCCCCCACTTCTCCCACAGGACCGCGACCTACCCTACCTCCCAAGCACCCTCGCATCCTCCTCTCCACCTCCCTTCGAGCCCGCGTCCACCTCTCCGAACTACCCCCAGCTCCCACCGTCTCATGCCATCCTTCCCCCTGCTCAAACACACTTTCTCCCAAATTCGTCCACCTGCCTACGCGCCCTCTCGACCATTTGTTGCTCCTCCTCCCTCCACCGCGCGCCTCCACTCCTCCCATGCCTGCTACTTCCTCTATGCAATTGTGCACTCTCACTCACCCAATTCACCAGTGCCTGCATGCTCATGCGTACCTCCCCTCTCCCAACTCCCACGCACCTGCTCCACCCTCCACCTGTGCCTCCCTCACACTCATTATCACCTTCAACCACTCCACCTCCCTCGCCTACATACCTATGTGCCCTCTTGGACCTCCCTAAACTTCTCCCCCAGTCTCCTACTCGTTCCACACCGCTACCCTCCTTCTTTCCCTTGCTCTTCCAACCTGCTTTCACCTACCCTTTCTCCTACAGGTTCGATACCTGCAACTTGTGCTCTGATACCAGCTTGTAACGCCTTCTTGCATTACATTGAGTAAACTAAACAAAAATCAATTTTTTTTAAAGAAAAACATATTTATAAATTAATCACATGCATAAATACATTATGCACACTTTTGCGGAAGCATAAGTATATTATGAGACCCATAACATAAGTATAACATGTATTTAACATGTCGGTGTTAGTTTCAGCAACTATTAGTGAGTTTCAACAACTGCTGGCAAGTTTCAGCTACATGCTACAAGAGTTTCAGCAACCTGTTACAGGAGTTTCAACAACATGTTTTAGCAACATGCTACAAGAGTTTCAGCAACCTACTACAAGATTTTCAACAACATGCTACAAGAGTTTCAACTACATGATACAGGAGTTTCAACAACATGCTACAGGAGTTTCAGCAACTGCTGGCGAGTTTCAGCAACATGCTACATGAGTTTTAGCAACATGCTACAGGAGTTTCAGCAGTCCATTATTTTGTTTCAAAACTTTTACTTAATCTAAAACTCAATTTGAAACAAGCTTGCTAACTTGCTTAACATACTTTAAATTTGATCAACCAAAATAGTTCCAATTTGGCTTAAACTTAGAGATTAACAATATGAAAATGTATCATTAAATGGCAAGGCTTAGTGAATAACACTTACAGCCGTTGCTATAGATTTTCCTTAATCATGAAGACTTAAACTTCATAAATTTTCTCTTTAGAATAAATTCATTCTTAAAAAAAATGGAAAACATCCTTCCAAGTTATCATATTCTTTCATTATTCTAACTACCAAAGCACATTATTAAATAAATAAATTTATAACAATAGTTTATTTTTCTTAAATAAACCAGTCCATGGTTTTTGTAAACCATACAACCAATTCATGGTTTTGATTTAGTTAACTAAATCATCTCTTTAAACTACAAATAACAAACCAATTCAAAATAATCATGGTAATTATAACTCAGCTCATGGTATTTGTAAACCATGCAACTAATTCAGGCCATGATTTACATTTGAACATTTATTCCTCGTTATCTTTCACAAATTTTTATTTTTTTTTACAAAAACGGTTAAGTAGCTTTGATTATATAAAAATGGAAATTACATAACGAGGTAGAAAAATTGCTCCCGTAACAGGAAGGCATCCATCACTCCAAGTTCATCTTTTTCAAGCTTATAGCTAACATGATATCTTCCTGTTCTATGAAAACTATAGCACCTTACGAACTGTCCAAGAAGGATAATACAGAAATAAAACATAGCTACAGTGTTGCCTTATACAAAAACTAAAAAAATCGAGTGTTCTAAAAGATTGCCAAGCCTATGGAGAGCTCCCATTCTGTGGATTTCAGAAGAACTATGAAAAAAACCTAAAAACAGTAGTAGAGACATAACAGAACCAAAAAAAGAGGCCAACCGTCAAACTACTAATGGAGACCAGTGTCCATGACTACACCTTCAGAACCAACTACCCCATTCTTTTCAGAGCTGAGGTCCACGAAATTTCTAGCATGAACCATGAATTGTTTTAGCTTGTCCATCTTCTTGCCAAGGTCTACCATTTCGCTGCTCGTAGCATTAGATTTTTGAGTTTTGTGGGGGTAACATATTTTTTAGTTTTGTGGGGGTAACAGAGACCCAGAGTCTCTTCCAAGTGTTCTATCTTCTCAACCACATAATTGTTCTGAGCCTTCACCTCAGAATGTGTTGCTTGTGCTAAATAGTAGAGACGGGTCAAAACCCGTCTGAATTCCAAATTTTCATTGGGAACCAGGCGAACTTCCATATCCAGTTCCTGCAAACGGTTCAGAAAATCCCCTTCGTGCTTTGAAACACCGTGTTTCATGTCGTGTCCTTGAAAACTTCCAACCCCGACATGCCTATGACAGGGGTCGAGCCCAGGGATGCTGCTATGGTCCTTACCCATCGAGTCGCCCATAGTTTCATCCACCATCAAGATTGCCCAGTTGCATCCACCATTAGAACTTTTGATAGGCTTGATACATCTTACACATTTCAAGAAAGCATCGCCCCTTTCCTATGGATGCCCAACAATATGATGCTCCATGCTCACAGCACACTGGCTTCCAACACAATGACTGTCACTCCAAACAGATAGCGAATTCGAACAGCAAGAACCAGCACAGGAATGTATGCAGGTAGGTGCCCTCCCATCCTGTCTTAAAAAAATACCAAAACCTCGCATGCCGACCAACTGGAAGACTGGCTGAATGGCATAAATGTTGTATTGAATGAGGATCCCTCGAAGATCAGGGTGGCCATCGAAAGGCCAGATTGAGTTTCCCAAAAACAAAATTTTAATAGTTCTATAGTATGAGACCAAAAGGTTATGTAGGCTCCTTATTGGGAATTGAAGAGCCCAAGTTCTATGGAGGAACCATAGGCTAGGGGATCCAAGATTTTTCGTAGATAACATTGTCACAGTTTAGGGAGCCATAGGAGAGCCCAACTCCTTTGTTAGCCATGCCTCATCTTGCCCGTTTAGACCTCTCAGAATATGTAGAAAGGTAACTTCTTTGAATTCCTTACTGACACTGATTAAGAGATGATGCATCTTAGAGGAGGGGTTTTTCCTGTTGGTGAGGACGTTTATGGCCTCTCTAATGACAATTAAGGAGACCCCAACAACCATCAAGTTCAAAATTCCCAGGTTTATAGCAATCTCCATACCTTTGATGAGAACGAGCCATTCCGCTCCATTGTTGGTCTTTCTCCCAATGCCCCAAGCAAACTCTCTCTGCTTGTTCCCCTTGGAGTCATAAATTACTCCCCCCGCACCTGCCAACCCTGCATTATCTTTCACAAAGTTTCACCATAACTCTATTTTAACAATTTTCACCGATCACTAAAAACTAGGACATTTTTCCAGCGTTAAGCTCCAAATTCAAATACACAGAGAATGTAAACAAGATATTTCCTTCAAATATACAAAGAATGTAAACAAGATATTTCCTTCATATTTTTCTAAATGTAACCAAGGAAATACATTAAACAGGTAAAACAAGAAATTACCAACAGTTTCCAGAATTAAGGTAATATGTAAAATAAAACATGAAATTATCAACAATTTCCAGAATTAAGGAAATATGTAAAACAGGTAAAACAAGAAATTACCAACAATTTTCATAATTGGTTAAACCATTTATATCTAGTTAATATTTACTCTTAGGTAAATTTCAACATCTGGTTAATTTGATAATAAGCTTAACAATGGAGTTTACGACAGCCAGGTTGAATAAATTATTATTCTAGGTGAATTAGACTTACCCATAAATATAAATCCATTTAAATTTCATTTGCACCCAAAATATAATTATTATGCACAGAAATGCCACAAACGTAATTTTTCAAAGCATACTTGTAGAGAACTAACGTATAACATAATACAAATTCAAAACCATGAATTCTCACCATTAAATTCTCTTAAATTATCATTTAATAGAGAAATTGTAGAGAATTAGAATTATGCATTTACTTTTCTGAGATTCTATCCTGAAACGGGAAACTATCTGCGTGTGAGCCATACTCCACCCAACCATAGGACTTGTCCAACATGTATTATTTCAGCTCCCAAATACACCATCGAGCCGAGATCTAGACATTAACCGGAGGTAATTCACCAACCCCCTCAACTCACTCACAGGGACAAAATAGGAATAAGTGGGGAGCACAAACAAAACAACAGTTTTTAAACCAATTCCATGCCAATTTCGCAATTAACCCACCGTAGCTCCTTCACAGACACATAGTGATACACTTCACTGTAAGCATCGGAATTCCACTCAGGGTTTCATGCCCAAATTGCCAAATGACTGGTCAATTCAACCAAAGGGATACAATGTCATTACAAGTTATAAAACAAAGTTTTCTTCCCCTTATGTGAATTCAAAGACACACAATGATACTCTTCACTGTAAATGTTTGAATTTCACTCAAGGATTTCCCATGCAACTGTATCCGCAAGCGAATTGGGAATCGCCCCCTTCATTTTCTCTCACAGTTCGAATAACCAACTTTTTTCCTTTCTCAGCGCTCTCTCCCTTTCTCAGTGCTCCCCCCTTTGGGTTCCCACGTGGCTATCCCAAAGGAACCACGTTACCCTCTCCCATAATTTCAATTAGTAACTTAATCAAAATTAATTATGTTCTCCCAAAGTTTTAAATTAATAATATTTAATTATTAAACACTCCCCCATTTGAGTTTGGCTTAGGAACATGGGTTTTGGGATTCTAACACAAGGTTTAGAAAACAATTGATAAAGGAGACAAGGTACACGGGTAAACCTTACCCCCTCACCAACCTCGGTTAATATCTGGATCTCCTCTTCAACGTTTTGCTCACCATGCAGCCAGTTGGAAATTTTATATTAAAATAATAAACATGCTATGTACATACTTCATAGCAAAAATGTTTAGAATGCAATATCAATTATAATATCCGGGACAGGGGTATTACAGCTACAAACCCTTGTGTTATTCTTCCTTCAGAGTTACCTTCATTAATACAAACCCTGGGATTCTTCTTGCTTTCTTTTTGTTTTTTATTTCTCTTTCTATTGCACAATAATATTTGATTTTTGGCAAAATAAACTTCTTGGCTATATATACTAGTATATGGGGCTTTGGGTTGCTCTTAGACCGAGATCATTATGCGATTCAATTCGAAGCTGACTTGTCTAGACTATCATTATCAAAACAAAAATAAAAAACACTTTCACTGTCTGTGATGCGCATTGTACAAAATAGTAGCAATAGCACATTATCCTTACAAGGCCCATTGTTTTTGCATGTTTAAAAATGTCGACGGGTTAATCGATCTGCATATTACAGGATGTATGCATCAATGCGTTATATTTCAAAGACGCACCATTTAGATTTTATTTTTATAGAAAAAATATTGATTGGTTTAACACCCAAAACTCAACATGCAAGTGAACCTGAGCCCTACCATAAAAATATCAATTGTAAGGTGTCGCCCTACTTTAAACCTTAAGGGTTTCTATATTAATAAAGTGTAAGGCATTTTTGACATCTTGATTGTCATTTGAGTTTAAGGGTTAAGGATCATAACAAGTGGTATGGAAGCTCTTTCTTGGGTCCATAAGAGAGTTTTTTTTGTAGGTTTTCAACGAGAAAAAAAGAAGGTCATGACACTGACATCAATTTATGTAGATTTTTTAGCAAAAATTGAAGAAACCACTTACATATATGAGTTCCTTTGGAAAAACACCCAAGTTAAAAAAGTTCGAATAAGTGCTTGGAAAGTGAAGACATCATTTATATAAAGTCAACTATTTTAGGGTTATTTTTTGTGATAGTCGTGCAGATTGTAAAGCAAATGTATTTTGACAAGATTCTCCTATTACAACTAGACCAACACCATTGGATAGAGGTATTTTTTTTGTCGGGGGGAGGGGGTATTTGACATATTATATGTTATGCATCCAATAAATATATAGTGTGCTACAACCCTTGCATTTTTTTTCCACTCAAACCCTCACATTATTGAAGAATGGCAATGCTAAGGAACATGTCGGAGGAGGAAAATAATAAATAATCCAAGATATAATGGATGCAATCAACCAATATAAAAAAAATATGAAGAATTTGATCGATTAGATATGTTGTAAATTTTAGGAGAGTCATGTCATTAACACAATATATTCTGTCATCAATGAAAAGTATAACAAAGAATTTTATTCCTGGTATGGTTTAGAGGATCACTACGAGGAATGGGACATGAAGAATTGTAATTTTTGTGAAAATGACTACTTTCAACTTCTATTTGATGACTTTACTCCACTTTATGTATAACACATTATTGTAACGAGTCATGAACTAGTTACAACTACCAGTGTTCAACTTGCATATTCTCCATTGGTATTGCTCTTTCCAAATCCATCCATGAGCCTATATAACTATGTGGTTGATCTCTTTAAGGATTCTATTTATTTGTTTCTACATGTCATTAGTGGGCATTGGTATGACACTACTTAGTTATTCATGGAGCTTATAAATCACAAGTTGGGTATCAATTAAAGTACCTAGACATGGGACCCGAGTTTATAGATGAGTCCCTTAGATTATTTTAGCATTGGAGTTAATACTTGCACATGGGATGTTGTCTACTTCAACATGACATTCAACACATGTACATAGGACCCTTGTTCATGGTAGAGTTCCTTGGACTACTTTAGTAGGGTGGCTAGCACTTGTACATAGGACCCTTGTTTTTGGGCCTACTTTGGTATTATGGGATCTTAGTTTATGGTTGTACCTTCCCACAACAAATCTCGAGGGAAACACTTTTCTAAGGAGAATGGGTTGCTAGGATCCTCCCTAGGGTTGTTATAAGGTGCTAAAGGTCACATTAGAGTAATAATAGTGGAGACCATTCAATGTAAAGTGGAGTAGGTCTACTATGTTTATTATTATTGAATAATACCCACTATGATAGTGTCGAATAAATGTAATAGGGCATCATTAAGGAAGGTATACTAGGTAGATAGGAGGTTGTAATGATTATGATTATATTGCTAGCTATAAGCAAGGATGGAGTCCTCCTTGTACGGTATGAAATAATGTAGTGTTTGGAACTTATCTCAATAAGAGGTCAGCCAAACTTAAGAGGCAAGTGAACATGAGTTGATTTCCTTCCACAAAAGAATCAATTGTAAGGTGTTTCCCTACCTAATGGTTTTGATATCAATAAAATGTGGAGTATTTCTAATGTCTGTTTGTGATTCAGGTTTAAGGGTCAATGATCATAACAAATATACTAACACTTGTTTGACAAAAATATGGGCACTCTATCAAAATATGCATGTTTTGCGATCCACATGGTCATAAATGGAAAAACACCAAAACAATTGATTCAAAATCAATAATATCTTTACTTTTGAACATTTGATTTGAACATATTTTTTGAACTTTCTTATTTTTACAAGAGGAACTCATATTTATAGTTGCTTTCTTCAAATTCTACACAAAAATATTTAGACATGGGTTTGAATGTTTACATCCTTTTTACTATTGAAATTTTTTCCCCAAAAAATCTTCTTTTTTGTCCTAAGAAAATAATTAATAAACATTATTTTATTTGTCCCAAAGACAAGTCGGCTCAGTTAGGGAAAAAGCCAGTTTTTCAAGTGTATAAATAGAGAGGACGAGTGCCTCATTTTGTCACCCACTCATCACAAGCTAGTTTGCTTCTGCAGTAAGGAGAAGTATTTTGAGGGTTTTCACTTGGAAATATTTTTGATTTTCTCTCTCTTATTCTTGTACTATGTTCTTGGAATTGATCATCTCTATACGAAGGTTGCTGGGTTTTCTCCCTATTGGGTTTCCCAGGATAAATTCTCGTGTTCATTGTTTATGTATTGTTGCAATCCTCGTCTCTTCCTGAGTGCAATCTGCCCATAACCTGTCAAATTTGGGCAATTTGGTTCAACCACTTATGCTTTGAATGAATGACTCCCAAGATGGTGGAAGACCATTTAGAGTAGTAATGACAAGATCCTTATCATCATGGTGTTCTCCATTCGAACTTAGCTTGTCCCTTAGTTATGTGATCCTCAAAAAGTATGAAGCAATCGATTCTAACTTGGACATCTTTATATTCTATAGTTGGTTCCTCAATGTGAGAGTCACATTGATGCTACTATGCTCAAATAGATTCTTTAGGGTTTTGAAAATTTTCCTAGTTGTCTTCTTATGAGATATTTGAGGAACCAAATGATCTTTAACTAAGTCCACCAAGATTCTTCTTGCTCTAGCATCATTCTTCCTCCAATGAGACTTGTCTTCCTCAGCTTTTGGTTCTGGAACCTTCTCATTCACAAACTTCAAGAGGTCATTCCCTTCTAATATGAGAAGAACACTAGACTTCCAAGAGATGAAATTGGAAGCCCCATCCAGATGATCTTCAACCTTCATTCCAATCATATTGACTACATATATGGACCAAAAAACCTAGCAGGAGCTAGGTCATAAATGAAGTTTGGATTCTTTAGAAATTGACTCCACGGATGGATGCGCCCTATCAAGGTGAGTTGAGTGGAGGTAAGATTGAACCAATTCTGTGGAATAAGCACCGCAAAACTTGAAACCCTAATTTATTTTGCAGCGGTAGAATTAAGTAAAAAAATGAAACTTTTCAGAATTAAAAAATTCCTTCACCAATAGATGTGCCTTCCCTGGAGTGAAGCTTTCAATGATCTTTTCCAGCAAAGGTGATGAGGGAACGTCTCGAAATGTCAAACCATAGCTTCCGACAATGGCTGCTTCTAGTACTGCTCTGATACCATGTTAGATTTTCATACAATTATAATAGTATAATTTAATTGCATATAAACAATAGGATCACTAGAAGAAAGACAAAGCACATAAACAATGAACACGAGAATTTATCCCGGGAAACCCAATAGGGAGAAAACCCAACAACCTTCGTATAGAGATGATCAATTCGAAGAACATAGTACAAGAATAAGAGAGAGAAAATGGAAAATCTCTCCAAGTAAAACCCCCAAAAATACTTCTCCTTCCTGCAAATGTGAACTTCTCATGGCACTCAACCTGAGGAGAATCAAGCATTCATGCCCCATGACAAGAAAGGAAAGGGAAAATGAAGAAAGTTTCATAATAACAAGAACTAAGGTAGGAGACCAAGCACTCCTCCAGATCATAAGAGAAGGAAGAAGGATCTCTCACATAAACAATGCTTCAGGTGCAAAACCTATGGACATTATGACATCAATTGTCCAAGCTCAAACAAAAGGAAGCATGAAGCCTCAAAGACTGATGTAGAATAAGACCATCATCATAAGAAGCAAATGAATGAATATCAAACCTAATTCTTCTTCATATCGTCCTTATCAGGTATTATTCCCACCATTATTGATACATGGCTAATAGATAGTGGTGCTTCTAGGCATATGATTGGTTATAGAGAAATTTATTAGAAATAGTTGAGAAAAAATCCCATCTTCGTGTTGTACTGGGGATGATGCTAATTACACTGTGAAGGGATCTGGGGCTACCTCCCTTCAGTTAGAGTATAGTGACACATTACACTTGAGTGATGTGCTTTATGTACCTGGTATGAAAATAAATCTTGTCTCCATATCTGCCTTGGAGGATAAAGGATATAAAGTTGCATTTTCAGATGGGAAAGTCTTTTCTTGGCGCAACGACTCAAGCATGAATACAACAAATATAATTGGTGTAAGAGAGGAGATCTCGTACCGATTGAGCACTCCACCAACTCAAGCACTAATTCATGATTCTACCAACATGGGTGAGCTATGGCACATAATATTATCTCATCTAAACTATAAAGCTCTTCCGACATTAAGAAATATAGTGACAGGTCTACTAGTGCTTCATGTAGACCATGGTGGAATATGCAGAGGATGTGCACTTGGAAAGAATGCCAAGAGATCCTTCCTGAATAATGAGAGAATATCTAAAGGAATCTTGGATCTTGTACACTCGGACTTGTCCAGACCCATGACTATTGCTTCATTGAGTGGCTATAATTATTATGTAACGTTTATTGATGACTACTCATAGAAGACTTGGATATATTTTCTCAAGACCAAGGAATTCGAGGAAGTGCTCAACAAATTCAAAGAATTTAAAGCACAAGTCGAGAATTTGTCAGGAAAGAGGATTAAGATCTTGAGATCATATAATGGTGGAGAATATTCCTCTAAAGATTTCAATGATTTCTGCAAGGAAGCAAGAATTAAGAGGGGGCCCATAGTTCCCTACAACCCTCAAAGAAATGGGGCTGGAGAAAGAAAGAATAGAACAAGTGTGGAAGTAGGAAAAACCATTGTAATATCCCCAAATATGATTTCAGAGGATATTATCTCAAATCCAAAAATTAAAACAGGAATTTGCAAGATTGAAACTAGTAATCAAAACTAACCATGAAGAAACTAGTTTCGGACACTGATTAACCCACCTAGAGCTTGATAGATGGACACTTTCGGATCTGAAAAATATGTTAAGGAGTGTGCAGAAACAAAGACATCAGAATCAATGCCAACTTCATAGTCCTATGTGCAAGGTATTAAGGCCATTTATGTTTCAACAACAACTAACGCTGAAGTATACTCCAAGGCTTCCTGGGCACACCAACATATGCATAATAGACCATCCACTTACAATTGACTGTAACAAGAGAGTGGACATCAATAATTAACCCCTTAACCTACTTCTCTGTAAAATATATCAGATTTTGGGAAGGTTTGGCAGAGTTTGGAGGTCAAACAAGCAAAACTAGTAATTGAGACTACTCAACTGGCTTTCTTTCAGGCTCTTCCAAACATGCAGAGAGGGTCACAAAAACTCAGTTTGAGGCTTGGGATGGATTCATTAATGTCTTAAGGACCTGTAATGACTTACAAAATATAAAATATATAACTAGAGGCCATTTTATTAAAGTTACTGCAAAACTAGTCATGAATTCACGCCTAAAGAGCTAGTCTTGAAATAATGAAGTACAAACAACCACAGAGGCTCACAATTTCATTCTCAAAAGTAATGTATGAATTCAGACACAATTAAATAAGAATCAACAAGATTTATCATAATTTATTAGCATCTTTAGAAGGCATTCATAACTCATACTTTATAACTTGTCCTCGATCTTTGAGATTTTACAACAATGGAGCATAATTCTTCAGTGGGAGCATGAAAGAAGTGTTGGCTGCACTGTATCATGACCATAGGATGAGAATGAAAATCATATATTTCATGGGAGGCATGAAATACAATTTATATATATCACATGGGTGAAATTACTCCAGTGGATCTCTTCTCCGGATGTAAACCAAGACAAATCTTCAACGATCTTGCACCAATCTTTACACCAACTATGGAGGCTCGAATTCTTCAGGATGTATGATAGTTGTTTGATGGACAATCCACTCGAGCGGACGCAAGCTGGATCTCCCTAACTCAATGTGAGTCTAGAACAAATAATACAGACTACAAACAACTTTCTTGGCTCTACTTAAGGATCAAGTACTAGATGCCTTACCTTAACTTCGCAATCCTTTCTCCTGGATGTTGCTCCACGTCCCGCGGTCGTCAGATCTCAGCTATAAAACCTATCAAGACACATAGAACAATGCAAACGAGTAAAAAGCATCTATACAATAAGATATCTAAGTAAACAGTTAAGCAGGTAAACTACACAATATCATCATACATGAACAACATTGGTGGAAAGCGTGTATATTACTATAAATGTAGGGAAAGCACATAGATAAGAATAGACTACAACCAAGGCTTAACGCAGTAGCACTTGTCCATCCAAACCAATTGTCATATCCTTCCAAGGAAGTATGAGTCTCTCTATGGATGAGTTAGAGATCTCTCCAATATGATTTCACCAACATGTAGACACTATAGACTTCCTCCCCTTGGAGAGGGGTAGAGCTTCACTTATATAGGGCTAAGTGGATAGGATATGGATAGGGTAGGTTGAGATATGGTAGGAGAGAGATAGGGGATCCTTCCAATAGGTTAGGAACTTAGTTCCAGCTCTCCCAAGAGGTCAGGGATAAGGATCCAAGTCAGCAGGCTTCGAGAATGAGCTCGAAGGACCTATTTTTGTCCATTAACTGACTTCATCGCATCCTGCAATAGAGCAAGATGCGACGTCGCAGGTTGTATGAGTGCAGCTTGCGACGACCTCTCAAAACCCAGCACAAATGAAATGGCATCCCTTCCAGGTAAAAGACTTAGCCAATGAAACTTCAGGGATGTATACACTGAATCTCAGGATGGTAGGATTTTAGGTGTAACAGAATGCCCCCCAAAGCATGAAGCTGTTGAAATTTGGACAGGTGAAATGCTTTGACAGAAAGAATGGCAACGGCTTGTCGGACGAAGGACACTGCTGCAGTACAAGTGACTCTGAGTACACTGTCTCATATGACATATAACATGGTTGTCCACCAATACATTGCAGATCCATGGTAGTAATGATCGACTGAACACACCTTCACTGAATTTCAGACCCAAGGCCATGTGATAAAAGACTTTAGAGGCATTAAGGAGGCAGCCCATTCCTTTTTTAAAAACCTTTACTCCGCCCCTGACCTGGACCCGGTGGAACCAAATTCCTATCCTTTATCAGAGATTCCAAGATTGGTTAATGAAGAGGACAACCAGCAGCTGATCAGACCTATCAGTATTCGTGAAGTTAAGAAAGCCCTTGACAATATGAACCCTGACAAAGCACCTGGGCCGGACGGGTTCACCGCCCGGTTCTATATCTCCTGCTGGGATATAATAGAGAAGGATCTATACAGAATGGTGAAGAAGGCTCAGAACTGTAACAAATTGGGGGGCAGCACTAATTCCTCCTTCTTGGCGCTCATCCCAAAAGAAAAAGGCGCTAAAAACTTCAGCAGATTCAGGCCTATATCCCTGTGTAACACGGGTTACAAAATCATAACCAAAATTATGGCTAATAGACTTAAAAGAATCCTGCCAAAGTTGATTCCGGAAAACCAAGGGGGGTTCGTGAGAGGAAGACAGATCCTGGACAACATCATCTTAGTGCAAGAAGCCATCCAGTCTAGCTACAAGAGAAAAGAGAAGGGGATGGTGGTAAAGCTGGATTTGGCCAATGCCTTTGACAGAGTCAGGCATGATTTCCTTTTTGCAGCCATGAGGAACTTCGGATTCAATCAGAACTTCATTAGGTGGGTCAAAGCTTGCATTTCAGCTCCATGGATTGCCCCGCTGGTCAATGGGCGGCCTGCTGACTTCTTCAAGGCCTCTAGAGGATTAAGGCAAGGCTGCCCCCTCTCCCTGGTGTTGTTTGTTATCCAAGCCGCTGTCCTAAGCTATCAGCTGAACAGAAGTCTCCAAAACAGATCTCTCTCAGGCATCAGAATTGTCCCTAAGGTCAAGGATGTAAACCACGCCCAGTTTGCCGATGATACACTTCTACTGGGAGTTGCCAATCTCATCACAGCCAGGAACTTTAAATCCGAGTTGGACTGTTACAGGAATACATCTGGAAGTGAAATAAATTTCCTCAAAAGCAAGATATATGGCTGGAACTGTTCTCCCCGTATTATGCTGGATATAGCTAGGATCCTCGAAATGGAAGCCATTACCACTTGGGACACCTTTACCTATTTGGGCATCCCTATCTTCAAAGATAACGCTAGAGTTGCCCATTGGCTGCCAATGCTGGACAAATTAAAAAAAAAGATTCAGGTGTGGGGGGAAAATTGGCTCAACAAAGCAGGCAAAGTGATTTTGATGAACTCTGTCCTCACCAGTCTTCCAATATATCAATGCTCGGTGCTGCTAGCTCCAAAAACCATTACCAATAGAATCAATGAGCTGCTCCGTCGTTTTCTGTGGGAGGGTGGCCGTAATTGTGAGAAAAAACCCCACCTAGTAAGCTGGGACAAGATCACTAGGCCAAAAATGGAAGGGGGCCTTCAAATTCGAGATGTGGCCACCCAAAATCTTGCCATGGGAGGCAAAATTCTCTGGAAAATGATAACTGGAAAAAAGACCTGGAGCAAACAAATCCTCAAAAAGAAATACTTCAAAGGAGACAGACAGAGATGTCTTGAAAGGGCCACAAAACTGCAGAAAGGCTCCCCGATTTTCACACTATGTAAAAGAGCCATCCCATTCTTCATCTCCAAGCTTACGTGGTCTCCTGGCAATGGAGAAAAAATAAGAATTTGGGAGGACTCGATCCTGGGGGATCAGCCTCTCATCAATTTCAGCGAATTGGGAAATTTAAAAGACTGGCTCCACAGTAACAACTTCAGAACGCTGAGGGACATATCGGTCTGGAACAGAGATGAGGATGAATCCTGGGCAAATTGGAACCTGGGTGATTATCCTCACGAATTAGATGTTGAAGTTGCCACCCTGCTGGATCTTTTGCAAGGGAAGTCCCCCATCAGCGCCAGAGCTAAAGATTCACGCAGTTGGGGAGCTCGTTCGGGCAGGTACACTGCAGCTGAAGGCTATGCTGCGATCCTGGAGGTGCCATGGGTCCCTCCCAACCCTGGGCCGTGGAAAACTCTCTGGAATTTCGCCTCTTTACCCAAAATCGATATTTTTATTTGGACCGTCCTCCACAACAGCATCTTGACTAGAGAAAAACTGAAGATCAAAGGCTGGGCAGGGCCATCACGTTGCCCTCTGTGCTACCATGCTGAAGAAACCATTGATCACCTGTTCATCTCCTGCGATTTCACCAAAGAAGTTTGGAGTCTCATGATAGGATCAAACGCTGTTAATTTGCCCACCTCGATCAAGGCGTTGATCAGCAACTGGACTGCTCTAGCCCCCTTCGATTTAAAAAAAAAAGACAGACTCAAGCTTGTATGGATGTGGACCCCGAAATTCCTCTGCTGGAAAGTATGGTTGGAAAGAAACAACAGGATATTTAAGGAGGAGTGCAGACTTCCAATTCAAGTGGCCGTGAAGGCTAGGTCCATGCTTTCTGAAGCTTTAAGCACCAAGTCAGCAATCAGAAATAAAGCTTCTCTCTTGCCTGAAGAAGAGCGCTGGCTCAAGGAGATCGACGTGAACCAGCAAAGCAATCAAGCTACCAATCCTCCTCAAAAGGCCCACTGGGAAATAAGGCTGGAAGAACAGGAACTCATCAAGTGGAGATCTGTATTGAATGATTGGTGCCTTTTTTTTTACGGGGCCTCGAAAGGGAACCCCGGTCAAGCTGGAGCAGGAGGCATAATCATCGATCCCTACGGTACCACCGTCTTGACCTATGCCTGGGGCCTAGGACATGCATCCAACAATCATGCTGAATATCTTGCGCTGTGGCAAGGACTGTTTCAAGCAAGAAAGATGAACATTCAGAAGCTTACTATCGTGGGTGACTCCAGGCTGATAATCAAGGATCTCCATACCAAGAAGAAGACTGCCGGTATAAGTCTGTCCCATATCCACAAGAAGGTCCTGCTCATGCTGAAGCACTTCAGAAATTATAAGGCTTACCATGTTCTAAGGAGCCTCAACAATCTAGCAGACGCTGAAGCTAATCGTGGAGCGAGCTTGAGCAAAAGTCAACTTATCGTTAATGGAGAAATCTCAAAGCACCCTCTCCCCTAAGTTTAAGAGATATGGTCTTACGGTTCCTCTGGGCATTCCCCAGCACCCAACAGCATTATTCTATCTGGTTTCTCAAGCTGGAAATGAAGTTCCGCACAGCGGATAGGGATATGAATTGTAAAGGCCCTGGCAGCCCATTTGCCAGACATTTATAAAATTTAACCGTTTCCGTAAAAAAAAAAAATGATCGACTGAACACAATCATGGCTACTAGACACAAGCGTAGATCCATGATGAGATGATAACACAGCCATGACCAATACAAATGTGGATCCGTGTGACATGACTCAATACAAACTCCATCGCAACCTGGGTAAAACATGACTTCCCAGGGTCTTCAAACTGAACTTGCAATGATACGAATCTATCCATGTGATTACAAATGTCTTGACATTGAACATGGTAGAAACCACTTGATTACCGGTCATTGATGTAAACCATTAACAAGTGCGAGGGAAATCACCATTAATGTCAATGATCCCCAAGGTATCACAGTACATATCATCAAGCGTGAATAAATGAATTGAAGTCGAACGCGAGATGAAATCTTTCAATCAAGAGTCAATGATGTAAACCCATGTTGAAAACAAGGTATCCTGTCATTGAGGCATGCAGGGCCAAGGTACTTGGTTGGTTTCTAGATTCAATCCTCGGATGATGATTTGAATTCGACAAGGATGAATCCGTCGAAGGGGGGCCATGATGAATCTCCGTCATCGACACGAAACACGACAAAGGATGTGTAGAGCAGATCGAATGGTATAGTGACATGTAAGACTGACTCAGAGTAGACCGACATGATGGAAGGTGTACTTACTGTAGATAACGAGTAGTGAGAGTATTCTTGAACATGGGCATGGCATGCCTTGGCAGTATTGACCTGACAAGTTATGATACCAATTCCTAGTGCAACTGATGGTGGAAGCGTTCTTTGAATGACTCAAAGGAGTAACAAGACTCAGGAAATAGGTGAAACTCGAGGGAAAACGGATGATCCAAGTGTAGTATGCAAATGCAGATGAGTGCCATGTTCAAGAAATGACTAAATACTGCCACTGATAAGGGGTGTAACATAAAATATTTCCTTTTTCCCCATCATGAATGATGAGTGCCTCATGTGTTTTTTACGAGCTTGATGAGGGTAACTAGATGCTCGGTATAGCTCATCTCATAGATGAGTCCAATCCCAAATATTTTTCGAACCTGGGATAGGAGGGGTTCGTCCCATGGCAGGCCCTTCAATGTGAAAGTTTAACTAGCCCATAGAAGGTAAACTCATTCATCATTTCATGTTTATAGAGTCTGAAAAGAACTAAAGAAGAATCCAATGGTCCTTTTTCGTAAAGTTAGCCTCATCGCCTGAAAAAGGGTAAAACAACGCGGGAGAGGACTCTTCCGGTCATGAATGGCTGGAGTATACCTTTTTCGTAAGTAGTGCCCCTGGTCCAAAAAAGGGGAAAACTATCACCAGGAAGACAACCATTCAAATTTTTTTACAAGCATGAATGCGACAAGTTCGCTTGGCAATCTTTTCGTATTTTGAGAGCCTGAAAAGAGCTTAAAGATAGACTATGGGGGGGCTCCTTTTCCGTAGGAGTTTAACGAGCCTGGAAAAGCGATAAATCGTAACTCGATAACGTATTCTCGTAGTTTCAAGAGCACGAGAAAGAACAAAGAGTAAGCTCATTATCATTAAATAAGTACAATCTAATGAATGAAAAGATAACAACAAAAAACACACAAGGAGTGTTCATACCTGAGGTGGTCGTTCCAATGAAGAAAACGGCGTAAAAAAGACACTTATGACTCCTACACACTCAAAAAACTAGGTCAAATAGTCAATCAAGCGTTCAAATGTAATAAAAAGGATCCGAACTATAGCAAATGACCAAAAGGCATCAAATATTTGAAAGAACATTCCATTTTGTTTATAAATAGAAACAAAAACCAAATATAGTCACCATTGTTTCATTTGCCAAATTGGGAGGAGAAGTGCCATTTGGAGCCAAAACTTCACTTATCGATTGTGGGAGCTACGAGCAGCCATTTCACTCGCCGTCCGGAGCAGGTAACTCTAAACTTCATCCAGCATAATTGTAGTGGTTTACATTTTTGAATTTGGTTCATTTTTTTGCTTTTTAGCTTGGTTTGTGAAGGGTCGCGTCCTCGAGTCGTCGCAGTCTGCCCTTTCGGGAACTGCGACGAGACTAAGTTGTCACAAGGGTCACATGGATGGACTGCGACGACGTTGCACTGTTAGAAATAACAGGGTGCGACGACGAAAACGTCCATCCCCAAACACAAACCATGCCCAAAAAAAAGAACTTTTTGTGGTTGAAGCAAGTGTTAACAATGTCTATAATCTCCTTTTGGCAGGTTGCTAGCAGCCATAATGGTCTTGGAGTGGCGTGAACGGGAGGATGAGTTAGATGATGAACAAGCTGCAAATGATCCTCAATGTGTGGAAGCACTGAGGAACTATGGGCTCCTCAAGTTCTTCGAGATCCAAGGCATGAGGGCCCAAATCCCACTACTAACCCATATGCTCCGATGCTAGGATGCGGCCCAGCAATATTTCGTGATCGGTGAGCACGTGCTTACCATAGATGTCGAGGACATCTACTTCTTGACCGGATTGTCTCAAAGAGGGGACAACGTGCTTCTTACTGGATCATGTGGAATTGATCGAACTATGGGTGACATGATCCTACAGCACTGTATTCCCAACACCTGTGCTTCTAGTGGGAAGATTCCCATAAAAGACGTGCGAGAATGTCCATTGCGCGCCATAATATTCACCATTACGAGGATGGAATGGAGTCAAGCTCCTCATTTAACCACCAGGTCGCAGATGCTATATGCAGAGGACTACATGTCTCTGAATATCTACAACTGGTGCGAGGGACTCCTCGCAAACATGCGAGCTCAGCTGACCAAGTGTCGGCGAGGAGAGCTCAAATAGTTTGGCTACGGTTCGATAGTGATCTCGTTCCTCTTGGAGCTGGTTCCCCTCTTGCGCCCTCAGGTACCACTGGATGACAGGGATCCTAGGGATCCACACATGGCTAGATGGATAGCGATGATGTATCATCATGGTGGGGGTCCCATCATCTCATATGGCATTGAGTTCTTCAGCTGGCTAGAGGGCCACTTACTGATGGTAGAGGACTTCCCGTACAATGGTACGGACTTCAGAGATGACCCAGACTTGCCGCTGTCCGAGGGAGTACCATGGGGAGACATAGGTAAGAACAATAAACCCTTATACTTTTCAAGTTTGTGTTTTTATAATTTTGTTTGTTATAGTGCTGACAAGCTAACAACATGTGTGTGTAGATGTGGGCCCCGTACGACCAGTGGGAGTCTCTCTTCTTGCGAGGAGAGAGAGAGGAGAGGGAGCAGTCGCGGGTCCTTCCGTACATGTTGCCATTGCAGAGATGGACGGGGTCTACGCCAACTTGAGTGGGTTGACGTTAGACATTCCCGAGCTGACGGTAGATGAGGTGTCGTGTCCCATGCAGGTGTACACGGTTGGAGCGACTGCGCGCTTCAACGCGTTGCTTCGCAAGGTTGCGAGAGCAGTCGACTATTTCCACACTCAGCATGCTAGAGATGTTAGACCACCTAGGGTTGTATGGGCCAGGCGTCAGGCCTTACATTGTTATCATGTACTGAGAGCTTAAAGGCCTCAGATTCTTTGTACTTACTGAAAGCTGCGAGGCTTTAGGTTTTGTAAAGATTCATTGAAAACTGTCATGCTTCAGATTTTGTACCACTACTTTTTATGATGATATATATATATACAGACATTCCGACGATTTATACATTATGTGTTTTAAAATGGATGAATGGTGTGGTCTTGTTATGTGTTTACTTATATAAAATGAGTTATTTATATGTTATGTCTACTTTTAACAGTTCATGATATATGCTTATGTGTGTGCAATGTACCAATCTAAGATGAAGTTGGCCATAGAATCGGCAACTGTGTTCACGTCTCGTGGAATGTGCAGGTACTGAATCGACTCGAAGGACCTTTCTAGGAGACGGACTCGTCGATAGAGACGTAGTAAAATGGGATCACGGGTGGCGTAGACTCGGTTAAGATGAGAGACCACTAGTTGAGAACCCAAGTGGATGACAACATGGTCCATACCCAAAGAAATGGAGTCAGTGAGGGTTCCAATGATTGCTTGATATTCTGCAGCATTGTTGGTTACGAAACCTAGACACATTCCCCCTAAGCTAATGAGTTCACCGGTAAGTGAATAGAGTACCCAAGCTACCGAAGCAAGGTTACGGGTATGTCGGCTGGTGTCGTCTGGGAATCCGTAGCACGTTGCCATCTGCACATGCAGACAGAACATGGCATAAGAAACGAAACAAGACCTAATCACGCAAGAAATCAAAAGTGTCACACCACACAAACACACACGCACACCATGTACAGTATATACAAAAGTACTTATGCGTGAAAGACTCGAGCATAGTACCTCTTTAGGTAGAGCCCATTGCGGGGCTCACCCAAAGATATCCCGTCGTAGTCTTCAAGCTCATAAGCTCCCTTCTCCAGGACACGTTTCACTATCTAAGGTCCATGCCACATGGACTCAAATTTTCCTGCCCCCATCTTATCATGCTTTTGGTCATTCCGGAGGACCAAATCCCCTTCGCTATAAGCGCGAGGTTCTACCGACTTGTCGTACTGCGCTTTGATGCATTTCTTATGAGCCTCGTTGGCAAGAGCGGCATCTCAGCGAGTCTTGTCGAGCTTAGCTAGGTAGAGGAAGCGTTCTTCCTCGACAATAGCGTTTGGGAGAAGTTCGATGGCGAGCTTGAGAGACAAAATCTAGCACTCAATGGGAAGGACCGCCTCCAATCCGTACACTAGTTGGAAAGGAGTAAATCCGGTGGTGGTTTGAACGGAGGTTCTATAAGCCCAAAACGCGGAGAAGACCATGTTATGCCAATTGGCCTTGTGCGTACCCACCATACGTTGGACCATAGTTTTCAAGACCTTGTTAATGGCCTCGACCTGTCTATTCGACTGTGGGTAGTATGGTGTTGAGTTTTCATGGTGAAAATCCAATCTCTCACTCAACTCGTCGACCATATGGTTCATAAAGTGAGAACCATGGTCAGTAACTATAGCTTTAGGAAATCCAAACCGCGCTATTACATGGTTAAACATGAAGAGTGTGGCGGTCTTGCCGTCATTCGTGTCTGTAGGCATTGCCTCGGCCCACTTTGTAAAGTAGTCCATAGCTACAATGATGTAACTATGCCCCCCGGACGAGGTAGGCTTACAATGCATGAAATCGATGCCCCATTTAGCGAATGGCCCCAACGGCAATAACTGGGTGTAACGGGGCAGGATGGGTGCACTTTTTCGTATGAAAATTTTGACATGGAGGACATTTTTTTATGGCCTCGATACAATCTTTGAAGATAGACGACCAGTAATATCCTGCGCGCAAAATCTTCTGGGATGTAGCCATCCCAGAGAGGTGACCGCCACACACCCCAACGTGACAGTCATTCAGAATGTGTTTAGACTCATCATGAGTTAGACAACGTCGAAGGATAGAATCAATACCACGGCGGTACAAAGTATCATTGATAATCAGATAATACTTCGCATGGTGGCGTATTCGACGACGGTCATCACGAGACAATTCAGGGCTGAAACATTGGGTTTGAAGATACAATGTGATATCTCCATACCATGGATCAGACGTACTAATAAGAAACAATGACTCATCCAGAAAGGAGTCATTGGGCTCAGATTCTGCATCAGTACGGGGGAGGTCACAGATGAGCTCAGCAAACACCAAAGACTTTTTAGACTTGGAGTTTTTGAAAAGAAGATCAAATTCTTGCAGTATCATGATCCAGAGTGAATACTTGCCCCCAAGTACCTGATGAGTCAGAACATGGTACAAGGGGTTCGAATTAGCGATGATGGTGGTGGTGCGAAGCAAAATATAATGACGAAACTTCTACACGGCTATGACTGTCATGAGAGTGAGCTTCTCAACATGTGAATGGCAAGTTTCAGCGTCAACAAGACCTTTACCGGCGTAGTATATCACAAGTTCTTGGGCGTTCTGGTCTTCCTGAACCAAAACCATGGCGATAGTGGTGTCGGAAGCGACGATATATAAAATGTAATCTCGATAGTAATTTGGTAGTTAGATCACAGGGGCATGCGTGATGGCATGTTTTAAACTATCGAAAGATTGTTGAGCTTGATCATCCCAAATGAATGGGACGTCCTTTTTCATCAATCTCATGTACCCTTGCATCTTTTGCGCGAAATTACAAACGAAGCACCGTAAATAGGTTGCTCTTCCTTGCAGACTCTGAAGTTCCGTAAGGTTGGTTGGAGGTGGAAGAGCAACGATGGCTTCCACCTTCAAGGGATCAATACGGATCCCATCTTTCGAGACGATAAAGCCAAAGAGGCATCCGGACTCGACACAAAAAATACTCCTGTGAGGATTCAGATGGATATTGTACTGCCTGCATCTGAGGAAAACGACCATCAGATGATCTAAGTGGAACTCATGCTGCTTTGAATGGGCAGGGAGGTCATCCAAGTAAGGTTCCACAAACTCCTTCACATCATGGAAGGTGTACGACATGGCCCGCTGGAATGTGACACCAACGTTTTTAAGGCCAAAGAGAAGTTTACGACACGCAAACGTTCCCAAGGGCAGATGAATGTAGTCTTTTGTTGATCGGCCATGTGGATCTCAATTTGGTTGTATCCGGAAAAGCCATCCATGAATGAAAAAATGACACTTCCAGCACAATTGTCGATGATCTGGTCGATGAAGGGAGTCGGGTAGTTGTCCTTGGGACAAGCTTTGTTGAGATCCCGATAGTCGACACAGACACGGATGGTACCCTGTTTTTTATTAACAGGGACGACGTTTGAGACCCACTCTGTCAATGGGACAGGGTAAATGAAACCAGCCTTCAAGAGTTTCTCAATCTCTGCCTTGATTGCTGCAGTCTTCTGAGGGTGTATCGGTCGCAGTTTTTGGCGGACAGGTTTGACGTTAGGATAGGTTTTAATCTCGTGTAAAACAATGAAGGGGTCTATCCCAGGCATCTCCTCATAGGTCCAAGCGAACACGTCTCGGAATCGCTTGAATAAGGTCGTGGCGACGATGACTTCTTCAGCGGAACACTTCTAGCCTAACTGAATGTGTTCCACTACACCACAAGTAACCGAAATGTTTATTAAAGTGGTAGGCTCAATGTTGGTGAAGTTGCCTTCGGAGTCCTTTTGACATGCAAGTATTAAGGACTGAGAGCCAGAGTAGACATTCGGTGTAAAGATGGTGTGAATGCTGTTCTCCATGGTATCCAACAAGGGAAGGAAAGACGAACGATGGTGGAGGTCTTCCCACGACGGATCATCTGCGCTCATGATTTCCATAATGGACTCGTCAGAATGAAAAGTCCATAGCAGAGGATCAGATGATGTCCATTGTAGAGAACAGGAAGTGGAGGCCACAGCTAAGTGGTCCTCCAGTGCTGATTGGATAGCCTCATACATGATTTCAGTGGGTGATAGAGGCATAGTATCTCCAATTAGGTGTGTGGTGGCTTCATCAGGTACAAGCCATGAATCGGTGGAGTTAAGAGTAGATGAAATATGCGAGGAGATCATGTTCACCGTGGCAACATGGTTTGGGGGATCCGAAGTAGGAAAGACGCCCATAAGGGATGAATCCTTAAGGAGGCCAACCCCCACACTCTCATACTTTTGCAAAGATTGTCCAATTGAAGGAACGTTATCGCCTAGGTGAGTAGTGGTGTCAGGTGTGCAGAAATCCAGCTGGTCGACTGTGACAATTCGACCTTGATGGGGGGATTGTACTATGCGTGAGACGAATGATGCGACCGCAGTCATGGCATAGAACCAATTTCAACCAAGCAGAATGTTATAATCTAATGGGGTAGCGACTACTTCCACGTTAAGGGTTGCGGTCTTGCCCCCCAGCTCGACTGGTAAAGCTTGTAATAGCCCATGAGGTTGAAAGCCACGTCCATCGAAGGATCTCAAAGTCGTAGGAGAACGGTTCAACTCGAGAGAACCAATGCTCTCCAACAAGCGATTGACATGACTGACGTAGAGGCTCCTTCATCCAAAACGGTACGATGGATTATCTTCCCAACAATTTTTGTAGCAACTTGAAATGTTAATTGGTGGGAGACCCTCAGTTTGAAGTATTCTAGGCGAAACATGATAGTGTTTGATGAATCCGGGTCAACTGCATCGATGGCAGCGAGGAGAGTCTTGCGCTAATTCGGACAGTTTTGCAAGACCTCGAGCGTCGACATAGCACAAGGAGCTTGTGCTAGGTCCTCTACAATGTTGTAGTTTTGAGCAGCCCGAGCATTAGGATTGAAAACCGATTTTCCAATCGTGCTCTTGGGTGGACGCAACACTGACTCGAGAGAGGGCTTCTCTACAGTGAGAGGAGCAGCCGGTATGGTGACGTCGGGCATTGAAGTGGAAGCTTTTTCAGTATTACTTCGAATAGGTTCTTTGGCTGGAACGGAGTCATACGAACGAGAACGGGTGTTCAAGCTGATAGTCTCATTACGTACCATGAGAACATGTGCGATGGTGGATGCTTCTCCTTGGGAAGAAGAAGTGTGAGCGATCAATTGCTGATTTTGAGCAGGGAAGGGATCGTTGAGAACTGCGGGTGTGGGTTTGCCCTTAAGAAACTTTTGAACTTCGTCTCTATGGGGGCACTCTTTAGAAAAGTGATCATCACCTCACAATAGGCAAGGATATTTCAACTTCCTTTTCTGTTTGGTATCATCAGTGGTGCTCTTTTGTTCCTGCTGGGTGGAAGATTTCTTAGGTTTCCCCTTCTTCTTCTTACCACCAAACTTTTGATTTGAAATTGACGAAACAGATTTCACTTCTTCGGTGACAGCAGGAATGGATGACTTGGTGGTGCCGTGACCAGCCTGTGTTGGTGATGGGGAAGAACCTTGTGGGTTCGATGAACCAACAATTTGAGAGGAAGGCTGGGTGTGAAGGGATCCAATGATGCCATCGGCTTGGGGTCCCTTGGGTGGTTTCGCGGGGTCGTAAGTGTTGCGTGGTGCGTCAGGGAGAATATCAAACAACATGCCAGATTGAGCATAAACTAAGTCTAGCAAATGGGCATGAGCGATGGCTTGTTCCTCAGTGACAACGCCACCCATGGCAACATCCCGTGCTATGGTAGGAATGAGAGACTTCGTAAACCAGTCTGCTAGGAGTTGATCTGGAATAGGAGCCTTAACGAGACGTCGTCTCCTCCGCCATTCATGTATATGGTCTGATATATGAGTAGCGGTATTTTGACGGAGCGAGGTTAAAAGCTTTGTACCAGTTTCATACCGTATAGGCAGCTGGAAATGAGTCAAAAAGTTCCTAGCAAGAGAACCAAAATCAGGAAAAGAATGAGGTGGTAATTCAATATACAACTTGGCAGCCGAACCAATGAGAGTTCGTTGGAATAACCAAAGACATATCGAGTCATCCATCATGGAGTTGGATGAACACCATAAGTGGTATGTCATCACGTGGTTTTAGGATCCTCACCCAGCTTACCATCAAATTTTGGGATATCTGATGGAAGTTTCACCGGAATGGGTGGCTAATTAGTTCCGTGGTAGATGGGGTCATTAGTTAAGCGAGACAGGTCAGGTAGATCCAAAGTAGCCAAAAAGGGCAGCTGCGGATTAGTTTGTGAGTATTGATAGTACGGATAAGGCGTGTAAGGACCTATGGGACCTTGTGTCGACTGACCATAAGGTGTTCCAGGAGGAAACTGGCCATAGGGGTACGGGCCGCCCAGACCAAATGTAGGTCCGCCGCCAAAGTAAGGTGGTCCATAACCATAATAAGGTGGCCCATTTCCATAAGGTGGGAGCCCACCTTCGAATGTTGAGGGTCCGCCACCACAGCCAGGGTAGGATAGGATGGGCCGCCATCGCCTCCGCCGGGAGGAGGTGGCAGTCCACTACCACCACCGGAATAGGATGGGCCTCCACCACCTCCGCAGGGAGGGGGTGGTGGAGCACTACTGCCGCCGGAAGGGTAAGAGCCTCCTCCACTACCGCCACCATAGTAGGGTGGTGGTCCACCACCACCGCCACCAGGATGAGAAGGTCCTCCACCACCACCACCAGGAGGGGGTGGTGCTCCTCCGCCACCGCCGGGATGAGATGGTCCTCCCCCACCACCACTGCCAAGGGGGTGGGCCATGATGACTGAAATGAGGTGGTCTTCCTCCAGAAGGTAGAGGTCCCCCTCCTCCAGACTTATGTGGGGGCCCACCGCCTCCAATGGGAGGCGGGGGTGGACCAAACGGGGGTGGAGGGACTTAAGGTACTGTAAGTGGGGGTCCATGTTGTAAAACATTCTGTTGTCCCCATAGAGTGTAAGGATTACCGGGGTAGGGTACCCCGTAGAGTGCATTTTCGGGATTAAGTTGACCTGGATATGCTTGACTCGATGGAGGTTGAATTACGTTGGATGGGCCCCCAACATGGGATAGTCCCGAAGTGGAAGGTCCAGGAGGTAAGGAATTTCCAACGGAAGGCCCAATGGGAACTCCTACTGTAGGATTATGGTTAAGAGATGGGGGTTTCCCCCCAGCAACAACTTGCTGACCACTAGGTACAGGTTGACCCAACACTGGCAGTTGATTATTCACCGTAGGATGGCCACTACCCGTAAAGAAGGTAGGGGGCAAAGAGTATCCTCCCTGTGAAGTTTGGGGTGGGGGACGAGCAGGTAACGTAACCGTGGTGGTCACAGGTGTGTTGGACTGTTGCTGTTCAATAGGTTGGGCAGTAGGAAGTACCGAATTGGTCTCATGTCTAGGAGATGCATGTGCAAGAATGGATGGTTGACCAGTTTCAGTAGTGGTCACATGTTGCATGGATGATTTTGGTGACTCAAAAGATAAAGAGCGACCTGGGATTGGTCTGTTGTCAAACCTTATTTGAAAGTTTTGACTTCGAAACTCCTCACCCATAGCACGTAAACGAGCCAATTGCTCGCGGTAAGGTGTTAAGTGGTCGTCGGGGCTAGCCCAACTGGGTGGGGGTGCAAAGGAAAAATGGGCCACTAGGTGACCGGTAGAAGATGTCCAATAAGCTGCTAATGGACCAGCAGCTGTTGTGGGGTCATCCTGGGATTAATATATCCATTCCAACAATCCAGGCTCTCCCGGTGCAACGGGAGGTAGGTCTTGTGAAGTGGGGATTTGTGCTTCTTCACCCTGCGAGGGATGAGAGGCAGGTGAATCTGGAGGAGTATGAGGAAACAAAAGTCTTCCAACATTCAAAGTGGGGTTTTCCACTTCATGTGATCCGACCCTGGCTTGTGGATCCATTCTTACCCTTGAAATTACCTCCTGGTTAATGGGATATTCGGGTGGCAAATTCTGAATCCTGCGAGACCTTCTCCAAGGAAAGTCAGCCAAAGTGACTGAAGCGAAATTTTTTTCCTAAGGCAAGCTAAAAGAAAAGCAGACCAGAGAAATCCTACACAAACTAAGGCCACAAGCAAACTTATGTTATAAGAGTGGATTCAACGGTTTGGAACCTCACAGGATTGTCAAGGCTTCGCAACTTGCAATATACCGCAAGGTCCAACAGTAAAACGCGACAAGGAGGATTGGGACTGTACCCTTGCCTGAATACCCGATTACCTGGATGGTACGTGTGTAGTAGCTCCCCGAGTGCTGTTCTCGGTGTATTGCTCCGCTAAGACGGCCAAAACGTTAACTCAGTTGGTTTCAGGAATCCTAAGGGTGTCTCCCGATATACGCAAGGTACGTGGGAGCTCAAATCCATAGTGGTGTTGTCTAATGCACAACCGTTCAGCAAGAGACCTTCCGATATACTACCGAGTACGTGATACACCCTTCAATATATGCCAAGTACTAAAGGTGACTTGGTGGGTACGTGAAGGAGCTCGATATACCGATTAGTACGTGGAAGACTACAATACCCCCGGGATACAGTGTTGGCAAATAACGACAGCTGCCACGCTTAACGACGCCGGAACACATCTCTAACTTACACACAAGTTACTAAAAATTTTACCCTAGTTCTATCGTTAGTTTTGTCTGGACGGTTAGGTGAATGCATGAGGTGAGTACATAATCGTAAACATAATGCAGGCCCTAACTACATGCAAAAATACGCTTTTCTTTCAATGAACTCTATGTATGGGAAGGATAAATTTTCTTTTTCTTTCCAACAATTTTACCAAAGCAATGTAATGCAAGACAATCCCAAATCTACCAAAAATTGACTATGAAGTATTCTTTTATTTTTCGAGAGAAACATAAAAGACACAACACTACTAAACCAAATCAAAACATGTTTTTTCTTTTTCTTTTGTCTTTTCAAAACGAAAATGATGCTAAGTGATGAAAAGAGAGAATTTCTAAGCAGAGTATGCGAACTTTTCACTTTCACTATGATGGCCTAAAAGCATAAAAATCAAAAGATACAATTATTTTTTCCAAGCATGGAACTACTTTTGCAAAACTTGATGTTTGTTTGAATTTTTCAAGAAAATGAGCAACTCATAGTTCATGAAAAACACAAATAATGCAATTTCTTTCAACTTTTCCAAAAAATCTACAAACGAGACATTCCAATGCATATGCAATTCTTCAAATGATCTTGAAAAATGATGGAAATAAAGAACTCTTGATCTTTCAATGGATGTATCAAAGTAATAATTTGACAACAACAATGCTTTTAAACATAAATGCTGAACTGAAAATATTACTCGCAGCACTCTAATAACTTAGAAAATCTCGAGAAAAGATGAGCACTCAAAGGACTGAAAATACACACAAACACTCAAAATCAATCAGTAACAAGCAGCACTAAAAACAAGAAAAACTCACAAAACGTATGCAAATGAGGTCTGGAAACCAATCCAATACAATGATCAGATCTCAAGAGGAGAGGAGGGAATGCAAGTGTAAGTGGATGCAAGTGGGGGAGACAAGAGTGTCCACCACTACCAAATCTCAGACTTGTCCAAGATGGAACCCAAAACAACTCCAAACAAAACCAAACAACTCAACACATAAAGCAAAATGGGATCTTTGACTGGATCACACAGTACAGAGGGAGTTTGCACACAAACCAAACTCAAAACAGAAATGGAGAAAGGGTGCCTATATGGCAAAAATGGCAGATCGGCACACTCTGTGCTTATACACAGTGCAACGTCGCAGTTCACCAATTCGGGAAGTGTGACGACATCGCAGTTCACCAATGCGGGAAGTGTGATGACGTCGCAGTATACCAATGGAAGGGCTGCGACGACAGACTAACAGGCAAAGAACAGAGATAAAAAACAACACAGTGTCGCTTTGGGTACACTGACCAGGTGCGACAAGTGAGATCTAAATTCAAAAACGAACCAATTCTCCAGGTAATGAGTATGAAAAAGGGTCTGCAAATGAGAAGTACAAACTCAAAGGAAGCTAATAATACTCTTCAAAGTGAAGATATGATGGTGAATTCAACTCAAGAAGGAGATGACAAAATAGAATGGCTTGGAAAGAAATCAACTGAAAAACAACATTCAAATTGACAACTACAAAGCAATGTTGTTCTCCCCAGTATGGTCACCAGATTTGCTTGATGGATAATCCACTCGAGCGGACGCGATCCGAATCTCCCTAGCTCAATGTGAGTCTAGAACAAATAATACAGACTACAAACAACTTTCCTAGCTCTACTTAAGGATCAAGTACTAGATGCCTTCCCTTAACTTCGCAATCCTTTCTCATGGATGTTGCTCCACATCCCGCGGTCATCAGATCTCGGTTGCAAAACCTATCAAGACACATAGAACAATGCAAACGAGTAAAAAGCATCTATACAATAAGAGATCTAAGTAAACAATTAAGCAGGTAAACTACACAATATCATCAGACATGAACAACATTGGTGGAAAGCGTTTATATTACTGTAAATGTAGGGAAAGTACATAGATAAGAATAGACTACAACCAAGGCTTGACGCAGTAGCCCTTCTCCATCCAAGCCAATTGCCATATCCTTCCAAGGAAGTATGAGTCTCTGTATGGATGAGTTAGATATCTCTCCAATATGATTTCACCAGCATGTAGACACTATAGGCTTCCTCCCCTTGGAGAGGGGTAGAGCTTCACTTATATAGGGCTAAGAGGATATGATATGGATAGGGTAGGTTGAGATATCGTAGGAGAGAGATGGGGGATCCTTCCAAGAGGTTAGAAACCGAGTGCCAACTCTCCCAAGAGGTCAGGGATAAGGATCCAAGTCAGCAGGCTTCGAGAATGAGCTCAAAGGACCTATTTTTGTCCATTAACTGACTTCGTCGCACCTTGCAATAGAGCAAGATGCGACATTGCAGGTTGCATGAGTGCAGCCTATGATGACCTCTCAAAACCCAACACAAATGAAATGGCATCCCTTCCAGGTAAAAGACTCAGCCATTGAAACTTCAGGGATGTATACATTGAATCTCAAGATGATAGGATTTTAGGTGTAACAATAGTTCAGACCCGTAACTTAATCTCTAATGGCTGTACATTAGATGAGAATAATAATAATGGAATAATTACTATGGGGCACATCTCCCACTGTTGGCTAAGGGCGCATCTCCAAAGCTTATAGAAGCTTAGAGCTTTCTCATTGCAAAAGTTAAACTGTCAAAAAGATATGAATGGTGCTCTCTCCCTCTTTTTTATAGACTTAATATCTTCTCAAGAAAGTAATTAAAGTTGTGATATGTGGTCCCTAGCCCATCCAAGCACCTTCCTTAGTTAATTTGGCAATTTACTAGCTTTGTGCAACCTTTTTTTTATTTTCCTTGCTTTGTTTTGCCTTTCCCTTGCTTTCTTCTTTTCTCGGCTTTTCTAGTGCTTTTTCTCTCTTTTATTCTTCTTTCATCTTTTATGGAATTTCCTTTCTTTCTTCATGATTTCTACTTTTCTGAGTTTCCTGCGTTTCCCTGCTTTATTGCTTTTCCTAGCTTTTCCCAACTTTCCTATGCTTTTTGGCTTTTCTTTGGCTTTCTGCTTTCTCCTAATTTTTATTAAGGAAACATCATGGAAGGACAACTAATCCTCCATGTGCCCTCTTGGCCCTTCCTTAATCATCATCCACTTATCAAAATATTAAATAAATAAATATTAATGATTAAATGCAACTAGTCTACATCAATACTAGCTTAAATTATTTAAAATTCCAACTTAGGCCTAACTTAATTTATTTAGTTTTTTTCCACTAGGATCCATGGGGATCTAGTGGTTTAGTGGTGAACTATGGTGCATCCAAAATGAGGACATGACAGCCATGATACATGACCAGAGTCTACCAATGTTCTTGTGGGAAGAAGCATCTAGAACAACTGTATATGTACAAAACAGATGCCCTCATATAATCTCGAAGAACATGAATCCAGGAGAAGCTTTCATGGGATTGAAACCAGAAGTGGGCCACCTTCATATATTTGGTTGTTCAATCTACATTCATGTGCCCAAGGAGAAGAGGACTAAGTTATAACCTTCAAGCAAGAAGGGAACTTTCGTGGGATATAGTGAGTCTTCAAAGGCCTATATAATTTACATTCTAGGATCGAGGTAGATTGAAGTCAACAAGGATGTGTCCTTTGAAGAAGAGATGGCTATCAGGAAAGGAAACGGATTTGATATGGATATCGATGACGAGGAGATTCTAGAACCAAAGGAGATGATATCATCTCCCCCTCTAGTAGTTTAGAGGGAGCTAGCAAAAAAGGATGAACCGATCGATCCCATTGATCCAGTTGAGCCAGTTGATGCTCCCACAGATATTGCGATAACCCGAAAGAGGCCTAGATGGGCACAACAGACATTGCAATATGTAGAGGGGCATGAATCTCCACATGGTACTTTTTGAGAAAGTAAGATACCTCAGAGGTTCTTGAGTTATGTCGCAGTAATGAGTCACATCATTGACTCGAAACCTACCACCTATGAAGAAGCATCTAGACACCAAGTTTGGAAGGATGCCATTATGGAAGAATACCAACCCATCATGAAGAATGATGTGTGGGAGGTTGTAATGAGACCCGAGGGGAATTCAGTAGTGACTTCCAAGTGAATTTACAAAATCAAGCATGGAGCAGATGGCAATGTTGAAAAACACAAGGCTAGATTTGTTGCCATAGGATTCTCTCAGAAAGAGGGAGTTGATTATGATGAAACATTTGCTCCTGTACTGGCTCAATATAATTCCATAAGGACGATCATTGCTATAGCTCAGCTATGGTATGGAAGTTGCATCAGATGGATGTCAAGACCTCCTTCCTCAATGGTGTTATCGAGGAAGAAGTATATATTGAACAACCATAGGGTTTGTTGTCCATGGAAAGGAGTCCCACGTACGTAGGCTGAAAAAATGCCCTACATGGACTCAAACAAACACCTCGTGCTTAGTATGGATGGATAGACAGATGCTTGGTGAGCTTGGGATTCACCAAGAGTGATGTAGACCACAACCTTTACTATAAGGTTGTGGATGATGAGCCACTGATTTTGGTACTTTATGTTGATGATTTGTTTTTCACTGGGAACAAGAAACAGATTGTATGGTGTAAGAAGAAGCCTTCCTTTGAGTTTGAAATGAAGGATATTTGATTGATGCATTACTTCTTGGGATTAGAAGTATGGCAGAGGCAGAAGGATATTTTCCTAAGTCAAGGAAAATACACCATCGACATTATGAAGAGATTCAAAATGTTGGATTGCAAGTCCATGGCCACACCGATGGATGCAAATCTGAAGAAGTTGAGGGACTCTGCTTTAGATTCATATTTGATTGATCCCACTATGTATCGTCAATTGATTGGATCTTTGATGTACCTGGCGAACACCGGACCAGATATATGTTTTGTTGTGAATGCTCTCAACCAATTCGTGTGCGAACCGAGACAGATTCACTGGGTTGCTGCAAAACATGTGCTCAGGTACTTGCGTGGCACTATGGGATATGGCCTGAGATATGCTTCAGAATGTGACTTGAGATTGTAGGGATTTTCAAACTCAGATTGGGCCGAATGTGCTGCATATAGGAAGAGTACTTTCGGGTGTTGCTTCAGCTTGGGTTCTGTAGTAATTTCCTTGTGCAGCAGGAAGCATACCTTAGTACCACTCAGTACTGCAGAGGCTGAGTACATGTCTGCTAGTACAGCAACTCGAGCAGCTGTATGGCTTCAGAAACTCCTTGTAGGATTGTTTGGCCAGATTCCAAGGCCAACTGTGATTCACTGTGATAACCAGAGTTGTATATAGATGTCAGTGAATCCCGTATTCCATGACAAATCGAAGCATATAGGGATTCGATATCACTACATTCGTGATATGGTGCAGATTGAGGTCGAGTTACAGTATGTTCCGACAGATCACCAGACTATAGATGTTCTTACCAAGCCTCTTCCCAGGATAAAGTTTGAATACTTTCGTGGAAGAGTTGGAGTGGAAGACAATGTGTCCCTCCTTGAGAGGGAAATATGACATGGAGACAAATGTTTACCTTGCTTCCACACATGTACCTCTACTCATCCAGGTTCTCAACTAGGTATGGGAGGATCCCATCGGCAATAGAGACAGATAGGTAGTAGATGGTCGTGTGAACCTTGTTTCCACACATGTACCTCTACTCGTCCAGGTTCTCATCCAGGAATGGGAGGATCCCATCAGCAATAGAGACAGACATGTAGGAGATGGTCGTGTGAAGATTGTACCTCTGCTCGTCTAGGTTCTCATCTAGGTATGGGAGGATCCCATCGGCAATAGAGACAGACATGTAGGAGATGGTTGTGTGAAGATTGTACCTCTACTCGTCTAGGTTCTCATCTAGGTATGGGAGGATCCCATCGGCAGTAGAGACAAACATGTAGCAGATGCTCGTGTGTAGCTCTCGGATATCCAGATCAGATGGATAGGCCATTGCACTCTCCGGATCACTCTGGGATAGAGTGATGATATCTCTCAGACATCCTAAGATGGGATGCACACTACTCTTGGACTCACCGAAGGACTGGTTGAGTTGGTGCATGTTCCCCGAAGGACTGGGCTGAGCAGATGCACACTGTGTTGATTCCCGATGGACTGGGATGAGATGATGCTTGCTGTACTCTCCGATGGACTGTGTATAGTTGTTGAGCTGATGTATGGATCCATCGATGGACTGAGTGGAGCATATGCATGATGACACCTCTCGACGGACTGAGACTTTGTTGACAACCTTCAGTATGTATAGATATGATCGAAGCATATGTGATGTACAAGATGAGATGCAGATGACCGTGATACCGATGATGACCGTGTCCAAGAATACCTTCCTTGTTGAGAGAGAGTGTTGGAATTAGTGCAACTTTAGAAGTCATTCTTATTGTATTGTCTTGTACCTCCTACGAGAGAAAATATTGATGTAATTAATCATGTAAAACCCTTGAAATAATCAATGTAAATCTTGCGGATAAATTACATAAAGAAAATAATTAATAAACATTATTTTATTTGTCCCCAAGACAAGTTGACCCAGCTAGGGAAAAGCCATTTGTGCAAGTGCATAAATAGAGACGACAAGTGCCTCATTTTGTCACTTACTCATCACAAGCTAGTTCGTACTAGTAGAGGAGAAGTTCGCATTTGCAGCAAGGAGAAGCATTTTTTGGGTTTTCACTTGGAGAGATTTTCCATTTTCTCTCTCTTATTCTTGTACTATGTTCTCAGAATTGATCATCTCTATACGAAGGTTGCTGGGTTTTCTCCCTATTGGGTTTCCTAGGATAAATTCTCGTGTTCATTGTTTCTGTGCTTTGTCTTTCTTCTAGTGATCCTATTGTTTATATGCAATTAAATTATATTGCTATAATTGTATGAAAATCTAACAATTACATCAAGAATATTGAGGCTTTCCGTATAGGCACTATCACGTTGGGAGTTTGATCTAATTCCTTGACAAACTTTGATGGTTCTAAAGCAACCTATTTCTTTTGGAGGTTGTTGTAACTATCAACTAAAATGCAACAACACCTCGACGGAAATTTGAGATGGAGTTGGAGGGAGAGCCACATGGACCATTGCCTCCCTCAAAGGAAGCCATGGTAGAAACCCCTCTTGAAAACCTTGATTCTTGGAAACCCTATTAAATCATTCTCTTTGTTGAGTTAGCCTATTGGAATATTGTTGGGTTTGGGCCAATGTTTGAGTAAATAAACGTGTTGTTTGGTTTGGTTTGTGTGTTTGACTATGATTGACTTAAAGATGCAGTCAATGTCAATGGCATGTATATGTCCTTTGAGCCATGGTTTTATGGATTTACAAGTTCACTTAATATATGAAACATTGTGTGAACGAAGAATATCGAACACATACCTTTTTTTTGTTTGCTAGAATCTCCCTGACTTGTAGGAGTGGCCATTGGTCTAAGAAACCATGGCCCATGGGCATCTAAACCGCCAAAATCACCTGGGGATCGCACTCGGCCTGGGCCACACCAACCCATCAACTAGTTGGATTTTGAACGTCTCCTCCCAACTAGCTCACCCCTAAGGGGAATTGAACTTGGGTCCCCTTGTTGACGAGACCCGCACCTTAACCGAATGAGCTAACACGATTTCACAATATCGAACACATTCTTAGTGAAGGAAGCATTTTGTTTTATCTTCACATTATTGAAGATATTCTTAATAATTTTTGTGGGGTTTCAAAAATAGTTTTGATGTTTTTTTAATGAGAATCTTGGCAATTTTTTCAATAACCCTTTGGATAAAGGAAAGGTAGTCATTGACATTAACGATTTAGCACTAGGGTAAGGGCAATAATTCAAGTAATTGACTTTATAGAAAGTTTTTTAATGAATGCAAGTGGATTCATTATTTAAAAAAGTTTTACAAAATAGAGAGATTTTTCTTATTTATTTTATTTTAATTTTTAAAATAAATTGAAAACTAAATAAAATATTAAAAATAACATACAAATTAATATTAATGTAATGTTTTTTATTAAATAAAATTTGGTTAAATGTTTTTGATTAGACACTCCACCTATCCTTATACCAAACCTTCCTAAAAGATCAATATAACCAGGATTCATTGAATTATTTATATGTCTAATAGGTTGCCCAAGAACCAAATCACTCTATTGGTAAGAGAGACAAAGAAAAGAACCAAGTCACTACAATTCTATTAGTAAGAGAGAAAAAGAATTCGCATTTAACTAAATCCTTGTATACATTTTCATAACTTAATTTGATTAGAAAAGCCAACAAAATAATCCACTATATCTTCGATCCTAGAATAGTTATACAAAAATTTAAATCTCAGCAAAGCTCATAGGAATTTACACAAATTCAATAGGTGCTATCTCCTGGATTGATTCCACGCATCCGCACAGTTAATCTTATTTTAGAGGGGAAGCGTGGCGCCAAATATGTCGTAAAACTCTTTTTGTTTTTTGAAGGTTTCCCTCCAAACGAAATTCAGCGTGTAAATAGCAGAGGACGACCATGGCCATCGGCGTGCGAATGACTCTTATGAGGGCTTTCGTGTCCAGAGCTAAGCACAGACTGGTGAGCCAAGAAGATTTAGGGCATTCTCTGTAATCTGTCTTTAGTTTGAATATTTGCTTGATTTTCATAACAGGAGAGGACTTAAAAAACATTTGCAATACTCTAAAATATGTCATATATTTCTGTATATTTAAACTTAACAAAACCTGATTCTTCGACGTTTGAAATGCATGAGAATCTGGACCTTAACTAACACGCAAAACCCTAGTTCCATGTTCAACATAACTGCGAATTCATAGCCTTTTTTCTGGAACCCTAGATTTCATGAATCGAGAAAGGATGTCGAAGGATCGAACCCTTCTATTTCGAATGTACATTATATTTTTTGCACTTAATGTTTTGAATTATTGCCTAATGAAAGAGTATCATAATTATGGAGAACACTTGTGCAGTGAATACCCCTGATATTCAGACCGCAACTTGTCTTATTCTCTAGGTGGATTTTTAAAAGCACTCTTAGTGAAATGGTTAGCAAAAGCTGGATCACAAAAGTGGTTAAGCAGTTGCTTTGGATGTTAATAGCCATCATCGTTTACAAGTCTAGGGTTTCTCTGTCAGTAGCCATTTTTTAAGGAAAAATGGAAATGAGAGAATCGATAAAAGTTAACTAAGTTGAAATAAACTGGAGAAAAGTGGTGTCTCCTTTCTGAAGTAAGCTTGCAACTAAGAAGGCACCACAAAGAAGGGGAAAATTAAAATAAACGGAATAAAAGCTGCATATAGATAGATAGATAGTGATATTGATCTTCATGTCACTTTTTTAGTAAGCTTGCAACTAAGAAGGCACTGCAAAGACAATAATCACAAGGAAGGGGACCCTCAAAGCACACATGCACATATATAAATTCTATGGTGAGACCTCGGGTCCCCCTCAGCCTCCCTCTCTGGGAGATCAATTGATCTTTTCAAGACCAGTTCGGAGTTGCTGAACTACACATCAGTCCATTCATTCTCAGAGCATCAGAGGGATTAGGCCCCGTTGGATCCAGAGCAAGCCACCTCTTGCCCAACAGGGTCCCCTCATAGCCCCAGCGGAGTCGCAATGATTTATCCAGAGTTTCTTTCCTTCGTCCTTGGTTATTAGGAGTATTCCTTGCTTCTGCATCACCCCAAGATTATACAAACGAGCACCTTGACAGCTCCAGAGAGCCCAGACAACGACAGAGAGCAGGCACCCCATTCACCCCCCTCGCCCTCGACCATCAGACCCAAGAGATCTCTACATCACAGGACTCATCTTCATCTCTCTCTCGTGATTTTCCTCCCTTGTTAGGATCTTGAGCTATTTGAGTTGTCCAGTCTTGGATAAACTCACCATGTATTTTGCATTTTGCATCTCTACATCCCATGCCTTTGATACGGATATATACATATATAGGAGACTGTAGTACTGCTTGTATCTTTGTCTATTTTATCTTATCTTAGTTTTGGCATTTTCTAGGAGTTGCGTTTGCACTCATACATTCGTACTCATACTGGACATATCCTTTAGTCCAATTGACCTACTTTTGTGGTCATTCGTTGGATGGTAATAGAATTATCTTATCTTATTACCTTGAGAAAATTGCTTCTACTGTGTGATCTATGTCAGTTTTCTATGAAAACCTGATTAAGTTTTTTGAAATCTAGGCTGGGTTTATGACATTTGAAGTCGGGTTTATTTTGATCACAGCCTAACTTGTATCTCAAGAAAACTCTTTTGTTTGTTTGAAAGTAGTAATGATGGAAAATAATTCTCCCTTTTTGTCAATCATTAGTTACTGCTGTTAAAATATGGTAGTGCACAAACCAGAAGAGCAAGAGCCGTCTCTTCTTTGCATAAACAAGAAGAGAAAAAGCCATCACTTCTTTGCATTAGCAATTATAAGATTACAAAGAGTTCATTCTTTTGTAGTTACATCAACAGTCTTATAGCTGACTATCCCTTTGCCTACGTCGAAATCAATCTCAGAATTTGAACCAGTAACTTAGTATGGCTAACACCATTCCTTCACCTAGGTCCACATCCTTCTCCGAAATTGAATCAGTATCTTAGGATGGCGAACTATAAATGTGACATGAATCAGAGATGCTTGGAAAAGCCATTTATGCAGGATGTCTACTCGGAGATGCATTGCTAGTTTCTTTCTGTCTATTGCAAGTTTTTCTGTCCTGGATGCTCAGAGCAATCCTACCTCTTTTCAGTGCTGGATGTCACCAAGAGCAGGTTGATGTCTCCCAGGATTACTTTTAAGGGCCTCGTTAATCTAGGAAATTATCTAACAGGTTTTTGGTGTTGATATCTGCAGTATTGATTTGGATGATAAGCAAGGGTAGCTCTCTCTTTGCCTCATGGTAGCTGCACCTTTTCAGACTGTGTTTCTTCATTGGCTTGTCTTCACTTTATAGCGTTTCCTTCTTAGGATAACCTAATTGTATGCATATGCTTATGCCATTTCATGTCATGTTGCTGTTGTACTTGTTTTTCATTTCATTTCATCTCATTTTAGGGGGGTCTTTTGCACCTCTTTGTTTGGTTTGGCTATTATTGCTGACTATAGTCAGTAGTCCCTTTAGCCTATTTTTAGTCTTTAGTGGACACAGATAAGATTTCAATTTTAATTTCTAATAAATTACAGAGGCAATTACAAACAATATATGGATATTTCATTAATTAAATGATTGGTACATATGATACGAGAGTGGTGGCTAGCCAAATGCCAAGTCCCAAGCCCCTGTTTTTGTTAGATTTTGATACTTATTCTTTGGTACAATATTAAAATAGTTGGTGAACTATCCAATTCATTCCTTTTTTAATATAATAGGTGTGGCAATAAATGATTTTGGATGATAACCATCTTATTTTAAACATGAAACATATTATTATTAATTTTTAATTGTATATTTTATATATCAACAAAATAAGAAATCCCTTGACAAAGCTTGTCAACCTAGATTTAGTGCATGATTATGACAACCTATGTGAGTGGTGGCACAAGCGGTTTGGTCATTTGCACTATGGAGCACTTTCTTTCTTGAAGGATATGGTGGAGGCATTGACGGATTTCAAGATGGATGATATTGGATTGTGCAAGGGTTGTGCACTCGACAAGCATGCGAAGATTGTATTCCCAAGGGGTGAGCATAGATCAAGAGAGACTCTGGCTTTGATCCACTCATATGTATGTGGATTGATGTCTAGAGCTTCATCAACAGATAGTTTGTACGATGTCGTTTTTATTGATGATTCCTCTAGAAAAGCTTGGATTTACTTTTTGAAAACTAAGGATGAAGTGTTCTCCAAGTTTCAAGAGTTGAAGGCCTTGGTCAAGAATCTCCTATGAAGGCCTTGGTCAAGAATCACATAGGAGATTAAAGTGTTGAGATTTGACAATGGAGAAGAGTACACCTCCAAAGACTTTGATTCCTTTTGCAGGGTGATCCGAAATGGATCAATATATAAGTTGTCATCTATTTTGGTGCTTTCTGGGTGGAAAAATTTGATGAATGGCGTGGAGGGTCCATTTTAGGGGTAGGTCTTACTTTGTGGATCAGCTCCAAACATATCTTTGATCTTGGAAGAGTTTTCTTTTAGAAATCCAGTAGCATTGTGCAAACCAAGAACTTGTTTAGAAGTAACCTGCCTTTTTAAATAGTAAAAATAAGACATGGAGTCCTCACCCTCCTCATGGATCCACTGCAATTTGGCATGAATATGTGCACCCTTGGCAATATTCTCGTCTTATTGAATCACTATTTCTAGCTTTGTTGCTTCCTCTTGAAGAGTGAAATTATGAAGATCTTTTAGAAACACCTTGACCTCCTCTAGCTATAGCTTAGCAACTTTCAATTACCTTTCTCTTCAAGCCATTAATCAATCCTGACCCCTCATAAACTTCATGAATCTACAAATAGATGCATCCCACTAGAGTAGCTAACCCTTATCCCTTGAGTTTGAGGGAAGAGGCTTTGTGAACCAAGGCCTTGAAATCAAGAGATTCGAAATGAGAAACTTTAATCTTGAACAATAATGAGGGCGGAGAATTGTTTGCTAGACCCAAGGAAATGATGGAAAGAATGCAAGTGATTAGATCTTATAGCCAACAACATATCTATAGGTTGAAGCTTTTCTAAAAAAGAAATACCATCTCGAGGTCCATATAAATGACTCTATCTTGTTTGAAGCCTTCCATTACCCAACTAGAGGTTATACCACTAAGTGAGTTGACCCCCATAATCCATACTTTTCTTTTTTCGTCTCGGATGAAAAACTTGTAGAGAAGCCTTGCACCCAGTCCATGCTTGCTTCTTAACGCAAGAGATAATGTGCCAACATCGCCATCCCTATCACCATACAACTCAACCATCTTGAAATCACTTGCAAGAATCCACTCTGTATTTGTGAGAAACAAAGCCATGCAATCCCAAAGTGCACATCTCTTAGCACTAGAATTTGGAGCATAGATTGAGCAAAAACCCAAAAGCTTCTCTTGCAACAACAACGTGATCCACACATCTATTGGAAGGACTAGATCCATGCTCAACAACAAGACTCTAAAGGTAGTGGGAAATGGCAAGACCAACTCCAACACACACTTGAGAATGATCAGTAGCCCAAAAGGGTCCATTGTATTAATAACTCCTTCTGCACCTAAACTCAAAACTAATAGTCTTGACCTCTTGAAGAAAAACCACATTGGGTTTGGATTTCTTTAGCCAGACCTCTTACAAAATGCTTGTGAGTTGGGATGCTCGTCCCTCTATCATCATAAGAAAAAAGTGACAATTTCATTTAGGGAGAAACCCCAAACCAAAGCTATTGAACTATTGCTCAAGGTAGTCACCCATGGTAAAAACTCTTTGCTTAGGAGAACTCATGGCTGCATCCTTATAGGATTTTGGATGCATGCTATAGTTTGGAGCTTGGAGCTAACACTCTACCCTAGATGGAGACTTGGGTTCTTTTCTCTTATTTGAATGCATTTTCCTCCTGTCCTCGACATCCATAGGCCTAGGAAATTCGGTCCGAGGTTGTGTAATTGTTGAAGGGTGGGAGGAGGCTTTTGGCTATTGACCTTTGAAGAAAAAGAAGAATGAGGTTTCTTGGTCAGAGGATGCTCCTTGGAAGGGACTTGCTTAGGAACATAATGTTTTTCAAAACTAGAGGATTATGATGCACTAGAACTCTCCTTGGGTGCATGTTGGTCCTTGGATTGTTCTAGTTTGGGTTTTTGGTGTGGACAATCTTTGATAAGTTGATCCTATGCTTGGCATGCATCAAGCGAATTTGAGTATTGAACCTTTTTGTCGCTGCACACCATCTATAGTGGACACAGAAATAAATGGAGGAAGTTTCTTCTTTAGATCAACCTCCACACGAACTTGTAAGTGGTGTGGATAATCTTTGATAAGGTGATCCTATGCTTGGCATGCATTGGGAAAATTCATGTACTGAACCTTTTGTTGCCGCACACCATCTGTAGTGTACACAAAAATAAATTAAGTTTCTTCTTTAGGTAAATCTCCACACAGATTGGCAGGTTGGTTGTGAAGAAGTTATGTCGACCATCAAGGATCAAGAGATTTCCAAACCTTTGTGCAAACCAGTGCACAAAAGGGTGGAGATTCTCTTGGATCCTAGTGAACTCAATCCATAGGGGATACTGCCCCATAGATTTGTATTTGGGATTGAAGTTTGACCTCTAGGATTGGACATAAGCTAAAGAGCCTGCAATATTCCATGTGCCATATTGGAGCACATTTTGGGCAAAACCACATCAAAGTTAAAGAGAAGGTGAAGGTATTTAGAATTGAGACTCTAGTACTAGTTTTAAGAGATCCCTTTTGCTTCCTAGTTCAAAATACATTTGTTAAATGGAGCCATATCAAGCATCTCTTAAAGGAAAAAAAGAATGACTCCTTTGTGCTCTAGATTTTGTTGCCCCTACTCGTATTTTTTATCACTAATCAATAAAAAATTAAAATCTATGTTAGGGTCAAATGAAGTAGAGTGATTCTCAATTGTAGGTTGTTCAAAAGGCATTTTAGTAGGCTTAGTGTGCTAGGGGTTAGATTGGTCCATTGTGTTACCGTTCAAACTAGCAATCCCGAATTTGTAGCACAATGTGATGTGTATGCTAATGAATGGTAAGCATAGGAGAGAACTAAGCCCAAATGTCACCTCAACTCAGTCTCTCAACTACTTTGGATAACTCCTGAACCCAGGGGAGTGCCCTCTTGAGATACCTGCAAACACCAACAAGCAAATACCTATCTACAACCTTTATAGCAGAGATCAGTCCCTTATATGGATTCAATCGATGAATTAAGAAGACTACTTGATCTACTAAGGAGTTAATTCAAACAACTACTTGTCCAAAATAACAAATATTAATGATCTCCAGCACAATTTCGCGTTTACCAATGAATTTCACACAACCCAAGGGACACCTCAGGGGGAGATGGACAAGCGGGGCAAGGTGAGGCCCTAGGAGGCTTCAGAATGAAAATGCTACCTAGGGTTTAGGAGATATAGGGTTTTCATGTTTCCCAAGACAGTGGCTTCAATTAAAACGCCTTTCAAGATCTATGGACAATTCAATGAGGGCGAAATTGTGGGGTGGACTAGATTTAGCGAATTCCAAATATTTTTAGGTTTTTTAATTTATGTAATTTTTTAGGGCTTTTTTGACAATATATGATTTTTAGGGTTTTTTATACATAAAATGGGGACGCCCTTCAAGATCTGTGGATAAATCCACTAGGGCGAATTTGTAGAAAGGACCAGAATTACAAACTCATGGCTATTTTTGGAGTTTAGGTTTTTGGAAATTTTCAGATTTTTAGGGTTTTTTTGACATAAAAATGTAGCTAAACTATAGTAAAATGCAACATGAACTATAATACACTAAATGCTGAAACTATGAGTAAAAAAGATGAGAAGAGAAGGGGATATGATTATTGTCTCAATCCCTAGGGCATTGAGAGATCATTGCTACTGTCCCTCTCTTGAAATGATGTCCCCCTAGCACTTGTAAGCTAGGGCACCACCTAACAACCTCTAGGGTTTGGTAGGTGAGCCTAACTAAGGCAAATGGAGAAGTCCAAGACCCCAAAAGCAATAGGAAACCCTTATGCAAGACATTTCCTTCACAAAAAGTTGATAGAATATTGGTAAAAAGCCCTAATTAAGAGAAAATGCAGCATAAAGCTATCATTTAATCCACATAGTAATATTATCCACCAACATTCAACAAGATATGAGCAAAGAAGAAACCTTTAGTTTACACTTGTGCATGTGTTATTCCAACAAGTCTAGCATCAATGATCAACCATAGTATGTGTAAGAAGGAAGCCCTAGATCATTCATCCATCTACCACCAAGTAAAGAGAATCATCCCAAGAGAAGTGCGCATCACCAAGAAGACTCAAAGAGTAGGAGAAAAAGAAATAATTTCATATTAGAACCCTTGTTTTATGATTTTACAATGAGAAGAGGATGTCTATTTATACTGTTTCATCCTCAGTATTTTAATTTTGAACCTACAAGTCCTAAAAATAAAATAATAATATTTTTAGGGTAAATTCTACATAATTAAGGAATTTTACCCCACAATAGACAAAAATAGTAAAAATAAGCTAAAATAAGCGAAAATAAGCCTAAAAAAGGCTTCATTGGATGAAGTAGTGAGTCAAGGGGGGACATCATGCCCCTTCTAACCCCAAAATGATGCTTGTCCCTCAATGCCCCCCTTCCAAGATTTGTAGGCTCATTTGTTGGAAGGATGATGTCATAGGCTAGTAGTGCTAGAGTAGGGGTTTCTGGATGCTGAAAATAGGTCCAAGTGGGTGCAGAAGGTGTGTTAATAGGGTATAATAACCCTTTACAACACGCAATCACCTTTGCATAAATAAAACCAGGATGGTCATGTGCCCTGGTGGGTCACCCCCAGAAGCCCCGAGACACCAACCAATGGGCTAAAAGCCCTGCATGGTGGAGATATCATCACATCGAAGGGGTAGTCAGCAAAGCAATTAAACTAAGTACTTCTGAGAGTGAAATCAAGGGGGCTGGCCATGATCAATCTAGGGAGTAAACAACCCCCAATCCAAATATCCATACAATAAAACCCACTTTAGCCTGTCCAATAAAACATTTTGACCCCTTGCTCTAGGCTTAGCTTTGATGGAATGCTGTAGCAGCTCTGGTGTGTAACACATTGCATGCTCCAACTCACTTGCATGTAAGGTGACACTCGAGGATCGACTGACCAATCGTTGTAGATTAAGATTGGGATATGTCGACCAAAGAACAACAACTGGGATGGCCATTACGGTGGTCCCCCTTGAACTAAAGTTTGGATCTCAATGTCTGGGCTGTGATCTACCACATACCCAACATCTATGGTCTCATCAACTAGCAACAATGATGCTTCATTAACTTGATTCAAAAGAGGACTCTCCATAGTCATAGGTATGGCTTCTTCCATAATAGACAACACACCAAAATAGTAATGTGTTGGTAAAGATGGACATCTTTGTGGGCCAATATTTTCTTAATAGTAGGTGAGTTATTAGACACAAAAAATGGGAGAGCATGTAGAGCTAAACACCATTTTAAAGATCAGACCATGGATTTCTTCGCTTCTTCATCACCCAAGGTATGTATTCCTAGATTTGACTACAATCTTTAGACTTGGGAACAACTTTCACAGAAGAAGAAGTGGGAACAACTGGGAGGCGACCTCAAGGCACAGTTAGGCTACACCCTTGTTGGTGTAGTGTTGAACACGGCCCTAGAGACTCCATTCCAGCCTACACGTCTTCGTGAGGAGCCACCTTCATTCAATTTTCGGACATTGCTCCTTGTACCTCATGGTATCTCAGGAGTTTCCCCTGTTCCCGTAACAACTTTAAACCTTTAATAATTTAAAATCAACCAAGAGGCATTTGCAAAACTTTCCCTTTCAGCACCATCTTTTATATATTGACTCCATTGGCACTAGTCCACAACAACAACCATTTCACATTTTCTTAATATCAGTAAATTGTTGTGTTATCTTTATATGTTGGTGGCTGCTTATTTTCTGCTGTTGAAAGCATTTCCTTAAGTCTTGTGCAACAAACTTAGACGATTGTAATCATACCCTTAAAAAACTCTTAAAAACGAATCACTAATTAAACTTTCTATTGACCTTAGAAACATTCCATAGGGACTACCCCCCTTGGCTTCGGTTAGGAGTTGGCCTAAATGGAGGAGTCAAGATCAGGTGACAGCCTTGACTCGAGGCTTGCCTCCAAGGGCGCACTGAGCAGTAGCAAAGATTTCTGCTGCGTTAACTAGGTGCGCAATCCGGCGGCAACAGGTCTTTAGTGGACATTAACACAAATTTCAGTTTAATTTTTTATTATTTCTGGTCCAATTTGTTATTGCGTGAATTCTGTAATTGTGTGTTTAAATTCTGATAACATATGGGTGGTAGGTAATGAGGCACTTTTTGAGTTAAAGATAGCTTGATAGAGTTGTTGAGAAAGCTAAACCAATCGCGAATAGAAATAGGAATACATCAGTAAATGGTAATGCTTTCTTTCTCATCATTATGCCAATGTTTGATGAATCTCACAGAAGGAATTTCAGTGAATACAAATGTGAAAATCATTCTGTGGTTGGCTTTTCTTCCTTCAGCTCCATCTGTGCAAATTAAGCCTTTCATCTTATTTCCTCCCATCTAGTTCATTGTGTTAATATATTGTGTGATGACATACATAATATCTTTTAAGTTTATAACTGTTTTCAATCCTCATTACTGGTGCTTAATGGAAGCCATCCAGTTTGCCTTTTTTCGTTAGATTATTCAAATGGAACTTTAAATTCTGATGTCATGGGCTCTTAATTTTGTAGATATGGTTGATTCTGCTCACTGACAGGTCTGTTAATTGAAACTGACAGATCTATTATTTGTTTTGAGATCCACAATGATGCTGGATCCATCTGCCAGTAGTTGTTTGTTATTTTGTCTTTCTGTTATTTGTCAGTCCTATTTGGTACTGTTAATGGTTATGGATCTGAAGGATCTATCATTGGGGTTAGCTATTGATCTTTTGACTGTTCCTAGTGGATCAGCAGATGTATAACCATCTCTGGCATATTTTTTGTACTTCTCTCTTATCAATATAAGAAAAAAGTAGATGGAAGTTCTTTCAGTTTGGTCTTCAGCAGTGCATGTCATTGTGGCAGGGGTTTCCTTATCATGGTAATTCTCTTTGGAAATTGTCTCATCAATCTGGTATGAAGCATATAATTTTTCACATTTTTGATATTCTTACCTGCTTTTTAAATCCTTTATCTACTTGTTGGGCATTTCGGGTAATAGACTTGAGCATCTATATTAATGGATTGTTGTGAAGATTGATGTTGGCATCATAATATTATTTTGGATTCAATTAATAACACTGTGTCACAAGGGGCCACTGATTTCAGAATTGCAAAAAGGGATCTCATGGAGTTTGTTTACCCCTTGACATCTTTCCTTTTGAGAAATTTCATTTCCTACTTTTCCACATCTGCTGTCATCATTCTTACCCTGGAAGTGTGACAGCCATTGAATTGGCTTTCTCATATCAGGGATTCCCCTAATCATTTATCTAGATTATAATGCTTAGCTTACTCTGTTGACTGTGTTTTCATTGTAACAATGATCGTTAAAGGATATTTATTAGTCTTGTTACTTCTTCTAGGAAACAAATAATGATATATGGAGTCTGGACTTTAGACTACAATGCAAGAGATTAACATTGGCACTTTTCCCATTTTATAGTTCATTTTAGTTAGATAATTCCAATTAATGCTTTATCTACCATAATATTGCTTATTAGTGAAGAAAGGTCCGTTACACTGGTGATTGAATTGTGTTTACTAGGGTGCACGGAGCCTACAACAGTTTAGCGCGGCTGTAAATAATGGCCATTATTATAGTGCATATGCAACTCAACATATCTTTGATGCTGGGCAACCAACTGCAGAAACTCATCCACAGGTGAAACTTGATGCTCTAAATCTCGGCATTGTTTATTTTATTGCCTTCCTTCTTGAGTTGTCCGTGCCAATGCTTCTTTCTACTATCTAACAAGAATAATACAACACTTCCTATTTGATTTTACCCTTTTTAACTTTTCTTTTAGAAACTTTTTGAACAACTGTTGTTTTTTTATCGTGTTTTTGTTTTATAGAATTTCTTCAATTTCATCTCAAGGGTGTGAAATAGTGTCTAAATAGTACACACATGCATGTGATGGCTATGCAACATTTTCCACCTTTCATCCACAATTGCTCAAGTGCTCTTGCATCTCATCTGCTTTTGGAATAGCTTTATCCATCACCTCCTTTGCACGATTTACCATTTCATAAACAAGCTCCATGCATGACTCATCCACGTCAACTATTCTTAACATTTGTGATTTTATAAGGGGCCTGAACTATTTTATGATTGTACTAACTCTCTCCTAAAATGAAGGCCCTAAATAGTTGCTTTAATACCTTTTCCTAAATCTTCATTTCAAAGGTTATAGATAGTCCCTTCTTCTCTAACAATAGTCCTTCACAAAGTTGAATCTTAATGGAATGGGACCATAGTCATGAGAGTTAGAGATTTCAAAGGAGATAGGCCTGTGATCAGATACTGAGTTGGGGATGCTGTCGGAAGGGAGAGAAAGAGATCTTCCAAGGAGTCTTGAATTAAGCATCTGTTGAGCCTTTTTGGTATAAATCCTCGGCCAAATCTCTTGTTATTCCATCTATATATACCTCTCTTTGGTTTTATATCAATCAAATTCATCGCAAAGATTATATCTTAATCCAGTTCTTTGCATGCGTCTTGGATTATTGAATCTGCGTCTTTTTCCATTAGGTCTAAAATAAGATTCAAGCCATTCATGGCTGTTCTATTTGTAGGGAAGATATCCTGTGAGGATTTCCTAATGGAATTCTAACATCTCTCCTTTTCTTGCTAGTTTTTTAGCATAGGCGTCGGTTATCTAAAACTTTTTGCCATTCTAGATCTCAATGAAGTATACGGTGATCCAATTGCCTGCAGTGATTTCCTGATCTAGATAAGGTAAACATAATTCTATTAATGTTCAATGAGTGACAAATTTTATTAATGTCCAATGAGTGACCAAAAATAGGTCAAAGGCATTGCTACGTACATCAGAATCAATACACAATTGGGAGTGAGTGCAGCCCCTGTTAAAGCATATATAATCTATGAAATCCAAGGCCTAAGAACTAGATAAGATAAGATAAGATAATTTTATTAATGTCCAACAAATGACCACAAAAGTAGGTCAACAGGACTGTGTGGTACCATGATTTCATTACAAAACAAAGTGGAAGCTCTAAGGCGGCTCCTAATAAAAGCAAGATAAGATAAGATAAGATAATTATATTAATGTCCAACAAATAACCACAAAAGTAGGTCAATGGGAGGGTATGGTAATAAGATTTCAATACAAAGTGGGAGTGCTAAGGCGGCTCCTATAAAAAGAGAGAAGCATGACTCTAACCTAAAAACCAAACCAGACCATGATGGGGTTAACTCCATAGATGGAGAGCCAATTTAGGAGAGAGATATATACAAAAGTATAGAGAGAGTAGATCTGAAAGCTGTGATACAAAAATGGTGAAACCTTCATGCATCATTGGAAGCATCTCTCCTACCATCTGAGGCCAAATGAAAGGAAGAGTACATTGTTTGGAGGAGGAACGGGTAAAGGAGCTGTAATGGGTAGTACACCACTGCCTGGAGTGGGGAGCCTATTGCTGTGTCCTAGGAGGAATCATCCGACTGCTAGGATGGGCTTGAGACCAACCACGTCATTGGCATTGAACGGAAGTGGAGGTGGTTCTTCATGCCCTAACTGATCTGTGATCAAAGACAATATCATTGTCCATTTGTCTCTTGACTCTCTACAAGGAAGGAAGCACTGGAAAGAAGGAAGTCTTACGCTGGAGGCTAGTCCCAATTGAGAATGTCGCTAGAGGGTGAGGGAGCAACGCCAGAAAGCCTCTTGCAAGTATAAGGCTAGACATCTTTGATTAGGGTACCTGAAGAAGCTATCCAAAGTCTGAAGCTCCGTGGGAAGAAGGTCCCTAAAGAGACAATGAAATCGCACGTGGATCTTGTAATAGAGGGGGCACTGAAAGATAAAGTGCTCCTTAGTCTCAACCTCTCGGAGGTGTCAAACTTGACAAATTTTGTCTTATTGGGCGATCTCTCTCAACCCTGAGGCAGTGAGAACCCACTTTGAATTGGCCAAAAGGAATAAGAAGAGCGTGGGCACAATGGCAGAGTGTGTAATGGGGTCGAAAAAGGAGCCCGTCCCTTAGATTCAAGAAGTGTGTAGTGTAGAAGGCCATCTTTGGACGTAACACCCCCTAGGGAATTAGAGCAAATTTGGGGTCTAAAATGGGCCTCCTAAGGAAAATAAAAAAAAAATCCACGTCAGACTACAAATATGCCATGTCACACTAAGTAAAGGTGTTATATATTGAAGGCAAACCTATATTGTCTCATTAATGATAGTTGACAAGTATGTTGGGTTAGTGTAGATTTAAGAGATGAGGGTTGAAAATATTGATGAAAGATTTAGATTATCGTGCACACAATAAATGATACACTGGTAATTTTTTTAAATTTATATTATTATTATAATTTATATTTATATTTTTATAAATGTACCACTACTTTTTATATATTTAATAAAATCTAAAACTTAAAAAATAACAAAAAATATAATGATAAAATATAATTACAATAATACTAAAAACAAACAATCACTATTATTATTTTATATTAAAATTAAGTGTTTCCATATATATATATATATATATACAAGATTCATAATTAATACATAAAAGATATAAATACATAAAATAAAAATAATAATCAATATCTATTATTATAGATTATATAACTTTTTATAATATAATGTTGCATTTTTCGAGCTATATATAATATATATAAATAAAGATTGAAGACACGTGAGGGCATATGAGCTACTAATCCATTTTTATTTTTAAGCTTGTTACGTTTTACTAGTACCAGCGCACCTTCATATGTGCCCCAGGGAGAGAGGGTCATTTTTTTTCAGACCAGGATGGGTGATATCCAACATTTTATGAGTAGAGGTTATCGCTAGATCCTTTGGTCCTTCTCCTTGGAGTACTATGGCATAGTGGCATTGCTGACTGCCTCATTAAAGGGCTTGAAGTCCTGAGGTTGGTGTCTGGGGCTCCGAGGGGTGGGTCACTGGGTCACATGACCCCTCACCTATTTATCACTTTGGTGGCATTTTTCTCAACACTGAGGCTTTTGTCTCTCTTCCAGTCCACCACTGACACCCTCCTGGCCCCTCTGCATCACAACAACCTCTCTCCTTGGGCTTCTTCTCATGATGACATCATCTCTTCTACCAGGCCTTATTGCTTGATATGGGGGGGCGTTGAGGGATTTTCACTACTTTTGGGGTTAGATGGGGCATGACGTCCCCCCTTTGCCTACTCTAGCCTTCAGTTTGGAGTATTTTGTTCATTTTCAGTCATTTTAGTCACTTTTGGGTAAACTTTGGGGAAAATGCCCCAAGTTACCCACATATTTGATTATTTTATGTTATAATTTTAAGTTGACATGTTTTCATTTTAAATTGACATTTTAAGGCATGTAGGCCTGGTTATTTTAAAAAAAAGTGAGTGTGAGAATCATATAAATACAATCTCCTCACTTCATTTTTACATCACAACTTATGAGATAAAATTCATTATGCTACTCTTTTACCCTACAAGGGCCTTATGAAGTGATGCGCACCTCTTGGAGGGATGATTTTTCTTGCTCTTGGATGAAGTTGGATGCTTTCTTTGTCTTGCTAAAGCTTTGTGGATGTTAGAATGGTTGGAATAACTCATGCTCAAGTAAGTCTTACATTTTGAAGGTTTGCTTGGTGAATGGTAGGTAATTTTTGCATCTTGGATGATTGAATGGTATCCCTAGGTATGCATTCTCTTTGAATAGGACCATTTATCTATTTTTCTGTCCCTTAGCATACTAGAAACGCTCCCAAGAGGAGGTTTTTACAAAGTAGCCTTGGAGCTCCGACTTTGCCCTAGTTTATGTTAAGATTCAATATGCTAAGATAGATGACATCAATATTCAATTCAATTTCACAACAATAGCATATACAGAATCACTGAAAAAAACACAATCACAAGATAGACACATATTTATCCTGGGAAGCCCTCTAGAGGAAGAAAACCCAGCAAAACTTCCTCAATATAGATGATCAAAAGTACAAAGACAAAACCCCAAACAAGTGCTCCTTCTCCTTGCAGATATCTCTCTCTTTCTCTCCTATGCGAATTACACAAGTGAGTGTGTGTATCCAAATGAGGAGCACATCACTCCTATTTATACTTTATCTTCCACTTGACTTTTTCACTAACTAGGTCGGCCCCAACAAACTTAACTGGGCCGACTTACCTAGGAAGACTCAAAACAATATAATATTACTTTCTGGAGGGTTCTATAGACCTGACTTACAAAGGAGGTTTTACCTCATGACTCTATGATGACCAAATACAATAATAACATCCCGACGGAGGAATAAAACATCTTCAAATAAATTACAATAATAAAATACAATAGAATATTCTTCGAAGTTACAATATTTCAACACTCCCCCTTAATGAGAAGGGTATTCTACTGACAACAACAACATCAACAGTAGGACCAAGGAGAGAGAGCATCATCAACAACATCAAGGTGATACATCTATAAATCATCGGAAGTTTTCTTCAATAATATCAACAATTGGAACAGTTACTGGAACATCTTTAACATCTTCAGTACTGGAGCATCATCTTCTACAACACCGAGTCTTCATCTTTGATCTTCATCTTCTGCAGCACTCGATCGCTCGATCGTCTACAACAACACTTGATTTTTCGATCAGCAACAACTCTTGATCTTTCGATCAACAACAACATCTTGATCTTTCGATCAACAACAACATCATTTGCAACAACATAACCTACAACACACATGATCCAATTACGAGATGATCAATCCCTCTCACTTTAGGACATAAGTCCAAGGACGATGCAATCCTAATCACATCACTGATACAAAAGTCTGAGGATCACTTTAGCACTAATGTCCAGGGATGATACAATCCCAACCACATCACATAGATAAAAGTTTGCAGATCACTTTAGGACTAATGTCTAGGGATGATACAATCCCAACCACATCACGGAGACAAAAGTCTGCGGATCACTTTAGGACTAAGGTCCAGGGATGATACAATCCCAACCACATCACGGAGACAAAAGTCTGTGGATCACTTTAGGACTACTGTCCAGGGATGATACAATCCCAACCACATCACAGAGACAAAAATTTGTGGATCACTTTAGGACTAAGGTCCAGGGATGATACAATCCCAACCACATCACGGAGACAAAAGTTTGTGGATCACTTTAGGACTAATGTCCAGGGATGGTACAATCCCAACCACATCACGGAGACAAAAGTCTGCGGATCACTTTAGGACTAATGTCCAGGGATGATACAATCCCAACCACATCACGGAGACAAAAGTTTGCGGATCACTTTAGGACTAATCTCCAGGGATGATACAATCCCACTGCAACATCATCATCACTACTACCCCTTTCGAGGAAGGTCCTTTCGAACCACACCAAGCTTGTCACGGAAGTACTCAAACTTCACTCGAGACAGAGGCTTAGTCAATACATCAGCAACTTGCTCATTAGTGCTCACATACTGGAGCTTTATAGCTCCCTTCTGTACCATATCCCGTATGTAAAAATACCAGATTTCTATGTGCTTTGACTTGTCATGGAACACTGGGTTCTCCGTCATCTTTATACAACTCTGGTTGTGACATAGAATCACTGTGGTATCCAACTCCAGGTCAAATAGACCTGACATCAATTTCTGAAGCCATATGGCTTCACAACTAGCAGAACAAGCTGCTATATACTCTACTTCAGCTGTGCTGAGAGCAACATTGGACTGCTTCCTGCTAAACCATGAGATCATGGTGGATCCCAGACAATAACATCCACCTGAGGTGCTCTTCCCGTCTGAGACACTTCCAACACAATTTGCATCTGTATAACCATACAATTTGTAGTCATGATCTCCAACATAGTATAGACCAAAGTATATTGTACCTTTCAAGTACCTCATCACATGCTTTGCAACTACTAGGTGAACACGTCTAGGCTCAACTAGATATTGACTTAGGGTGTTCACAACAAAGCATATATCTTGCTTGGTATTTGTTAGATACATCAACGACCCAATAATCTGTCTGTACTGAGTCACATCCACTAATTCTGACGATTCATCATCTAACAACTTCAGGTTGGTATCCATGGGTGTGGCCATGGCTTTACATTCCAACATATCAAATCTTTTTAGGATTTCCACAACATACTTTCCCTGGTTGAGAAAGATTCCTTCTGGGCTCTGCCATACTTCTATAGAAAATAGTGCATCAATCCAAGGTCTTTTATCTCAAATTCTTCAGCGAGCTTCTTCTTGCACTCTACAATCTGTTTCTCATTTCCTGTCAGAAAAAAATCATCCACATACAACAATAATATGCCAGGTTCATCATCCATAACCTTAAAGTAAAGGTTAGGGTCAACTTTACTTTTGGTAAAGCCCAAGCTCGTCAAAAAGCTATCTATCCTTCCGTACCAAGCTCTAGGAGCTTGCTTCAATCCATACAAATCCTTCTTCAACTTGCATACGTGAGTCCGTCTGTCTTCAACTTCAAATCCCTGTGGTTGTTTTATGTACACTTCTTTCTCAATCACACCATTAAGGAAAGCTGTCTTCACATCCATCTGGTGTAAACTCCACTTCATCGTCGATGCAAGTGCCATGATGGTTCTAATGGAATTGTACCTTGCTACTTTGCAAATGTCTCTTCATAATCAATTCCCTCTTTCTGAGAGAATCCTCTAGCCACAAACCTTGCCTTGTATTTCTCAATACTTCCATCAGCTGCATGCTTTATCTTGTAAATCCACTTGGAAACCACACTTTTGCCTTTGGTTTGGGAACTATATCCCAAACATCATTCTTCATTATTGATTGGTATTCTTCTGTAATTGCTTCTACCCATTCTTTCTTTTGTATAGCTTCTTCATAACTGGTAGGTTCTTGATCTATAAGATCACACATCAAAGCCACATAACTGGAAAATGGCTTTGGCCTCTTGCTTTCTCTTGTGGAGCCTTCTGGAGTTCCATTCTTCTCAACATCTTGAATAATTTCTCAAGCCCAAGTTGGTTGCTCGATATCTTGATCACACCATGAGTCTGGCATCTCGTCATAGTCGACTTCCTCTACTTGATTTCATATGTCTTTTATAGTTGAACCATTGTCACTTGTTCTATGGAACAAGTCTCATCATTCTTCATTTGTAGGTGATCGTTGTACGATACTTCCTACAAGTCAAATTCAATAACATGGTTAGAAACATTTCATAGTTTCCAAAAACATATGCATAAAGCATAAGTCACACTGTCATAATGCTATCAATAACACAACATTTATTCTTACCCCACATTCATATGGTAACTTTCTAGATGCCTTCCATCTCTACCAGGACATTATTAAGAGTGTGCACTACTCCCAATACGTCAACAAAGAGGTTTCACTCTAGATAAGTAGCAATGGAATGTTGTATAACACCATAAGCTACTTACCCATCACATGCATGACACTGCAAACATCCTAACACAGATCCTAAATAAATGTGTATACAATTGGACACTATCATTTAAACAATGTGATAGAAATGACAATTCAAATACTTATCTTTGTCTGTTTGGTAGGATCTCTTTTGATCCTAGTCTCCTTGCAGGGATTACTGAAATGTTTGATGGTGAGCTCTACGTCATCATCAGAGTTCCTGAACCAATCTTGTATGTTGCTTCTCCTATTCTCCTAGTGAAGTTTTCTGAGGGGAGTCATTTTCTTCAAGATTGGAGAGAGTGCTTTGAAAACACCAGTATTACAAGACATATTCTTCGAATTCTTCTTTTGCAACCTTCCTGGAAGGTTCTTCTTCTTCTTCATCTTCGACAAAATGAGCATGATTTCTTTTATTGCTCTTCTTCTTGTAATCTTCTTTTCTATCTTTTCTTTCTGGACAATCTCTGACAATGTGTCCTAGCTTGTCACACTTGAAACATTGAAAGTTGGAGTAGTTTCTTCTTGGATTGTTTCCTCTTGTCCTTTGGAACTTCTTGGGAGGTTGAGACTCATTGTGGCTTTCCTTCTTGAAGTTATATTGATTTCTTCCTCTCTTGGTATGGGTGACTAGGGCTTGATCATCTTCCTTAAGTAGAGCTTCTCTATTGGATACTCTAGCTTCTTCTTTGATGCAATCTTCCCATACAATGTCAAGTTTCATGCTTTCTTTTCTGGCACACATAGTCTGGATGAATGAATCCCAAGGTCTAGTGAGACCATTGAGAGCAGTCATAACTAGCTCATCTTCATCAAGGGAGTCTCCAATGGCTTCTAGTTGCTCCTTGAACTAGGAGACCCTTGTGAAGTAGTTTTGGATGGATTCTCCTTGGCACATCTTGGTACTCTTTAATTGAGCTCTCAAATTCATCTTCCTATTGATGTTCTTTCCTTCATACATGATGGCTTGGGCATCATACATCTCCTTTGGGGTCTTCTTGGATGACACTTGAGGAATCAAGGGGTCTTTGATAGAATCAACAATGATCCTCTTTGCCCTAATCAATTCCTTCTTGTGCTTCTCCTTAGCTTCATCCTCTTTAGGTTCTACAACTTATTCCTTGATGTATTTGGCAAGATCATTCTCTTCAAGAATGAGGCCAATCCTATATTTTCAGGCTCGAAAATTCATTATGCCTTCTATCTTATACTGAAGCTTAGTGCTTGGGGCCGTCATATCCAGGAGGTCACTAAAAAATGAAATTTCTCAAAATGCAAAACTGACCTTACCAGGAGATGCGCTTGACTGAGGCGAATTGACTGGTACACTTGGTTTCTGGAGATTCCAAATTTTCACCCTTCAAAATTTACTTGCGAATTTTGGATCTGCAGTTTCTGGCTTTTTCTGGTTTTCTTGTTTTTCTGGTCTAGAGTCAAACTAGGGTTTGACTTTCCCGGAGTTTCACCCACTCAAAAGTCTCGATCTTGGTCTCAAAATTTTGTTCTTGGAGAGGCATACCTTTCTATGTTGATAGCACTAAAAAATTCCACTTCTGTGAAAAGCCCTAATTTTTCATTTCCGGAGAGAGAATTTCACCTTGTGAAAGCTGTCCTATTCAGGCTAGCTCTGATACCATGTTAAGATTCAATATGCTAAGATAGATAACATCAGTATTCAATTCAATTTCACAACAATAGCATATATAGGATCACTGAAAGAAATACAATCACAAGATAGACACAGATTTATCCTGGGAAACCCTCTAGGGGAAGAAAACCCAGCAAAACTTCCTCAATATAGATGATCAAAAGTACAAAGACAAAACCCCAAACAAGTGCTCCTTCTCCTTACAGATATCTCTCTCTTTCTCTCCTATGCGAATTACACAAGTCAATGTGTGTATCCAAATGAGGAGCACATCACTCCTATTTATACTTTATCTTCCACTTGAATTTTTCACTAACTAGGTTGGTCCCAACAAACTTAACTAGGCCGACTTACCTAGGAAGACTCAAAACAATATAATATTACTTTCTGGAGGGTTCTATCGACCCGACTTACAAAGGAGGTTTTACCTCATGACTCTATGATGACCAAATACAATAATAACATCCTGACAGAGGAATAAAACATCTTCGAATAAATTACAATAGAATATTCTTCGAAGTTACATTATTTCAACAGTTTAGGATCTTGAAACCAACCTAGAGGTTGTTTCAAGAAGCCCTAACCTAATGACAATGAGAATCTACCTCCAAGAGGAAGGCTGGTCACCTTCCTCTAAGGCTAGGGTTTGGGGTAACATCTATCAAAGCCCTAAGTTGCCATATCTTTTACACCTAAAACCCTATTTTGTAATTTTGTAGATATTATGCTAGGTTAAATTTTGTATTTTATTGTTAATTTAGGTATGATTTTCTGTTTATTGTACATAAATTTAAAAAACTAAAACCTAAAAACCTAACCTAAACCCTAGCTACAGCTACTTTCTAGCCCTAGCGGCCCTTTTGTCCCTCTTCTCTAAGGTTCGCTCTAGGGCCTAAAGGCCTCTCCCTTTTTCCCTCTTCTTTTCCTCTCCTTCCTTATCCTTTTCCTCCTTCTCTTCCTTATCCTTCTTCCTTCTACCTCTTGTTAGAGTTTGCACTTTAATTCAAATTAGTTAGATTTTTAAACTGAAAGATAGACAACATCAAAACACCAAAGACACAAGAATTTTCCTCGGGGAAACCATAAAGGAGAAAACCCTGCAACTTACTCAGAAATTGATTTGTCACTAGTACGATATCAATCAAGATGGAAAACCCAAAATATAAGATGTCTTTTGCAACTCCCTCTCTTTCTCCTCCAGCGAACTTGTCTTCTCTCTCACTTGGTGCGAACTTGCTTGAATAAGTGTGAGTGCCAAATGAGAGAGTGACTCTCTTTATTTATACTTTATGTGTGGGTGACCTAATTCCTCAATTGGGCCGACCTCACTTACCTAACTGGGCTGATCTCTCCTAGGGAGACTCAAAAATACAATTTACATTTCACCATTGGGGAACTATTGCCCCGACTTACAATGGAGGTTTTACCTCGATATTCTAGTATGACCAAATACAATAATGACATCCCCGAACGGAGGAAAAACATCTTCGACAGAGGTACAATAACAGTACAATAATAATATAATAATAATATACAAAGAATATCTTCCGAAGTTACATTTACAACAACACTCCCTCTTAACTAGGAAGGTATTCTCTCGCCACAGTCATCATCACTTTGGACACAAACTCTGGACAATGTCATCATTGCTGGATCACCATCAATGTTGGAACATCATCAACACTAGATCATCATCGTCGCTGCTGCAACAATACTCATCTCGTTGATCATTGACTAGTGACATCTCTCGAATCTATCTGTCATGAGAAGTTCTACAGAGCCAGCCCTTTTTCATGGTGGATGTAGGCCTAGCTCTCATCTAGGTCTTCATCATCTCTAAGAGCAAACCATCCAGTAGGTACAGCCCAGTACCACACATTACATTGCCACCGCAATCACTTGCGTCTCCTACTATCATCTCATCATCACACACGGAGAGCAGCCCAGGTGCATACATCATGTCCATCAGACCACCTGCGTCTTCCACCTATTGGATATAGCCCAGGAGCATCCCAGGTGCATTACGTCTCTCTCAGTCAACCTGCGTCTTCAAACATGTGGATACAGCCGAGGAGCACCCTAGGTGCATTACGTCCCTATGGACCACCTGCGTCTTCCACCATGTAAGATACAGTCCAGGCGCATCCCAGGTGTCTTTATGACTCGTGGACCTACCAACGTCTCCAAACATGTAGATATAGCCCAGGAGCACGCTTACTTACGTGCTTCCTGCCCGACTAGATTTGGCATATGTGTGTGGAAGCAGGTGTTGTCCACTAGAAGGATGAAGGAAGATGATGTGTTGCTGGGTTTTAAAAGGATTGGGAACTGAATGAGTCTGTTGATGATGTTGGCTATAAAATATTTTGGTCTAGAAGGGATTTGAACCCTTGACTTCATGGTTTGGAATCGTGAGCTCTGATCCACTGAGCTACCAACCCTATCGAATGATCCATAAGATCAATGTAAAGGATGAATAGGATTCATTATCGAATGCTTGACTTATTCTTTTTCCCCATTCTTTATCACACTGCAATGCGACGATAAATCGATTCATCTGCTTTTTCCCCAGGTGCATTACGTCCCTATGGACCACCTGCGTCTTCCACCATGTGACATACAACCCTGTTGCACCTACGTCTTCCGGTGTCATCACTCCCTCTTTCGAGGAACTTCGATCTGGAGAACACCAAGCTTCTCTTTGAAGTACTCGAACTTCACTCTTGCTAACGGCTTGGTCAACACATCGACTATCTGCTCGTTTGTCGCTACATACTGGAGCTTCATTGCTCCTCTCTGGACCATATCTTGAATATAGTGATACTTGATCTCAATATGCTTCAACTTGTCATGGAACACCGGGTTCTCAGACAACTTCATGCAACTCTGGTTGTCACAGAAGATACAAGTCGCCTCGAGCTCGAGATCAAACAAATCTGACAGTAGCTTCCGAAGCCATATTGCCTCACAACTAGCCCAACAGGCTGCAACATACTCTGCTTCGGATGTACTCAGTGCCACGCATGATTGCTTCCTGCTAAACCAGGAGATCATATCGGATCCCAAACTGAAGCAGCATCCCAAAGTGCTCTTCCTGTCTGAGGTACTGCTTGCCCAATCCGAATCAACATAACCATGTAGGTTAATCCTCTGATTCGTCTCATATTTGAGCCCATACTCAATTGTACCCTTCAGGTACCTCAATATATGTTTTGCAGTCGTCAGGTGAACATGCCTCGGATCTGTCAGGAATCGACTCATAGTGTTCACAGCAAAACATATGTCTGGCCTCGTGTTCGTTAAATACATTAACGAACCAATCACCTGCCTGTACATTGTGGCATCAACTGTCTCTGAAGAAGCGTCACATAGTAGCTTCAAGTTCGATGCCATTGGTGTGGCCATTGCCTTGCATTCCATCATTCCGAACCTCTTTAGAATCTCTACTACATAGTTTCCTTGACCAAGGAAAATCCCATCTGCACTCTGCCACATCTCCATGCCTAAGAAGTAGTGCATCATTCCCAAGTCCTTCATCTCGAACTCTGTGTCCAACCTTCTCTTTGTATTTGCAATGAGCTCATCCTCCCCTATTACAAACAGGTCATCTACATATAGCAGTAGTATCACTGGTCTTCTGCCCTTAACCTTGAAGTAAATGTTGGAATCTGCTTTACTCTCGGTAAAGCCTAAGCTCATCAGAAAGCTGTCCATCTTGTCGTACCATGTCCTAGGTGCCTCCTTCAAGCCATACAAGGCTTTCTTCAACTTGCACACATGAGTCTATCTGTCATGTGTCTCAAATCCCAGTGGCTGCTCTACATACACTTCCTCTTCAACTACACTATTCAAGAATGCTGTCTTGACGTCCATCTGGTGTACCTTCCATTTCATTACTGCAGCCAATGCAAGTATAGATCTGATGGAAGTGTATCTTGCTATAGGTGCAAATGTCTCCTCGTAGTCTATGCCTCCTTTTTGGGAGAATCCACGTGCCACAAATCTTGCCTTATGTTTTTCTATGCTACCATCTGCAACATGCTTGATCTTGTAGATCCATTTTGAAGTCACAACAGGCTTCCCTATTGGTCTTGGAACTATCTCCCAGACATGACTGGTACTCCTCGATCATGGCATCCTTCCATTCCTTTTTTTCTGTTGCTTCCTCATAGTTGGAAGGTTCTTTATCAATGATGTAGCGTAGTAGGGCCACATCGCTGGAGTATGGTCTAGGTCTCTTGCTTTCTCTATGTATCCCATCTGGAGCACCATACTTCTCTACATTTTCTATTGCTTTACGTGCCCATGCTGGTCTTCTCCTGTGGGAGTTCTTGTCATGAGGTGGATCTACAGGTTCTTGTGGTTCTGTTGTGTTGTGGTCTTCATGATCTTCTTGGATTGTCTCCTGAACGGTTGTCACTTGTTCTACGGAACAAGTCTTACGATCTTTCCTACAAGTCAAATTTAGTTGCATGATTAAAACATTTCATAACTTTCAGAACAAATTCTTATGTATAAAGACATAGGTCACACAGTCATGCAACTATCTTAGCCAATGCTTTGACACAACTTTCATCCATATCCCACATTCATATGGTAACTTTCTAGATGCCTTCCATCTCTACTAGAACATTATTAAGAGTGTGCACTACTACCAACATGTCAACAAAGAGGTTTCATTCTAGATAAGTAGCAATGGAATGTTGTACAACACCATAGGCCACTTACCCATCACATGCATATTAGTAGTGTACTGTTCATCAATGCAAACATTCTAATATGCATAATACACATCCTAAATCTAGAACATAATATATACACCACTGAACAATATTGTTTAAGTAATTAGATATACAAGTAATTAAATTCTTATCTTTGTTTGGTTGTTGGGTGGACTCCCTCTTGATCTTTGCTTCCTTGCAGGAACTACTGCAATGTGTTCTACTTCATCGTCTGATTCTGAGGACTTGTGCTTTTCTTGCTTATGCTCGGGAATGTTGAACAAGTATTCTATATTGTAGATCACTTGTTCTTTGTATTGGAGTAGACTCTGTGTGTCCCTTCTTTTGTATCTTAACCAATGCTGAAATGGATGAGAGGTTCTTCCATAGAGCATTGATCTTTATCGTTTTCCGGAGTCCAACTTTGTAGGAGCTTCTCCTACTCCTTTCATGTAATATTGAAAGTCATCTTTAGCTTCACCTTATGAGATGGAACCTTCTGAATGAACTCTTGTAACTAGTTACCTTCATTTATTACAATATATATTCTTAATCACTTGAAGAATCATTCCTTTCTTCTCTGGTTATTTTCCTTGCTGGTTCATCATCTTCAGCGGTGTGAGCATGATGCCTATTCTTATTGGTTTTCTTGGGGGGTCCTTGATTTCTGGGACAATTTCTTGAGTAATGTCCCTTCTCATCACATGTGAAACATCTGATACTAGAGAGATCCGTTCTAGGTCCATGATACCTTCTGGATCTTTTGTGATGATGGTCCTCCCTCTTGTTGTGATTTCTTTTAGTGTGAGCAGTTAGAGTTTGGTCATCATTAGCTCCCATCTTTTCTTCTCTGGCTACTAGTCGAGCTTCTTCTTGGGTGCACTCTTCCCATAGTCTGTTGAAGGTGATCAACTTCTTCCTGGCACATACTCCTTGAATGAATGAGTCCCATGATATTGGGAGACCATTCAAGGTGGTCATTACAATCTCTCCTTCTTCTACTTTGTCTTCAATTGCTTCAAGTTGCTCCTTGATTTGAGAGACCCTTGTGAAGTAAGATTGCATAGTCTTTGAGTGTTGGATCTTCACATTCTTGAGTTGGTTACTTAGTGTCATCTTCCGATTGATGTTCTTCCCTTCGAATATCTTCGTCAAAGCATCGAGCATCTCGTTGGGAGTCTTTAATGATGATACATGAGGGATGAGGTGATCTTTGATGGAGTCCGCAATAATCCTCTTGGCCTTGACCAAGTTCTTCTTGTGGATTGATTTTGCCTCTTCTCCCTCTGGTTCTGGAACCTCTGCATTGACATACTTGTCCAAATCATTTTCTTCTAGGACAAGAGAGATTTTATACTTCCATGCTCGGAAGTTGTCAGCTCCTTCAAGCTTATCCTCAAGCTTGGTGTGATTTGTCATTTTTAAATGAGAACCTCAAATGGAAATAACAAAGAATTAGTTCTTACCAATTTGAGATGCCCAACCTGGTTCTGGAGCTGGCTGACCTAGGGTTTGTTAGAGAAACCCTAATTTTCCAAACTTGGAATTTTGAACTTCTGATTAGATAGAAAGATGCGCCTCCTCAAGGCGAGTTTTCCAGTGTACTCCTTTGTTTAGATTGATAGAGGAAAATCCCAAAAGTTTGATGCCCTAGTTTTATCCCATCACTAGTGACTGGGTAAAAAATGAAAGTTCTTCAAATTGAATTCTACTTCCTCCAAAAGATGTGCCCTCCTAGGGCGAGTTAGCCTAGCCCTCTTTTTTCGATGATTTGTGGAGAGAAGACCTTGAACTAGGAAGCCCTAGTTTCCCGCTGCTGCACAGTGCCTTCTTTTCAGATTGGCTTTCATACCATGTTAGAGTTTGCACTTCAATTCAAATTAGTTAGATCTTTAAACTGAAAGATAGACAAGCACAACAAAACACAAAAGACACAAGAATTTTCCTCGGGGAAACCATAAAGGAGAAAACCCCGCAACTTCCTTAGAAATAGATTTGTCACTAGCACAATATCAATCAAGATGGAAAACCCAAAATATAAGATGTCTTTTGCAGCTCTCTCTCTTTCTCCTCCAAGGAACTTGTCTTCTATCTCACTTGGTGTGAACTTGCTTGAATGAGTGTGAGTGCCAAATGAGAGAGTGACTCTCTCTATTTATACTTTATGTGTGGGTGACCTAATTCCTAAATGGGGCCGACCTCACTTACCTAACCGGGCCGACCTCTCCTAAGGAGACTCAAAAATACAATTTACATTTTACCTTTGGGGAACTATTGCCTCGACTTACAATGGAGGTTTTACCTCGATATTCTAGTATGACCAAATACAATAGTGACATCCCTGAATGGAGGAAAAACATCTTCGATGGAGGTACAATAAAAGTACAATAATAATATACAAAGAATATCTTCCGAAGTTACATTTACAACAACACCTCCACCTTTTCTTTAAGCCCTTGCCCACCTAAAAAGAGGCTCGATCTTCCCTTTGGAAGGCTTGATCCCATGCCTTTAACTGCCCCTTGTCTCGACCTTGGCACAACTTCCCTCAGTCTACCTTTCGGGCCCCCTTTCCAAGGCTTAAACAACCTCTTATCAGAATTTACCTCTGTTGCCATAGGTCTGCTAGGGCAACAAATTGTGCTTTTTGCAGACCTTACCCATTAGCACAGTCACCTACACAAGCAAGCAACAGACAAGGTTAGGATTTGTATGTGATTACATTGTAGGCTTGACTGGTGCGCAACAATTGGAAGAAGGGCGCACTGGGTTGTAGGCATCAAAGGAGTCTTTGGAAAATGAAATAGGTTTGAGTGGGTGCAAGAAGGTGTGCTAGGAGGAGATAACAGTCCTTTACAAAGCACAATCACCTCTGCAAGTCAAATAACCAGGATAGGCATGTGCCCCAGTGGGTCACCTCCAGAAGCATCGGAGCACCAACCCATGGGAATAAAGCCCCCTGCATGGTGGAGACATCATCACACCAAAGGGGCAGTCAACAAAGCCATTAAGCCAAGCACGTCTAAGAGTGAAATCAAAGGGGTTGGCCATGTCCAATCCAGGGGGTAAACAACCGCCAAACCAAATATCCATACAATAAATCCCACTTTGGCCTGTACATTCAAAAATTTTAGACCACTTGCTCTAGTCTCAACCTCCCTGGAACTCTGTAGAAGCTCTGGTGCGTAACTGAGTCAAATGCTTTTCGAAAGCCTACAAAACAACTGTAAACTTTCGAAGAGCGATGGCGTGCCTCCTCGATGATGGCCTAGAGTGTATGAATGTGATCAATGGTTTGGTACACCGGTTTGAATCTAGCTCATCCTTCAGCTCTGAGATGTCTCCTCTCAAGCTCCCCAAAAAGTTGCATATGGAGGACGACAACATATAGTTTGGAGAAAGAGTGGCCATCCATGATCATTATGTAGTTATTGGGATTTGCAATAGGGTTTGATTTGTGAATCGGGTGAATAATATGGCATGACCAAGGTTCTGGAAAGCCTGTACGGACCATGTGGTTAAATGGATCGGCCAGGTAACAATCCAGTGCGTGGAGGCCATGCTTGAAGAGCTTAGCTTGGAATGCCTCCTCATTTGTGGCTTGTTGGAACTCATAACCCATATAGCGTCCTTAATGTCATGTCAAGTGAATAAGTGGCACGAAGAGGGGGGAGAGGTAACCTGGATAAGGGGTTGCCCAAGGATATCATAGAAGGTGGTGTGAGAAAACAGGGAATTTGGATCAAGTTCAGGTGACTGATGGGAGTGGCTGGAGAAGAGGGTATGCCGAAGTATTTTAGGGGAGTGGATAAGGGAGGTGCTCAACTCCTATCTCCTTAAGAAATAAAGACGCGTTTCTTATGGTGGAGGCGGCGGCGATAGGAGGCTTTAAGGTTGGGGTAGGAGGGGTGACCGTGAGTGAAGGCATGTCGAAGTTGGGTGTGGAGGCATTTGCAGTTGTCATCGTACCACCGGTTCAGGAGGTGGGTCCAAGTTTTTGGGAAAGGGAGGTGTATCAAGTGGAGTGGGGATAAGTTTTAAGGGCGACCTCCCAAATGGTGGATGAAAGGCAAGCACACTTGTTAGAGGCGGATGCACGGGATGCGAATTAAGACTCGAAGGGGAGCATCTGGTGGAGAGTGGAAGTGAAAGTGTCGAGGTCCTCCTAGTCAAAGTATAGTGGTTAGGGGTGGGCCTTGAGGGGGTGGGGGTGGGGGGGTGTCAATCTGAAGGGAGAAGTTGAGGAGAGCATGGTTGGGCTCAATGACAGAAGTTGAATGTTTATGGTGTGGGGGGTACGAGCTTTGGGTATTAGCTTTATACATGCCTTGAATCAGCAAGTGGCTTAGAATTATTTTCCTACATTTAGCTTGTTCTAAATTATATAATACAATGACATAGAGTAGTAAAGGGTCTCTGCTGTTTACATCATCTCTTTTTTGAAGTTCTTTTTCACAGCATAAGAATAGTTTTCTTTGCCTTTGTAAGTTACTGCCAAATAGTAATTGGTGTCTGTCATTTCCATCCTTTTTTAACAGCTAGTAGCAGCTGGTGAAATAACACCTGGAATTATGGAACATGAATATATAGCAAGGAGAAAAAAATTGCTAGAGTTGCTGCCCGAAAAGAGTTTAGTCATCATGGCATCTGCTGCTGTCAAAATGATGACTGGTGTTGTACCTTACCCTTTTCGACAGGATGCTGATTATTTATATTTCACGGGTTGCCAGCAACCAGGAGGGATAGCTGTTCTTAATGATGAATTTGGCTTATGTATGTTTATGCCTGATTCAGATCCGGAGGTATAGTTTATGCCCTTTTACTTTCCTCTTGATTACTTTGTGTGCATTATAAGTTGAATTTGCTGTTAACTTATCAAATTCTTTCCAGTTCCTTTGATTTTAGTACTCATGTATGATAAACTATACCAGCAAAAATATCATGGTGCAACTGCCTGTAAAAACTATCTACGGCCTCTTGTCTTTGGGACACTTTTTGCTGATTTAAAGGCTCTCTTACCATACTTTGTGCCTGTTGATGCAGAATTTTTTTGTTGCATTCTTTTTTTTGGAAAATACATCTTATATTCACAGAAAAATATTTACAAACAGAAATACAGAAATTAGAATGGTATATACAGTGAGTTTCATAACCTCTTCTTAAGAATGACTAAAGCAGAATTAAAATCAGAATACTGAATAGGATCCAAAGACCTGGCGTCTTTGATCAACAATGCTCCTTTGGCCAAAAGCTGGTGCCGTACTTCATCTTTCCACAAAGAACTGAATGCAGACAAAGAACAAATCTCTTGATGAAACAAACTTACACTTGATTTTCCAAAGCACAAAAATCATCATGATCTGCAGACAATGCCTTAGACCCAAGGTTACTTGGGAGCAGGAGCGGGAGCGAGAAGCGAAATTTTCAAAAGCTTCTGGTCCGGAAGTGTTTTTTATATAATATATATTTTTTTATATATTTTGATGCATATATGTCAACAAATGCATGCAGAATGTTGAATTAGTTATGGAAAGGATAAAAACATGAAATAAACAATAATACCATATAACATCATTCATCAATCATCAATCATTAATCATTTACTAGTGAATTCATCAACCATAGGTCCAGTATCCATGATTCCATAAGTTATAACCTCAAGATTCAACCTTAAAGCTTCAAATTTTCAATATATAAACACTTTGTCATCACTAGTACTTGTAAGTTGTAACCAAAGTTACCAAGTAGCCAAACTATAGTGACATAGTCTATAACAGAGAACATCAACCATAAAATGAAAGTTGAAATTTGAAACAATTCTCGAAGCATCATATTCATTACCAAAGAGTTATAATATGCTTTTATGCAGTCAATCTCAATCATGCAAAGTTGCAAATAGTGAACTTCAAATTCAAAGGTAGGTTCAACTTCAAACTTCAAACTTGAAATGCCATGTAATGTTTACAAAATATATGATAATAAATATAAAAGAGTCAATAGTGCAGAAACTTGAAAGTACTGTAAACAAGAAAATGCAAGAAAAGTATATTTTATGGATGCTTCCTCTTGCCATGGGAAATTTCCATTTTCTTTTCTCATGCTCTATGAACAATGGGAGTGGGATTATCATCCCTAGTAGCCACCAATACTGAGCCACGTCCAAGACTCGACCTTGCACGACCCCCCCTCACTGATGCAGATGGAGGTCGTGAAGTTGAACCTCTAGGCAAAGATGGTGCATCTGGAAACAAGGTAGAAGATGGCAGTGGCATTGCTACTGCATGGTCATCCTCATCGCCCAAAATCTCTTTCTCCAAGCGCTCTAAAGCTAAGGCTCCATCCTCCAAGTTATGCTCCTCTGGATTGTTGTCCCAAGTGACATATGATCTATCAGTTTTGGCACGCTCACAATAATGAGTCAACAATCTCAAGTTGTAATGTACACAAACCAAGCTTTCTGCTCGGTTTTCATTTAATCGCTTTCTTTTCACTGACTGGATGAAGCTATAGGTGCTCCAACACCTTTCTGCAGAGGAACTATTAACCACCTGTGAAAGCACTTGGACAACTAATTTATTCAAGCGTTGGCATGTTGAGCCATACATGTTCATTCGATAGGAGGTGCCCTATCTCGATCTTTCATTGCATGCAAAGTACCAAATGGACCAACTTCACTGAGGTATTTGCTTAATTCACTGCGCAATAAGTGAAAAATGGAGTGTGGAGGAGGGCTTTATCCCTCAAAGCCCTATTCCTCCCCTCCAAAACCCCAACCGTGAACCCCACCCACTCGAAATCCTCTTCAATTCCGCCGGTTGACGCGAAGCGTCCAAGGAAGCGACGGGAAGCGCTGAAGGAAGCGACATGAAGCGTTTTTAACTCGTACGGAAGCGCTAGGAAGCGAACAGGGAAGTGCTCGGGAAAGCGGAGCAAAGCGATCAGGAAGTGAAGCTTCCGATCGCTTCCTCAACGCTACCTCACAGTGGCAGGAAGCGTTGAAAACTCCCCGGAAGCAAGCTTCCGAAAATAGCTTCCGTCCGGAAGCGAAACGGAATCGTGATTCCGGGTAGCTTCGGTCAGAAGTGAGCTTCCGGAGTAGGAGCGAGGGGGGGGGAGCACTTCCTCGCAACCTAGCAAGTTAGACCAGTGAAGGCATCAAGCACAAGAAAGCGACCATCCCCAAACAAAGAAATGTGCTAATGAGTACTGCTCTAAAACAGTGTAGAATGCTGATCCTTGAATAAACTCCGACAATACTTGATGAACCAGCACTCCCACAAGATATGTTTGATGGCCTTCGGCCGCTAGTGCACTGCGCAAAGGCCATTTGAAAGACCACTCTTAGATGGAATCCCCCTAGAAATGACACACCAAGCAAAGACCCACAACTTATAAGAATGCCACACTGTCTATACACTATGAAGATGATGAACCCAACGGTCCCAGATCAATCAAGGTCCACCTAGTGTTGAGAACCAGCGAGAGAAGATGCCTTCGATGAAGTGCTGATTAAAGACAACGAGAATCATATTGAAGCAGTGGGCAACTAAAACTCCATAGCCAACCCCTCCAGAATGGCCTAGGGATACCAATGTTATCTTAAACAACTCAGCCTCCAGAATGAGGGTAGGAAGCTTCATAATTGAAAGGTGATCAAAAGCTAGGAGACCATACCTTTGGGCTAGAGGTTGCCACTCCCTCTAAGAGCACCATACATTCACCATTAGCCAAAAGATAGAGGGTAATTTGTAAGTTTCTGTGTTTAAATCAGCTTGCTGGTTTTATGTCAAGTTTTCACAGTTTTATGCTCAACTCAGTTTCTCATGAAGCTGGAAATAGTTTATAAAATTTCAGACATTTAAAACATGCTGAAAAACACTTTAACAGGCAGAAAAATTTAAATACACATGCATGCCACAAAATATTTCAGACTCAGAAATTTAGCCAATGGCCCTGGAAAAATCCCCACGGGGGAAAACCGGTTAGAGAGAGAGATTTTTATATCTTCAGCAATATTTTCAGTACAGTAATTTTACAGCAAAAATGTACTTATCTCCACCATTAAAAATCACCCAGAAGTTGCCTCGATTTTTGTGCCAAATCCCAGCACCTCGAAAACTGTGACCAACCTCGAAATCCGTGCAGAATTTAATGTCTCGATTTTTGTGCAGCTGTATGGTACAACAATAAATGCTGTGTACAACCCTCAATTTTTGTGCCACTACTCAGTTGTACGATGCCTCGAAATTTGTGCCCACTCCAATGCTGTACGGTGCCTTGGGAATTGTGCTGAATATTAAATGCTGATGCCTCGATTTTCGTGCTGTCCAAAAATGCCTTGAACCTGCTCCTCGAAATTCGTGCCCCTATCTCATCGCTCTCTTCTCTCAAAAGTGAAAGTCTCTTTGCCTCCCTTTTCCTTTTTGGTGAAAACCCTAGGTGAGTGAGGGCCCTTTCAATCCAATGGCTGAGATTAGCCAAGATGAATGGGTGAGATTAAATGCTCACATTTAATATTTAAAAAGAATTAAATTCACTCACTTAAATTTTACCAAAAGTGACTTCAAGTTATAAAGTCACATTAAATGCTTTTCACAAGTCATTTAATACAAGGGTCACTTTATTTCCCCCTTTAAGTGACTTAGGCAAAAGTCACTAGGGAAAACACCTCCTAGGTACAAAAATCAACATAATTTGAATCTGTAAATTTTCCTAACACTAGGTGAATGCCATCCGTATGTTGTTAAATTAATAAACTTTAGTTTGTAGAAAGTAATTCTTCACATAGCAGTATTCACACATATAGTAGAAAAATGAACAGCGGAAGCATAAACACAGTATACACACAATTTACTCCTTCAATTAGCTTTTCATTAATAAATCAAAGCTTACAAGGAAACTTCCACAGTTGCCAAAACAGGCAGCTGTATGGTACACTCAAATTGAGCAAACTCTACTCTTCACCTTCCAACCAAACTGTCTTCAAGCAAAAAATGAATGTGACTTAATCTTCTACCTTGACTTGCCTTTATACTTTAGTTGAAACCCTAATCTACCAAAACCCTAATCTCTCGGTGAGAGCTATGGTTGAGATTAGTCTAAATCACTAATGTATTAAGAATACACTTTATTATACTCAACAACTAAATATAAGACTTTCACTTTATTAATAAAGTGAACTACAAAATAGATTTGATTTGGACGACTTCACACATGTTTCCCACTAATCTTGTGTGGAAGTGTTTGTCCGAGCTACAAATATCAACATTAACCTTTTTCAATTAGAGCTGTTTAGCCAAGTACAAGTTTTATTAAAAATAAGGTCATTATCACCCCTAGCTAAAGGACTTAGGGAGATATGGTTCAGCATTATCTAAGCTCCTTATCTTGCAGAACTCCTAGAGACAAGAAGGAGACTAGAATAGAGAAATGCTAATGGTTTTCTCCTTGGGAACAATCTGAACACTTATTGAAGATTCAGACATGAAAAGAAGGAAGAGAAGGATAAACAGTGGAAAGGAGAAGACCCAAGAAACCGATGCTTTCACCAAAATCTTGCGGCTGCTTTATAACTGTCAATTATGTCTCTATTGATAGCTAAATTGAGATGCATTCCAAGAATAATCCAATGTGCTACGCCTCAGAGTATCTGCAATGTTTCCAGTCAGTTCTACTAGAGCGAGGGGATAAATTTTTTGATGTAAACGCCAAGTTGAAGCGTAGAGTGGTGTTGATTTGGTGCTAAATACCCCTAATCATGTCATGGATGGTCCGCTTGGTTTCCACCTCCAGGAGGTGCTCGCCTTGTAGGGGTTGGTGCCTGTGGGGGCTAATCACTTGGACTCATGACCACACTCATTTATTTGCCATGTAAAAGGTGATAACACTTTGTAAGGGGCTTTGTACCCTATCTAGCACACCTTATTTGCTCACTTGGACCTATTTTACCCCTCCTCTTGGCTATGTTACCCACGAATTGTACTTCCTTATTGAAGAAGCCTACAAGATAATGAAGGAGGACGTTGAGGGCACACATCTGTTGGGGTTAGTTGGGGCATGCCGTCCTCCTTTTGGCACACCTAGAACTTGGTGTAGCCTAATTGTATTATTCTTATTATTTTTATGTTGTTATGAGTGGTTTAGCCCCCAAATTGTGGGTGAGCAAGCCAAATGTTATATTTTCACATTATCTTGTAGGCTCATAACTTAAAATTAGGTGAGGCTAGTCTTATATAAATAACACCTCCCTCTCATTGTAAAAACACAACAAGATATAGGTTCATTATGAGATATTTTCTATTTCTCTTGGTTTATTGGAGCTCTTGATGCTATGCACACCTATCTTGGGATGATCTTTCTTGCTTGAAGGTTAATTTCATGAAGTTCTAGGGTTTCTTTTACATATGCTATTGGTTGATGCTAAAGAATGATTATAATAACTCAAGCACAAAGGTGACCTAAGGCACTATGTTGCTCATCTTTGTTAAATGTTGGTAAGTTATACTTCTAACCTAGTTTAATGGTGCTTTTATGGTGCATTATCCTAAAGTGTTAGGGTTTCTTGTTTGTATTTTGTTAACCTTGCATGAGGAGACCTTCCTTTCATATGAACTTTCCATTGTTCTTGGGCCTTGGACTTCTTCGCTTGCCCTAATTAGGCTCTTCTACCTAACTCTTGTGGTTGCTAGTTGATGTGCTAATTGCAAGTATTGAAAGCCATTCTAAGAGAGGACGTTGGTATTGATTTCTCAATGCCCTAGGGATTGAGACAAGAATCATATGCCTTATCTTTTCAACAAATCTCTCTCTCTCTCTCTTTTACAATTTACATGTCTTTTATTTTACATGCATCTTTATATATTAAAAAACCCTAAAAATCCAAATAAATTCAAAACTCCAAAAATAACCGTGAGTTTGTAATTCTAATCCATCCAAATTTTTTTCCCTAGTGGATTTATCCATAGATCTTTGTGGGTGTCCCCTTTTGCCTTGGTGCATTGGGAAACGTGAGATTGTCTAAATTAGGGTTTCTGCAGAGTTTTTGCAATTTTAACTGGACCTGTTATCACATCCATAGTAGTCGGGATACCATGATTGCATAGCAGTTCATTGTATATTTTTGAGCTTGGCCTTTACACAGTTTTGGTGAGATCAACCTATGATGAGCAGTACTTTTGATGATCACTCAGATATCATAGCAACTCCATATCAGACAACAGTGAACCTTATGCCAAGACTGAGCCTCATGACCTCAGATTTGATGACCAAGGTGACCTTTTATCCCATACAGAACAGTGCAGTGCCCAGAGTTTCAGTAGCAGTGTTTTCAGTGGTTGCAAATATTCCAGATAACAGGTATAGGTATATGCCCCAACAAGTATATGGTGTGCATTGGTTTTGATTATCTTGCTCTTTTGGTCATTTTGGTAGCTTGACTTAGTATCTAGTGATCATGATCTGACAGTATATATATGTATGACATGAATATGGTTATTATTGATTATCTAAATGGTCTTACTACTCATATTTAGAAGCTCCTGTTTTATACTCATTGGTTTTACCCTCTTAGGAGTGTGGACATGATCATTCCCACCTTTTATGTCTTGCTAGCTTAGGCATCACCTTCACTTTCACCATCCATCTGTTGTCTCCCCCTTTTTGGTTTTCACCCTGACTTACACCTCGACTTGTGATATGGAGGACCTCCCCACTTTTTCCTCTGTGTTGGATAGCATCCATGTTAGTTTGTGTCTTGGCTCTGAGTTGGCAGCAAAACTTACCGAAGCCTTGATCCTTCTAGGCCAGGAGTACCCGCTGGTGTTGGTTCCTGAGCTTAGGTGAGTTGGATTTGATACCTTGATCACTCTAGTTGGTTGCCCTGATGTTTGGTCTTGATTGTAGAGAATCCCCCTAGTTGCTTGAGTTGTGTTGGCTAAAACCTGAAGCATATTGTACTACCTGTTATCACCTAAACTGTAGTTACCCCTATGGATGGATCCAGTCATGGATGGCAATAGGGAAGGGCAACTCAAAAGGTGCAACCACGATCACCTCGACCTCCAAAATATATATGGTTGTCACGCCAGTCGAGGCAACCTTCGCTTTATGTTATCTAGCCCAGACAACAAAGGGGGAGACCCGATCTACTCCCGACAGGAGAGATCAAAACCAAGACACCAAATCAGGGTATTTCTAGGTGAAGTTAGGTGTATGGTTTATCCTAGACCTAAGGATGAAGTCACAAGCCAAGTGAGGGGTTTAATAGGTATAGCTTTGGTTCATAATTGAATGTAAGAGTGACTTATAATGTTTGTAGTGAGATCTAGGGCTAGTGTACTAGTTCAATGTCAAAGGATCCACTGCCTTGGGAACCGTGTCCAATGCAGGGTAGTTTATGGGTTTAATTGGGGCTACCTAGTACAAGTGACAAGCTTGACCATGATTCATGATAGCTTCAACGGTATAGTTCACCATGCAAAAATCAAACCACAAGTCAATCCAACAATCTAGGAAAGTTGAGTTAACTTGGAGAGAGGCCAGTGCCTTGGGAATTGGGAAGCGGAGTCAAAGTAGGGTTGACTTGAGGTTTAGGACTCCTAGTACTTGGAACAAGTGGGCAACAAAGTTCTTGATGGATAAATGTGTCTAGATCTAGGTTTGACCCAAGTGGACCACAATCCCTAAAAACAAGGAATGCAGTCCCCAAGGCAAGATTTGACAAAGTGACAGTCTAGACCTAGGTTTTGAATTATTCCGGTTTCAGATCTGCAATAATCTCAAGTACCCAGTTCCTAGAAGTGAGTGAACTCACTTCTCCAAGGTGGTGCGACTTTACCCAAGGAGGCTTAAATTGGGGTTTAAGTGGGTCAAGACAAGTCGGATGGCACCCAAATTTTAGATCCGGGTAGATCAGTCAAGTAGGGGTATGGATCTATAGTTTCGTGGCAATCCACCGGTTAGATCTTAGTAGATCTGAGTTTAAGTGTTCCAAGTGGTCCAAAATGGGGATTAAATCCCTTAAAATGTGGAATGGGACCCACAAGGTCAATTTCAGAAAAGTGACAACCTGGGTGTATGTTATTTGATGTGTAGATGTCAAATCAAGTGGAATCTCAAACACCCACCACCTAGATCTAGGTCAACTTGCCCAACTAGAGAAGTGCGCCTTGCTTGGGAGAGGCTAAGTTGGCCTGGGAAGGGGATCAAATGGAAGCCAATCCTCACCAAACTATAGATCCGGGATGCCGTGGATGCTATAGAGGTGGGTTCTTAATATTATGCCCAACAACCCAATAGATCTAAGTAGATCTGAGAAAATGTAAATGAGGGTTTTAAGATACTTAGGGTTTTAACAATTTATGAGTTATGTCAATGGATTGGATAAAGGAAAGAGAAACAAACCTGTGGATCTTACCTGGGTAACCTTGTAGATGCCTTGATGATGATGATCTATGCAATCCCGATCAATTTGGAAGCTTTGAGGTAGTTTCTATGCAAATCGATTTTGTCCAAGAAGCCAATGCGCCCTCTCTCCTGCACAACAAACGTCAACAATATCAGATTTGATGCATCAAGAGATAAGACTAATGCCACAAAAGAAGTAACAGAAAGATAGCATAGATCACAATGATACTAATAATAACCCCCTGATACAAGCGAATGCCAAAAAAAGTCGATTTGAAGAAGCCTTGCAAAATCGCCCTTGTTGAAGTCGCCCTCCTGTAGACAAACAATGATTTCCAAAAAAAGATAGATCTTGCCACAAATTTCCAAATGCTAGGTTGCAATAGACTTTCCAATCACCATCTAAGAACACCAGATGCAAAGGAGACCACAAGAATTTCCACAAGAATATTTTTCTATACCAATAATCCAAGAGCCAAAGACCCCTTACAATGAGAGGCTCTCTCCTTTAAATAGGAAGGAGAGGCACCAAAACCCTAACCACTTTTTGAATGAGTGGCTAAGATTAAAAGATACAAATGTCTAATCAATGGTTGAGATGAGCTCAACAATATAATACATGGATCATACATAAAATATAATGTAAGTGGACAAAATCGCCCTAGAAGAGGGGAATCCCACCAAATCATGATGATGAAATATCATAAGAGGCTTATGGTGGGTCCAAGGGGTAATTTTATCCCTCCTTGGTCAATCCCCATAGCACAATAACCAATAAATAATCATGAATGTACCAAATCGTGCCTCCATAGTGAAGTCGTGGTCCTCAAAAGACCTCAGAAATCCACAGAAAATGCCATAAGTGATGGATGCGGGCCCCGATGAAGCTGAAACTGCTGGAGAAGGTGTGGAAGACCCCGATCTATCATCACTGATCATCCCATGCCATAACTTTGCCTCAGTAGCCCAAATCGATTTCCTCAATAGCCATTTCTACCAATCCTGAAATGCCTCGGGAAGCGTGAAACTGCCCCAAATAGCCTCCTGGAGTGCTGGCGCTGTCAAGGTGAGGGCACCAGTGTGTCCGGGAGGGGGGTAATATGGTAAAAACAAGTGGCTGGACGACCCCCTCCATCATCAGCGCCCTAGGTCAACCGGATAAAAATCATATCTGCTCTGACAGGGCCTCCGACAGACCAAAACTGCACTGGGATAGCCTACTGAGGCTCAATCATCACTGTAAGTGCTTAGAACTGAAAACAAACTGTATCATCGAACTCAGATTTGGTAACTGTATCATCATGGATTTGGTCATTTGGTCACATTGACATGTTATTGAGTCACATCTTATGTTATTCTGCCATGGGGTGATGCTAGTGAAGGGCATTAATACCTCCTAGCCCCACCATGTGCTCCTACACTTGTCCTAGTCACTTTTTATGTGGTGCGACCCCCCCTAGGTCCTATTTTAGTGAGTGCGCACCCCTCTTAGTGAGTTGATCATGTTATATTGTTCTGGCACATCATAGCCGTTGATTATATTGTATCTATCTTTTGATCTCCACCACTCGTTTGTAAAGTGGTTAGGGTTTTGGTCTCTCATTCCTATTTAAGGAAGAGATGCCCCTATTGTAAAGGCACCTTTTGGGCTCTGAAAATATTGGAATAAAATATTATTTTGCAGACCTGCTTCTCATGCTTTGATGGATGTTCTTGTACATGATTATACATCTTTCCTTTAGACATCTAGGTTGTTTACAGGTGATTTTCAATAGTTGCAGAGGGAGGTCGAATTCACTAGCTGCAGGGGTGCGAATTGCTTTGAGGAAAGATTGCAGGAGTTTCCCACATCCTCCTTGGACATGATGTTTTCATCTTGAAGGGAGTTTTTCAATTGTGCCTTGTCCATTGATTTGCTTCTTTTGATATGTCGTGCATAGATCTTGTTTTATCTGTGGATCAAATGTCATGTATGTAGTTTGGTTTTGCAGGTGAAAGAGGACGTTTTTCCTCCTTGGACTAGGACGTTTTGCTTGGAATCACTTGGATCTAGCTTGGAATTGTAACTAAATGCAAGGATCATTGATGTACTTGGCAGCTGCAAGCATTTGAGGTAAGATTTGCAAGGTACGTATTCATTTCCATGCATTTTACCCATTGGTCACTTAAAACTCTCATCATTTAAAACCCTAATTTTTAGATCTGATAGATCTGGCGATTATCTGGGCTTAAAACATAAAACCCACTTCTAAATTAATTAAAGAACCTCATAGCTAAATCTTGGTTGAAATCCAACTCCATTTGACCCCCGATCTAAGGCACTGATCATCTCTTGAGTGGGATGCACTTGTGGGTTTTATGCATTTTTCTAGATCTATCACTTGGGTTGTGCTATTTTTCCTTGCAAACTTTAGATCCATTGCTTAGCCAACCTTCTAGTGCCATTTGGACCTTAATTTCACCTTGTGGGCCCTATTTCACTGATTTTCCATATTTTAAGGGTGGGTCCCATTTCACTCATTTTCCATATTTTAAGGGTGGGCCCCACTTGGGTTTTCTTGATTGGCATTAGATCTATCTAGATCTACTCAATTAAACTCATACGTGGTATATTCATTCCTTGGTTGAGCATTTGTTCCTTCTATAAGCCTCCTCAACCAAGCCCTAACTCCATTTGTCCACTTATATTCCTAGATCTAGATCCATTCACTCTTTATCTCTCTCCTTTCACTTTCACATTTCCCTAGGAGGTCTTGAGTAGGTTCGCTAGCCTTCATTGGTTAGCTAGGGTCTCCCCCTTGGTCTTGCTTTGTCTTGATCTAAAGTGAAGAGTGCCTCGATTAACGTGACAACCAACCATCCTTGGGAATTGTGGCTCTCTTGGGTCACCTCTTTAGTTGTCCAACGCCTCCACCATCCTAGATAGGATCACCTTTTGGGACAACTGCAAGTTGTGTGATAACAAGAGCATCAAGTGCACTCTAGGCCACTTGATCATCTCCCCTTCAGAGTGCACTTTTCTGAGGTGGTGCCTTGGGAAGTGTGGAACCTTGCATTGGAATTTGTGAAGTGTATTGAAGTAGTGATATTTAATGATATCAATTAGTAGATTGAATTAACTCCTTTTATATGATTTATGTGTCTTTATCATCCATTGTTGACTCTGTATAAGGCACTGATCTTAGCCATAAGGCTTGTAGAAGGGTATTTGTAGGTGTCTTGGTGTCTACAGGTGTTCTTCCTCCATTAGGGAAGTTTTCGCCTAATACACACCTGGGCGGAACGCGACAAGAAACCTTCAAGCCGTTCGGTGTGTCCAAGTCAGAGTCAAGTGTTGTCACCTGATTACTCGATTCCTCCGTCTAGGCTACTCCTAGCGAAGCCAAAGGGGGTGGTCCCTATGAAAATATATCTAAGGCTTTTACACTACAAAAGATAAAAGCAGATCTAGGAGTTAATGATGAAAATACTGAAACAAGGAAACAATTTGCAATTTAGTTTAAGTACAACAACACATGATATTAAAGAGATTCATGACATTTTATGAATTTAATTTAAGCAATGATAACGTGTGATGACTAGTGTCGAGATTGTGGGTATAATGCTGTTGTGTTGTGTCGTGAAAGTATTGCAAAGTCTTGTTGTTTGTTTTAGATTTATTAATGAGTATTAAAGGAGTGGGTTGATTTTTTGTTTTTCCCAACTCTGAATCACTCCTTCGAACGGGGTGTTGTAACAACTATACCAAGTGTCCAACCAGGCGAGGATGAATCTGCTTACGGCAGCCTGTTGACTCTATAGTTATCCTCACTCGACCTCCCAAGTTCTAAAGATTGAATTGTTGAAAATGACCAAAAGCATCAAATGGTAAATCTAATCTATATAGCCCTTTGTGGACGGATTGTGTGCTCGTGATGTTGTTTAATTACTAATTGCGTAATAGAACTAAGCTAAAGCAAAAAATATAAAAAATGCAAAAAACGCAGATCCCCCCTAGGGGGATGCGGGAGGCGCTTGAAAAAATAAAAAAATAAAAAAGTGAAAAATGTGTTAAAAAATAAAAAATGGAGAAAAAATTAAACTCCATAACTTTGGGGATTTGAAGTCAGAAATGGATCAGCATTATTCTAGGAGTGATTTGGGCTGTTTTGTAAGGCATATGGGCAGCCCAAATGGTGGAGATGACATGCCCATCACCATAGGCGTATTCCCTGTTCAAGCTTGGGCGCATTTCCATTAGATGGGGCCCCCACGTGTGGCATGTTTGCAGCATGTTTGGTGCTGCTGCGTGGGCACCTTTTGTGCTGCATTTTGGCAGCAGGGAATGAGGAATGGGCAGCCTCACTCAAGCCACAATCCTCTCCCTCACTTGTGCCACGAATTCTCCACTCTCTCCTCTCTCCTCTTGCTTGGGCGCACTCCCTTCATGAGTTTTTCTATATAAGAGAGGTCACTCCTCATTGTTGAGCATGAGAAGGTGGAACCTCTGCTCCTACTATTGTAATATTTTTGCATTTGATTTATGAATAAAGGCTTTGGAGGCAAATCTATGCGTGGATCTTAGTTGTGTGGATGACCATGTTTTAACTTAACATATGAGGTAATCTGTGTCTTTACATTTTATTTCATGCTTGCTTGTTGATTAATCACTAGCTTTTGAAGGAGATGTTTATCTTAGTAAGGTAAAAATAGTGTAATCTAATTCATTATTTTTACTGTTGGTTATCATAAAGAGGTTAGATTTCAATGTTATTTTTGTTTAAATGTTTGAATCTAATTCTCTATTTTAGTCTAAACTAGTTGCATTTGATCTTGCTTGTGTGAGTTGTCTTTTGTGTCTACAGGTTGCTGATCTGAAGATTTGGTGGAGCTTGTTTGCATCCATTGGTTTTCGGAAATAAATCAAAGAAGACTAGTCCCATTGATCTCCACTGTTGAGGACCCCATAGCGCAAGTTCAAGGCGTTCCTTCTTCTTCTCATCAACATAATTTTTTTTCAAACTTCTCATGGTTACTTTGGTTTGCATATCTCAGATCTCTCTCTCCTTTGCAATATCATAAGTAGATCTGAAATAGTTCTAAAGAAGTATGATCTATTTTGTCTACAAAGTATACATCTTTAATAGATTAGATCTTCTCATTTATCTAACATTTTACTTTTTCGAACTTGTAAAAAATTGTTAAATCTTAAAAAGTTTGAAAGGTAGTGTTTAGATCTGATTTAAAAGTCTATTTGGCTGTCATAAGAGCTAGTAATTTACAGCTTCTCAAAGTTTGCAAAGATCCTAAGGAGACAAGCCTCACAACTTGTCTCACTTAGTTACTTTTCAGTATTTTAACTTAGATTTTTACTTAGTCTTTTTTGGGTTTTTAGTAGGTGTCCCAAATACACTCTTAAAGTGTTTTTGGGCATCTTTTACTGATGTTTGCTTGTTTGTTTGCAGCATTTGATGAACATGTAAAGAGAAACGCTGGCCAAATTTTGAAGATCTAGGCCATCCGGAGCACCTAGAACTTGAATTTTTCAAACCAGATACTTTTTTCTCTCAATTTTTGTAAGCCACTAAGTCATATAAAAAGATTGGGGCATTTCTATTGCATTGTAAAGACATATTAAACGAGAGCAAGTGGGCTAACCAGCGCCCACACCCCATCCCCCAGGGGGAAAAACTGTGTCGACTCAATTTTCGTGGTTTGCTTCTTTTTAGTTTAGATTTCATTTTCCGCATTTAATAAAATCAAACTAGGATTAAAATTTACCTTGTTGGTCCGTTCCATTGGCGGGCCATGAGTTCACTCAAGACTTAGCTTTTTCACATTTTTTACAATTTTCACTTTTTTTCTACAAATTCAAAACACCCACTTGCTTTCCCGAAGTAAGGTTTCAGGATAAGGGCTTGCTTGAGTACTGGCCCGAAAAGAGACTCTTGGGGCTCTAAAAAAGTAAAATACTGGTTCTAAATTTTTTTAAAATTTCCAAGGTTTTTCCTCGTATGCTCTGTGGCCACTGCAGCACAATCTGAACAATTTGGCACACATCAGAAAGGGATTAGTGACTAGTAATAGGTTCTAACACATCTCAAATAAACCACCTATTTGTTAAAAACCAACACAAACGATTATTCTTCTATTGTGGGCAAATTTCTCAAAGGGCGTGGGAACCCCTGGATAGCGACCTTCTGGAAACCGTTAGACTATACCCTCGTTTGGTATAGTGTTGAACATCCCCTTGGGACTCCAATCCAACCCACATGTCATGAGTGAGAAACCACATAGTTGAATTCCAGACATATTCCTTGTACCTTTTGGTATACTGGGAATCCCCCAGCCTTAATAAAAAGATCATTACCACATTAAATAATAAAATAAACCAAGAACGAATTGCACAACATTGTCTTTTCAGTTCAAGCACTTTTGTGAGTCCATTTATCGACATTGGTCTATCTTGTTATATTTCAATGATGATGGATGTTTTAAAATGGAAATGATGTTGATGAATCATATTTGCTTTATATATACGCTGCATTGATCTTGGTTTACAAAAATATTCTAACTCCTAGTTTAGATGTTTTGTCTTTCATAGATTAGACACTTTAGTTTATTTTCACTTTTTAGGGTCCACCCCCCTTGGCTTCGCTAGGAGTAAGCCTAGACGGAGGAGTCGAGTTTCAGGTGACAGCAGTTGACTCTGGCTTGCCCCCAAGACCACACCAGTGGCTTGAAGACTTCTGCCGCGCTTTCCCAGGTGTGAGACCAGGCGACAACATTTTGGCGTCGTTGTCGGGTATAAGTCTTTTTATTCCCGGAATATGACTTTTGAGTTTTCCTTTTTGTTTTTGCTTTGTTTGATGTATGTAGTGAATTTTTTAAATTGACTAAGAACATCTGGCGACTCCACTGTCAACAATTTTACCAAGGCGTTTTACAAGAAGGAATCCTCAGAGCTTGCTTCAGTTCTTTCTTGAGCTTGGAAAGGTTTACCATAGAAGGAAAAGCAAGCTATATTCGCGAAAAACCCTTGAGGATCTTGGTTCTAAGTCAATTTATGATATTCACCTTTTATTTTCGGAAAATAATTTGAATAATCTTCCTGCTAAAATGGCTGATATTTTTGATCCTTTTGATTTTACTGCTATAGTTGGGTATCCTCATAATGTTCCTGAGAAAGCTATTGATAAAGTACCTTCATTTTAAGGAAACAATGCTATTAGTGCTAATTCTCATATCACACGTTTTTCCCAATGTTATGACAAGTGGTGCTTGAATGCCAAGCATGAAGATGTGAAAATGAAATTATTTGCTTTATCTTTGGAAGATGATGCTTATGAATGGTTCACTAAGTTGGAAGCTGACAAATACAAAACTTGTAAAGAAATTGAAACTGCTTTCCTTGCCAAATGGGGGGATATCAAAGGAGATCGCTACCTTTTAACTTCCTTGACCAACACTAAGAAGAAAGAAAATGAGAGAATGGAAGAGTTTAACAAGAAATTTAATGAAATTGTGTCAAGACCAATGTTGCACGACTCGGACTCAGCAAAGACTCGGCTGGCATATGACTCGTAGACTCGGGAAAAACTCGGGAAAGACTCGGCAAGACTCGGCAAATAGGAAAAAACATAAAAATATTGTACATTTTGGACAAAAAAGAGATTAAAAGCAATTCCAATCCATATTAAAACCTATAAAACTACAATTTATACAATAATTCATAACATTGTCTCGTCACAAAAATAAAAAAATTAAAATATATAATAAAAATAAATCTAAAATATATAACATAAATAAAAATTTAAAAATAAAAAATACATAACAAAAATAAATATAAAATATATAACATAAATAAAAATTTAAAAATAAAAAATATATAACAAAAATAAATAAAAAATATATAACATCAATAAAATTTTTAAAAAATATATATATAACAAAAATAAATATAAAATATTAATAAATACAAATTTAAAAATAAAAAATACATACCATAAATAAATACAAAATATATAACATATAAATAAAAATTTAAAATAAAAAAAATATATAATATATACCAAAAATTAAATAAAAAAACTATATATATATTATATTATATATAAAGAAAACATATATATAAACATACATTAAAAAAAATTAAAAGTTGATGACTTACCTGGAACAGAAGCCTGAGCCCTGACCTGCACCTTCACGAAAAACACGACCTTGACCAAATCTCCACGCTTCACGGGCTTGATCTCCATTCTCAGTCAAAGCAATTCACGGCCAAAACCGAAAAAAAGAGTCGGGCCGGAACAGTCAACTCGCTCAAACAAATTTAAATATGTATTATTGTTATAGGGAGAAAGTGCCGGCCGGAAAAGTCAACTCGCTCAAACATATTTAATAAATTTGTATTATTGTTATAAGGAGAAAGTGTTGGCCGGAACAGTCAACTTGCTCAACCGGCAAAAAAATTTGGCGTCTGGCCTTTTCTCCCTTGCACGAGTCTGCTGCGAGTTCGACACGAGTCTATCGGATCTGCCGAGTGTGACAAGTTGGCGAGTACAGGGCCGAGTCTGGGTCGGTTACTCGTTGCGGGAGGTCACTCGGGGAGACTCGCGAGTACCCGCGAGTCCTCGACGAGTGGTGCTTCACTGGTCAAGACTTCATACTGATATCAAGCCACCTAACAATTCCATTCTCATTTACTACATGGAGGCCTTTGATGGTGAATTGAAATATCAATTGATTGATAAAGAGCCCACCAACCTGAAGAAAGCTATGGAAGTTGTTGAGAAAATTGATAGGAATATGCTAAGTTGTGGCAAGTCTCATCTTCCTGGTTTCATTAGGGCAAATGTTCCTGTTATCACATATATAGCAGCCGGGCTACCATACATTCTTTTTCAGATTCTAGAGCACTATTCAGCTAGTTCCTTTGCATTTGAGATGCTGAGATGAGCATCTATTATGGATCATTATCAGATTATGGACAACAGATATATTCCCCATGCCATGACTGAGTTTCAGGACACTCAGAGAGAGGACTGATGTAGCCATTTAGCCATTTATATAGAGTAGTCAGTAGTGCCCAGAGTTACAACAGCAGTTTCAAAGGACAGATTTTGGTTCAGATGATGAGCATTCAGGTATATGACTCAGAAGGTATATTTGTTGATTTTTTCTGAGCAGCATCGAGTGCCATTCTCTGGGAGAATGGAGGCACCTGGTTAGTTACCAGGATATTGACTCAGTCTGGGATTGGGAACTCAGCCTGGGGCTGAGAGCCATTCTCTGGGAGAATGGAGGCAGCTGGTTAGTTACCAGGATATTGATCCAGTCTGGGACTGGAAGCTCAGCCTGGGGCTGAGAGCCATTCTCTGGGAGAATGGAGGCACCTGGTCAGTTACCAGGATTTCACTATAAGCCCTAGATCGGGTTTAGGCAAGTGGTGTACTCCTCCCCTTGATCTATGGGCTATGGGACCTTCTCAAGGGACTGATCAACCCTTGTTGAAATACCTGGCACTTGGTTTTGGTGGCAATAGGAGGGTGAAGTAAAGCAATTAATTTATCTCCTTATGATGATGTACTTGGAGTGGACATGAAGACCTTGAAGAACACCTGGATGACTTGTTGAAGTTAAATGAAACCCAAGCATAGCTTGGCTTGGTCCAAGAACCCACCATTTAAAGAAAAGAAAAAATAAATATATATATATTGATGGGTCGGCCTCAATTGAATTATTGAAAGGAAATAAATATATAAAAAGGTGCAGGTCGGCCCCAATGGAAATAAATATATAAAATGGTGCAAGTCGGCCTCATATTGGTAAAATTATTTTTGGCCATTTATTTCACTATAAATAAGAAGTAAAACTTCTTATCTTTATCCCATCGATTGGGTCTGCTCCAAAAAGGTTCAGTTCGTGGTATCTTCTGCTCCTAGGTCAGTTCGTGGGTGATTTTCTGCTAGGTTTTTCTCTTCACATAACTGATCCATGCTTCTTGAAGAAGTTACAGTTTTCATGCTTCTTTTCTCTTTTGCTGGTTTAAAATTTCCCTAACTCAGTTAGGGTCTCTTCTTGGGTTTCAGCAGCCCTTTTAAGGGCACCCACAGGTTACAACAAATTTTCGGCAGCCCTATTGAGGGCACCCTACAGCTACAGCAGTCCACGGTAGGTCCTCTTTTGTGCACCTGAATTTTTATACAGGGTCTGTCCCTGAGTTTGAAGGCATCCACAGGTTACAACAGACCTGGAGAAGGTGTGTACAAGTCACTATAGCTCAATAGAAGATCACGACACCCTCAGCAGTGTATACACTAGTGAACAGTGACATCACATGCTTGTACAGGTTGACAGTGAACATCCATAGTCATCTAGTGGCAGCAGTCATAGTACAGGGTTCTTCTTCTTCGGTGAAACAAATTCTAATTGTTGAAGAGGCTTGTTCTTAGCCTGCCATTGTAAAACTCAGTCATCTCATTTTGGAGATAAATCATTATTAAATTGCTTTGGGGTTTTTGTCCTTAAAAGGTTTCCCCGTAAAAATGCTGTGTTCAATTTTTATGTGTATTTACTGTTAGCTATCTCTGCACTATTTATATTTACAGTCTGTTACTGGTATCAAATTTCATAATTTTAACATGGTATCAGAGCTCTGCTTGTAAAGCACACAACATTTGAGCAGGTGACTGTGTCTTACATAGACCTTGGGACAGTACAGATAGACCAGAGATGGCTTCTTCTGCCTCTTTCAGACCAGAGGACAGACTTGAGGGTTCAACAAATTTTAATTCATGGAAAGCAAGGCTTATGGCCACCTTGGAAGAGAATGACCTTGATGACTTGGTCATCAATGTTGTAGAAGAACCCACCTCAAATACAGGAAGGGCAGCGTTCAAAAAGAAGCAAGCAAAGGCTAGGAGGCTTATCTATGACTCAATCAAGGAAAATATAATGCCTGCCATAACACCATTGAAGACAGCCAAGGAGTGTTTTGACACCTTGACAAATCTGTACGAGAAGAAAGCACCCAGTCAAAAGAGAGTCTTGAAAAACAGACTTCGTACATTGAAGATGGAAAAAGATGAAGGAGTGGCCTCCTTCTTCACAAACATTGCTCAGGTAAGAGATCAACTTTCTGCTATTGGGGTTACAGTAGATGATGATGACCTTGTACAAACTGTTTTTGATGGCCTTCCAAACTCTTGGGAAACTTTCTTGGCTTCTGTGAGTGGGAGTGAGACTCAGCCAGATTTTGAGAGACTTTGGCATGACTGTTTGGAAGAAGAAGGCAGAGTACAGAGCAGAACTAAGGGTCCTAAGGAAGGGAATCTTGCACTAACAGCTAAAACTAAGAAACAATTCAAGAAGCCCTTCCCTCCCAAGAAGAAAGAGAACAAGCCACAAGGTAAGCAAATTAATATGTCACAAATTGAATGTTTTAACTGTCACAAAAGGGGGCATTATGCTAGAGACTGCAGGCAGCCACAGAGAAGGTTCAAAAGAAAGTTCCAAGCATCTACAGCTGAAGAAGAAGAGCCAAAGAAGAAGAAAAATGCAAAGTCTTCCAAGCAAGAAGAATCAAGAAAAGAATACTACTTGATTTCTGCTCTAGCAGGATCCATCACCAACAGTTCCAATTCTTGGGGACAGTGGAGCATCAAAACATATGATAGTTTCTCGTGAAGCTCTTAGAAGTTACAAAAAGAAGAAGTTTGCCACTCAAGTAGAACTTGGAGATGACTCCACCTACGAAATTGAGAGAGCGGGTTCAGTTTCATTTCAACTTGATTCAAGAACCATGTTGCACATTGAAGACATACTGTATGTTCCAGGCTTGAAGAAAAATCTCCTTTCTGTTGCTGGCTTAGAAGATAAATGCTACAGAGTTATATTCATGGACAAAAAGGTTCTGCTGTGGTCAAAGAATGAAAGGTTGAGTGCAGCAGAATTGATTGGGGTTTGAGAGGGAGGCCTTTACAAGGCATCTGGGCATTCTACTTAAGCATTGGCTCACAGTACAATCAACCCTTGTGAGTTATGGCACCGAAGGTTTGGGCACCTTCATTATGCAGCTCTCCCTGGTCTTCAAAAGATGGTTACAGGTATGCCTGAGTTTTCTAATGAACATAGTGGTATTTGCAAAGGTTGTGCCCTTGGTAAAAATACCAAGAAGTCTTTTTTAAAAAGTAACAGCAGATCAAAAGGGATTTTGGATTTGATTCACTTTGACATTTGTGGACCCATGTCTTCACCTTCCTTAAGTGGTTGTTTATACTATGTACTGTTCATTGATGATTACTCTCGTAAATCTTGGATTTACTTTCTAAAGGCTAAAAGTGAAACTTTTGATAAGTTCAAGGAGTTCAAGGCGCTGATTGAAAATCAGATAGGAAGACACATTCGTACCTTGAGGTCAGACAATGGAGGTGAGTTTGAATCGAAGGATTTTGATGACTTTTGCCAAGAAGCAGGGATCAAGAGGGAGTTGAATGTACCTTAAAACCCCCAACAGAATGGGGTTGCAGAAAGGAAGAACAAAACAGTCTGTGAGGCTGCTAAAGCCATGTTGTGTGATCTAGATCTTCCTTTGTCTCTATGGGTTGAGGCTGCTGGTACTGCTGTCTATATTCAAAACAGAAGTCCTCCTGCCATTTTGGGAAAAAAGACTCCAGAAGAAGTCTTTATAGGTAAGAAACCTGCAGTTGACCACATGAGGATCTTTGGCACTCCAGTCTACATCCATGTGCCAAAAGAAAAGAGATTAAAGCTGGAGCCTTCCGGAAAGAAAGACACATTTGTTGGGTACAGTGAAAATTCAAAAGCCTACCGTATCTATGTTCTTGGTCAAAGATACATTGAAATCAGCAGAGATGTGATATTTCATGAGGAAGCTGTTTTCCGCCACTCTAAAGAGCTTCCAAAAGATATAGAAGAATCTCTTTCCAACATTCCAGACTCTCCTCATTCATAGAATCAGAGGGAGGAAGAAGATGAACCTCATGCTTACTCAGAACCAGAAAGACCAGCTGAAGAATTACTTGAAGCTCCTCCTTCCAAGAGAAGACCTGCTTGGGCTAGAGAAATATTGCAAGAAGCAGAGAAGCATAAAGCTCCTTCTGGGACATTCAGAGAAAGCAAGAAGCCCCAGAAATACTCAGGTCTTATGAGTAAGCTCATTGATGCAGAGCCCTCTACATTCAAAGAAGCAGAATCTCATCAAGTATGGATTGATGCCATGACAGAAGAATATAATTCCATTATGAAAAATGATGTGTGGGAAATTGTTCCTAGACCAAAAGGGAAGTCTGTGGTGACTTCCAAATGGCTCTATAAAATCAAGCATGCTGCTGATGGCAGCATTGAGAAATATAAAGCAAGATTTGTGGCACGTGGTTTCTCACAAAAGGAAGGCATAGACTATGATGAAACATTTGCCCCTGTTGCCAGGTATACCACCATCAGGACCATTATCTCCCTCACTGCTGTCTTTGGATGGAAACTCCATCAAATGGATGTAAATACAACTTTTCTTAATGGAGAAGTTGAAGAAGAGGTCTACATTGAGCAACCTGAAGGTTTTGTGACTCATGAAATGCAGTCTCATGTGTGCAAACTAAAGAAAGCTTTGTATGGACTCAAACAGGCCCCAAGGGTCTGGTATGCTAGGTGTTGTCCTCCGAAATGGCATGCGTGTCGTTTGAAAGCCCAAAATGCAACACACCAGCGGAAATGACAACTCTCTCAGGAGAGAGGCCAATGTCACCACACTCCTCTCCTCTTCGCTTCAGGTTGGCTCTTCTCCAACACTAGGGGGGTATCCCTAAACTAGGATCGCTAAGGCAGGTACAGTAACGGGCAAGGTGAATGGAAGAGGCTGCCTTAGGGAAACGGAAGTAACAAAAGATAGTTTTCAAAATGGGTGATGGTAAAGGAAGGGAAGATCAATCCTCAGGGAAAGACTAGTGCCAGTACCAGAAGGGGAAATGGAGTCAAAAGAGCGCTCATGGAGGCTTTATGCTTCATAAAAGTGAGACGAATCTAGAATGCATAAACAATCAAATCTTAATCAACATTTCGTACAACCGAATACTGATGTCCATTGAGAAACTAATTGTTCAAGCATAATTAACCAACTTAATCCTAAATGGCTAATCTATTGTGCTTGAGAAAGCCCTCACAAGCTAGATTCATTCTACAATTTGAAATACATCACACAAGCATATGAAGATGCTCAATCTGTCCACAAAACCATCTGATTTTTTTTTTATTAAGCTCGATAAGGAGAAAAAACCCAGAAATTTTCCATCCTTTTACAATGAGGAGTTTTGCTCTTTTATAGACCCAAAAGGCTTTCTTAAAACAGAAAATAATAAAGTATCAGAGACAAAAAGTGAATTAGATCCAATGGCTGCTAGTGAAAAACTTGATACGTGGAAAACCTGCCAACAGCTACCAGCTGCCATCTCATCACATAGCTGCCATCTCACGAAAAATACCACATACTGGAGACATCTCCTAACAGCTAACACCGCCAATACTCCTAACACCTGTCAAAAACATAGGCTTAAGCTTCGATGTGCTGATAGATTTGTTTGAACTATGAGTTTTACAGCTCCCAAGATGATACACGGGTAAAACACTAAAATAGAAAAATTGAGGTAATTTGTTGCTGTGTTTTAAGTGAAATTTCCCAAAAATAGTAGCTGCGCTGGCGCTCCCTTGTCAAACATTGTGACCCCCGATCCAAACTGAAAATCCGATGTTGACCACCGAGCTCTGTACTTAGTGTATTGAACAAATCGGCTGCTAATTGCAGGAGTGAAACACTGCTGCGCGCTGACCATAAGTGGCACTTTTAATTGGCAAAATTTAAAAGAAAAAACAGGTTTCGAGCCGAGCCATCATTCCTTGACATGGATTTAATGAAGAACTGGTGTCATCTCCTGATAGCCCAAAAATTTAGCGAATCCACCCCGCATTACAACACCGTGTTTGTGATAAATAGCTGCCCGATAAAATTTGCTCGACGGGTGCCACGAAATTACAGGAAATCTCAGCGTATGAACACGTCTTCAATGTAGTATCTTCCCGATCAAAAAGGAAAGGAGGATTCGTTTAAGAGACGTTCACGGAGGTTGCCACGTAAATATTATGGGTGCCCTCGATACCACGTTCGTTTAGTTGCAAACCCGGCTGCGTGTTGATCTCTATTGAACCCGTGAACAGCTATCGGTGTTTATCATGAACTGCTGTTTGAAAAATGCCCACGCTGGCGGCCACGAAATCAAAGGAACTCTTCACGTTTTTGGAGCCAACAACCTGTTGGTGGTGGCGTTCATCGTCTGAAAGTGTGGATAAACCCCGATCAGTTCAACCTCGATGCAAACCACTGTGCTGCGATAAAGTTTCGAGCCCTACCACCGGTGGAGACCCCCGTCAGCCATTTAAACTTCGACCTCTCGAAAGCTCTTAGAAACAGTGCATATCTGTCTTTGTTAAACCTTCTTTGTGACCATAGTTGTTTCCAGCCGTGGTATGCAAGAGTACTTCACGTGTCGTCGATCTCTGCCCGGAGGACAGTCGTGATGCCTGCTTTTGCAATAGATTTTGTTGCTCCATCGCCTCGTGAACAGCAACCCGACCTTCAGCCCTTATCTTGTCAAACTCATCAATACAAACAACCCCTCCATCTGCCAACACCATTGCACCTCCCTCGAGATAAAACTCACGAGTGCTGGCATCACGAATCACAGAAGCTGTAAGACCAGCAACAGATGATTTTAAGCCATCTTTCTAAAAACATTCAAATTCTCAGGTATCTGCTTTGTACTTTCACTGGATGCAGCATTAATGTTATACACTCTGCCCTTTAATTTCTCAACAGCTACAATAGGCTCTCCCTGGAGAATCACAAGTTTCTTTTCAAACGAATTCCCTGGACCACAGCCTTGGAAGCATCCCATGCAAAATATCTTGTGAAAATAGAGGGTTCAATTTGCAAAGCTGGAGGAACATGAACCAGGTTTAAGGGTACCATATCATTTCTCTAAAGGGCGTCATTAGGTCTCTATCAAGCTTTTGCCTTGACAGAAAACAAAAAATTTCAGGGACCCCTTCACCGACTTCTAATTCTGTCCTGTTCACTGTCCTCCTTTTTCTGTGTATGCCAGTTCTTGTACAGGCTTCTTTAGACATACCTCTTGCCCAGAATTCCAAAAGAGAGTTCAGAATTATGCACCATCAAAGATTATACGTGGACACCCACAAACAGAGTTTTTATAATTTCATCTTCAGGAAGAACAAGTGATGGCACCTCATCAGCTTTATTCAAGAGCTTTGCTGCAACTGGATCATTCCACTCACATTCTCTGTGTAGTAGACCTATCCTTCCTTATTCACTTCAGCTCCAAATCCATACTGCTGCTTTTTCTCTGCTCTTGGTGATTGTTTGACTGCCATAAAGCGCTCAGAACTGTTCTTAGGAGACTGTCATGTTTAAAAATGAAAACCCTTACCGCTCTAGTCTGTTGAAAGATGTGAGAGCACTTTCATATGTGTATACCCTGCAAAAAATGAGTGTAACACTAGGATTGATGGTTACCTTCACAGTTTGGGATTCTCCAAGAGCACTGCTGATTCCAACCTTTACTTTAAGGTTGTTCAGAGCCATGTCTTGATCCTAGTCCTATATGTGGATGACCTGTTCCTTACTGGAGAGGAGCAACTGATAGCTCAGTGCAAGAGGGAGCTTACTTCAGAATTTGAAATGAAGGATCTGGGACTCATGCACTATTTTTTTGGTTTAGAGGTCTGGCAGAAGCCAGATGAGATCTTCTTGTCTCAAGGGAAGTATACAGTTGATATCTTGCAGAGGTTTGGGATGCATGACTGCAAACCCATGAGTGTACCCATGACATCAAACCTGAAGAAGTTACGTGACTCAGCTACTTCTTCACAAGCAGTGGATCCTACTCAGTATCACCAACTTATTGGATCTTTGATGTATCTAGTGCATACGAGACCAGATATTTGTTATGTAGTGAGTGCATTGAGTCAGTTCATGTCCGAGCCGAAGCACATACACTGGATAGCTGCCAAACATGTGCTCATATATTTGCAAGGTACTATCACTTATGGGCTTAGATATACCTCCAACAGTGGAGTAATGCTACTTGGATATGCTGACTCCGATTGGGCTGGCAGTGCAGTGGACCGGAAAAGCACATCAGGATACTGTTTCAGTTTGGGATCAACCATGATCTCGTGGTCCAGCAGAAAACATGGTTCCATAGCTCAGAGCACAGTTGAAGCTAAGTATATTGTTGCCAGTGATGCCTGCAGAGAAGCAGTTTGGCTTATAAAGCTTCTCTCTGACCTGTTTGGTGGAAAGCTTGAGCCAACTATTATCCATTGCGATAATCAGAGTTGCATTAAGCTTTCAGAGAATTCTGTATTTCACGACAGGTCAAAGCACATTGAGATGAAGTATCACTTCATCAGAGATATGGTACAGCGAGGTGCCATGAAGCTCCAGTACATCCGTACAGATGAGCAGATTGCTGACATATTGACCAAGCCTCTGTCGTTGACAAAGCTTGTGCACTTTCGAGACAAGCTTGGTATTGCAGAGAATGACCCTCTTGCTGAGAGGGAGTGTTGATTTTTTCTGAGCAGCATCGAGTGCCATTCTCTGGGAGAATGGAGGCACTTGGTCAGTTACCATGATATTGACCCAGTCTGGGACTGGGAACTCAGCCTGGGGCTGAGAGGCATTCTCTGGGAGAATGGAGGCAGCTGGTTAGTTACCAGGATATTGATCCAGTTTGGGACTGGAAGCTCAGCTTGGGGCTGAGAGCCATTCTTTGGGAGAATGGAGGCACCTGGTCAGTTACCAGGATTTCACTATAAGCCCTAGATCGGGTTTAGGCAAGTGGTGTACTCCTCCCCTTGATCTATGGGCTATGGGACCTTCTCAAGGGACTGATCAACCCTTGTTGAAATACCTGGCACTTGGTCTTGGTGGCAACAGGAGGGTGAAGTAAAGCAATTAATTTATCTCCTTATGATGATGTACTTGGAGTGGACATGAAGACCTTGAAGAACACCTGGATGACTTGTTGAAGTTAAATGAAACCCAAGCATAGCTTGGCTTGGTCCATGAACCCACCATTTAAAGAAAAGAAAAAAGAAATATATATATATATATATTGATGGGTCGGCCTCAATTGAATTATTGAAAGGAAATAAATATATAAAAAGGTGCAGGTCGGCCCCAATGGAAATAAATATATAAAATGGTGCAAGTCGGCCTCATATTGGTAAAATTATTTTTGGCCATTTATTTCACTATAAATAAGAAGTAAAACTTCTTATCTTTATCCCATCGATTGGGTCTGCTCCAAAAAGGTTCAGTTTGTGGTATCTTCTGCTCCTAGGTCAGTTCGTGGGTGATTTTCTGCTAGGCTTTTCTCTTCACATAATTGATCCATGCTCCTCGAAGAAGTTACAGTTTTCATGTTCTTTTCTCTTTTGCTGCTTTAAAATTACCCTAACTCAGTTAGGGTCTCTTCTTGGGTTTGAACAGCCCTTTTAAGGGCTCCCACATGTTACAACAAATTTTCGGCAGCCCTATTGAGGGCACCCTACAGCTACAACAGTCCACGGTAGGTCCTCTTTTGTGCACCTGAATTTTTATACAGGGTCTGTCCCTGAGTTTGAAGGCATCCACAGGTTACAACAGACCTGGAGAAGGTGTGTACAGGTCACTATAGCTCAACAGAAGATCACGGCACCCTCAGCAGTGTATACACTAGTGAACAGTGACATCACATGCTTGTACAAGTTGACAGTGAACATCCACAGTCATCTAGTGGTAGCTTGGGGCAGCAGTCATAGTATAGGGTTCTTCTTGTTCGGTGAAACAAATTCTAATTGTTGAAGAGGCTTGTTCTTAGCTTGCTATTGTAAAACTCAGTCATCTCATTTTGGAGATAAATCATTATTAAATTGCTTTGGGGTTTTTGTCCTTAAAAGGTTTCCCCGTAAAAATACTGTGTTCAATTTTTATGTGTATTTACTGTTAGCTATCTCTGCACTATTTATATTTATAGTCTGTTACTGCTATCAAATTTCATAATTTTAACAATATTTTGGTGTTATGGTTATATTGCTTTTATATTCATTCTTATAGCATGTCTTAGTATTTAGCATCATAATCTGGCGATCATATAGATATCTAGACCTGGTTGTACTTTATATATATATCATATAGTCCCTACTCAGACTTAGAATTTCTTGGCCTATACTCATCGGTTTTACCATCCTTAGGGAGATTAGAGGTGATCATTCCCACCATACTTTGGCTTGCTAGTGTTGGTCTCACTATTCATTGTCTTCATCCATCCATTACCTACCCAGTTTGTTTATTACGTTGACTTACTACTTGACTAGTGGCATGGAGTACCTTTCCCCACTGTAGCCTCTGTATTGGATGAGCTTCCCTGTTTATTGTGTCTCGGCTCTGAGTTGGTGAGAAAACTTACCTTTGGTGAGTTGGATTTCCTTGAGAAGTCCCCCTAGTCACTAAAGATGTTGTTGGCTAAACCTGAAACTTTTAGTGCTGCCATTAATGCAAAATATGGAAATGAAAAAGTTGTATCTTGTATGAAAAGCCCATTCATGCAATGTGTTTCTCAACACACATGAATGAAAGGCAAGCCAAATGAAAATGGCTATGAAATATCAAATGCTATATCTATTGTGAAATGTAAATACCTAGGTAAACAAGCTGTCGATGACACACCTAGAAGTGCTCAGGTAAACAAGTGCCTTAAAAACACACTTGCAGCAAGAAGCCTAATTAAATGTAAATCTATGCAATATGTTTATAAACACACATAGATCAAAGGCTATGGAAACTTTAGGCCCAAAAAGCAATGGAACTTAAACTCTATATCAAAAAGATTGCTGGCCTCATTTGTATTATGGATTGTGCGCATCTGTGAAGGTGAATAAACACTCTTTGAACAACTTACCCATTTGTGAGACACCGCAATTCCCTGTGTTATTGCTTGTCCACTATATGCTATGGTGTGTATTCCCTTGCCCATTTCCAAAGTGTCATAGTGTTAAGTCAGTAAGTCATCCTTTGACCTAGCCATGTTATTTTTAGCCTTCACCCTTCACTAGCAAATTGATCACAACTATGAAGTGAGTATGACCTTGAAAGTCTAATCTGAGTAATAAATAATAATTAATGACCTATTATATTTGGATTTAGATCGCCAGTAATGATGGCTAGTTGCTTTAATTGCTATTTGAATGGATTGTAGAGCATGTTTTAACCTTTGACACCTTGCAGTAGCTTGATGATAGTTTGAGTTATATTTTGGTCATGTTGACTTGGTCAAACCCAGTTTGACCAAAAGTCAACCACAGGACATGAGGTAGCAGACCTCAGATGCTACAGATAGATGATATATAGTCTGGTACAGGTTACCATGGTGGGCTTATGCAGTGGTTTCAGGCTTATGATGATGATTTGTGCTTTTTCAGCACTTTTACAGATTATTATTATTTGGCCTACCGGATATGATAAGTATTTATTTTGGACCATGCAGAGGTTTATATGGTGTATGAGTACACTTCTTAGATGGATTTGGACCATCTGAGTCCAATGGGACAGTCTGTTTTCAGTTCTGGGCAGTTATAGTGATTTTTAGCCTCAGTTGGCTATCCTAGTGCAGATTTGGTCTATCAGAGGCCTTGTCAGAGCAGAGCAGAGATTGGGTGAGTTCACCTAGGGCGCTATGCATGGAGGGGGTGGTCTAGCTACTTGATATTACCATATTACCCCCCTCCCAGACAACCTGGTGCCCTCACCTTGACAACGCAGGCACTCTAGGAGGCAATTTGGGCAGTTTCACACTTCCCGAGGCAGTCCAAAAATGGTGAAAATGGCTACTGAAGAATTCGATTTGGGCTACTGAGGCAAAGTTATAGCATGGGATGACTTGTGATGATGAGTGGGATGTCTTCCACACCTTCTCCAACAATCTCAGCTTTCAGTGGGACCCACATCCATCACTTTTGGCACTTTTTGATGATTTCTGGAGCCTTTCAAGGTTCACGACTTTCCCAGAGAGGCACGATTTGGTGTCTTGGTCTTTTATTCTTGGATATTGTGCCATGGGGATTGACCAAGGGTGTTAGAAATTACCCCTTGGACCCACCATGAGCTATGTCTTATGTTTTATCATTATGATTTGGTGGGATCCCCTCTCCTAGGGTGAGTTTGTCCACATATTGTTATATTTTATTATTGATCCATGTATTGTATTGTTGAGCTCATCTCAACCATTGATTAGATCTTTTGATCTTTTAATCTTAGCCACTCATTCAAAAAGTGGTTAGGATTATGGCCTCTCTCCATCCTATTTAAAGGGGAGAGCTTCTCATTGTAAAAAGATCTAGAGAATTTGGCTCTTGGCTCTTGGAATAAAATTTCTATCTTTTGGAGTACATGCTTGGATCTTGGAGTGGATGTTGGTTGCTTTGATTGTAAATGCTTTTGTCCATTGCACTGGAGGATCTCTTGTAGCTATCTTGCATATTTTGCCATAGTTTTTTTTACAGGTTAAGGAGGCAATCTTCGACAAGTGCTAATTGGTGGGGAGGCTTGCCCTTCAAGCTTGGAGGAGGACGTTTTGGTTAATCAGGGAGTGGTTTTGTCTTTGTACCAACTATTCTTTGCTTATCTCTTTCTTGCTTGTATCTACCTTCAACATGTTAAACTGATTGATGCTTTGCTCCTTGGTTTTGACAGGTTAGAGGGACACACATGTGGCTTGGAGAAAATCGATTTGGCATGAGGGCTTCAAAAAAATTCTTCATTTGATCTTTGGCAAAAGTAATCCTCAGCTCAACTAGCATTCATCTCTTCATCCAGGTATGCTCCAAAGGTATGGTCTTCTTCTTCCTTAGCTTATCCATAAATTCTAGATCATAAAACCCTAATTGATTAAAACCCTCATTTTTCACTTTTTCTTAGATCTACTTGGATCTAGCTTGCCTTTTGAAAAGATATTGAAAACCCACCTCTATAGCATCCACGACAATCCGAATCTATAGTTTGGTGGTGATTGGGTTCCATTTGACACACTTTTCAAGGCAAAGTAGCCCTCTTGAGGCAAATCGCACCCCTTGGGAGAAGGTAGTTGGGTTAGATCCAACACATGGGTAGGTGATATCCCACTTGATTCACTCTCCTCACTTGATAACCTACCCCTAGTGCTTCACCTTGTTGATTTTTGCCTTGTGGGCCTCATTCCTCATTTTGAGGGTTGTGCCCCACTTGGATCAATTTGGTGATGCATTTTCCATCTCAGATCTATGGAGATCTAGCCATTGGACCCACCTGATTTTCAAGATCCACATTTACACTTGCCTAAACTACTTGGATCTAAACTTTGGTGCCTTGTGGACTTGATTTGACACACTTTTCCATGCATTTAGCCCTCCTTGGGCAAAGTCGCACTTCTTGGGTGATTGAGTTTGTCCACTTGTAGGACATGGGTGATTGAGATCCCATTGGATTTGGAAAGAGCATGTTTTAAAACCTACATCTAGGGTCTCACTTTGTGGAGTTCTGCCTTGGGGGTATCATTCCTCATTTTGGGGGTTGTTGTCCACTTGGGTCACTTAGTGAAACATTAGATCTAGTAAGATCTAACTAGCATATCTTAAGTAGCCCACTTGATTTGCATCCTAGGTGTCCCGATCTATAAGTTGATATCCTTTTTTGACTCCATTGCCCATCCACTTCAAGGCACTAGTCCACCTAGGGCAATTTGCACTTCTTGGGAATTGTGTCAAGTCTTAGATCCCATATGTGGGTATTTCTAATTTCATCCTAGATCCTTAGATCAAATCTTTACATACCCCTTAGTACCATTTTGCACACTTAACTTCACCTTGTGGGTCCCTTTTGAACCATTTCCATATCCCAAGAAAGTGGGTCCCACTTGTGTATTTCATGGTACTAGATCTGTCTTTTTGGTCTTCATAGGTGGCCCAACCCATTCATTGGTTGAAACATTTGTCACTCCTTAAGCCTTTTCAACCACTATCTAAACTCTTGGGGTCCACCTAACCTTGCATTGGTTTTCGTAACTTGTCATTTACACATCCCTAGGAACCTTTGTTTTGGTCCAATCACTTTTGAGTGTTCACAGGGTCTCCCCCTTGATCTTGATTTATCTTGATCTAAAGTGAAGAGTGCCTCGGTTGTCGTGACTTCCAACTTGCATTGGGAACCGTGGCATCTCTTGGGTCACCTCTTTAGTTGTCCATCTCCTCTACCGTCCCAGATGGGATACCTTTAGGGACAACTACAAGTTGTGTGATAACAAATGATCTCATCTTCCTGGTTTCACTAGGGAAAATGTTCCTATAAAGCAAAATGAAAATAAAGAAAAGGCCATTAATGCTGAAACTAAGGATCCTTCAAAGGAACCTTTGAAAGAAATTGCTCAAATCTTAAAAGAAGCCGTTTCAACTCAAGCTTCCAACATGACTGCCATACAGGACATGTTGATCTCCATTGAAAGATCTCAAACCAACCATGTCTCAAGCCAGTATGTGCCTAAGCCTCAGTATGCTCCAAGACCTCAATATCAGAGAAGGACACCCATTCAAGATCAAAGGACCCCAAATCCTTTGGAAACTGCAAATGTTGTTTCAGAAGAAATTCCTCTTTTTTTTTTAATATTTTGATGCATATATGTGAACAAAACCATGCAAAATGTTGAATTAGTTACAAAAAACATAAAAGCATGGATTAAACTATATAACATCAATCATCTAGTAGTTATAAGTTATAACCTATAGCTTATAACATTGTCATCATGATCAAATCATCAAATCATCAACCATAGCATCAACCATTTTCAATTTATAACATTTGTAATTTTGGCATGACTCATCAAATGATCAATCATCAATCATTAAACTGATAATTCTTGTAACCAAGTTACCAAACCATAACAAAGAACATAAAATGATCAAGTTCAAGTGTTCAACCATGAAATGAAACGATTCAATTTCACAAAGTAGTGAACTTCAAAGTTCAAAATTTCAAACATCAAACTTAAATTGCCATATAATGTCTTCAAAATTGACTATAAGAAATATTAAAGAGTCAATAGGTTCAATTTGCAAAATGCAAAGTACTGAAAAACTAGAAAAAGATTGTTGAAATATTGTAACTTCTAAGAATATTATATTGTGTACTTTATTATTTCGGAGATATTTCATTCCTCCGACGAGACTTTGTTGTATATCCGGAGATGTTTATTCCTCCGTGGAGATTGTGGTAACTTGGGTTATTAGATTTCCCTAGTGGGGTTGGCCTTGTATGTGTTATGTGCGTAAAAGGGTTATTAGACCACCCTAGAGGGGTCGGCCCAGTCAGCATTATGTAAAGTGATTAAGTTGGGGCCGACCTAGTTAATGTAAAAGACAAGTCGGAGTTGTGTATAAATAGAGGAGCTGTGTTCCTCATTTAACACACATTCACTCACTTGTGATTGCTGCATAGGTGAGAGAGAGATCTGCTATGGAGGAGAAGGAGCTCATGTTTAGGGTTTACATCTTTGTATTTGCTGGTCATCTATATTGAGGAAGCTTTGCTGGGTTTTCTACCCCATGAGGGTTTCTCAGGATAAATCTGTGTCTCTTGTGTTTATGCTGTGCTTGTTGTTCTTTCAGTGATCCTGTATATGCTATTGTTGTGAAATGGAATGTAATAATGATATTTTCTGTCTTAGCATATTGAATCTTAACATGGTATTAGAGCTAGCCTGAAGGAAGGCAATGGATGGCACTTACGACACTTGCTTTACTTGCGACAATTTGAAGGTTAGGGTTTTATATAGCAAAAACCGGTCATTGTGGAACTTTCACTATAAATCCATTTTGGCGAAGGTTCAGGTTCTGAAACCTTTACAGGTCGTAGATAACATCCCCCTGTACCTTGTGTCCAAAGGACAGCCTCAAATTCGTTGTACCTTGTGAGATATGATCAGTACAAGTTAGGGTTTTTGCCTCTTCTAGATCTCAATCATAAACAGGTGACCTAGGCAAAAAGATCACAACTTGGGCTAGGAAGCTGCAAATGAAATTTCGTAAAAAGTGACAGGTAGGGCACGGACTGTAATTTCACAGGTCCGCTTTTCAGAGGCTAGAGTTGAACCAGTGACATGTGGCACGCGGTACAAGTTTGATCTCCTGTTTTATCCCATAAACAGGTCACGTTGCGACACTTGGCATAACTCTCTCTGAGAGAATCCAATTGAGGTCAGACCTGTGGGGTTGGAAAGATGACAGGTCAGGCTACCACAGGTCGAAGTTTCAGACTCTGCAGATCCGAAGTTTCAGAGATGCACCATAAACAATAAGGCACATCTGAAATGGCTAAACGGAGGAAATCTAAGATGAGGAGGAAGAAGCTCTCACTTAAGGTTTTCAGTTCTTAGGTCTGGAAGGACCTGATACAAGGTTGGAGACACTTGATACAACATTGGAAGCTTTGATAATGGATATGGAATCCATTCATATTGATCCTCCATCAAAATGTTGTGGGAGGAAGGAGGTTGAAGATTAGGGTTTCCAAGTAAGAAGAAACTGTTATCACCTAAACTGTAGTTACCCCTGTGGATGTTTCCATTAATGGATGGCAATAGGGAAGGGTAACTCAAAAGGTGCAACCACGATCACCTCGACCTCCAATAGATGGTTGTCACGCCAGTCGAGGCAACCTTCGCTTTATGTTATCTAGCCCAGATAACAAAGGGGGAGACCCGATCTAGTCTCGACAGGAGAGATCAAAACCAAGACACCAAATCAAGTTAATACTAAGTGAAGTAAGGTGTATTGTTTATCCTAGACCTAAGGATGAAGTCACAATATAAGTAAGGGGTTCAATGAGTATAGCTTTGGTTCATTATTGATGTGAGAGTGACTTATAGTATTTGAAATGAGATCCAGGATTGAAGTACTAGTTCAATGTGAGAAAATCCACTGCCTTGGGAACCATATCCAATGCAAGGTAGTTTAGGGGTTGAATTGGGGCTAACTAGTACAAGTGACAAGCTTGATCATGATATATGATGACATCAAAGGGTTTAGTCCACCAAACAAGGATCAAACCACAAGTTAATTCAACAATCTAGGAAAGTCGAATTGACTTGGAGAGAGATTAGTGCCTTGGGAATTGGGATAATGGAGTCAAATGAAATTAAGTTGTGGTTGATGACTCCTATTGCATGAGACAAGTGGGCAATTAAAGGTTTGATGGATGAATGGGTCTAGATCTAGAGATTCAAGGTTTGACCTAAGTGGACCACAATCCCTTAAAACAAGGAATGCTATCCCCAAGGCAAGATTTGATGAAGTGACCAACTAGACCTAGGTTTTGAATTATGCTCGTTTCAAATCCACTAAAATCTCATGTACCCATGTCCTAGAAGTGGACCAACTCCAATCTCCCAGGAAGTGCGACTTTGCCCAAGGAGGGTAAAATGTGGGATAGATGAATCAAGACAAGTCCAATGACATCCAAATTTTAGATCCAAGTAGGTTGATTAAGTGAGAGTGTGGATCTACAGTTTCAAGGCAATCCAATGGTTAGATCTTACTAGATCTGAGTTTAAAGATACCAAGTGGTCCAAAATGGGGATTAAATCCCTTAAAATGTGAAATAGGGCCCACAAGGTAGAAATTGCCAAAGTAAGAGTCTAGGGGTAGGTTTTAGGGCATGTAGAGCATGAATCAATTGAAAACTCAACTACCCATCAACTAGATCTAGGTCAACTCACCTCACCAAGAAGTGCGCCCTTGCTTGGAGGAGCTAAGTTGGCTTGAGAAGGGGATCGAATGAAGGCCAATCCTCACCAAACTATAGATCCGGGATGCTGTGGATATTATAGAGGTGGGTTTTCAATATTATACCCAACAACCCACTAGATCTTAGTAGATCTAAGAAAATGTAACAATGGGGGTTTTGATTAATTAGGGTTTTATCAATTTATGTGTTATGTCAATGGATTGGATCAAGATAAGATAAACAAACTTGTGGATCTTACCTGGGTAACCTTGTAGATGCCTTGATGATGATGATCTATGCAATCCCGATCAATTTGAGAAGCTTTGAGGTAGTTTTCTATGAAGTCGATTTAGTCCATGAAGCTAATGCGCCCTCTCTCCTGCACAACAAACGTCAACAATATCAGATTTGATGCAATCAAGAGATAAGACTAATGCCACAAGAGAAGTAACAGAAAGATAGCATAGATCACAATGATACTAATGATAACCCCCTGATACAAGCAAATGCCAAGAAGATCGATTTGAAGAAGCCTTGCGAAATCGCCCTTGTTGAAGTCGCCCTCCTGTAGACAAGACAATGATTTCCAAAAAAGATAGATCTTACCACAAATTCCAAATGCTAGGTTGCAATAGATTTTCCAATCACCATCTAAGAACACCAGATGCGAAGGAGACCACAAGAATTTCCACAAGAGAATCTTTCTATATCAAGAATCCAAGAGCCAAAGATCCCTTTATAATGAGAGGCTCTCTCCTTTAAATAGATAAGAGAGGCACCAAAACCTTAACCACTTTTTTGAATGAGTGGCTAAGATTAAAAGATACAAATGTCTAATCAATGGTTGAGATGAGCTCAACAATAAAATACATGGATCACTAATAAAATATAACATAAGTCGACAAAATCGCCCTAGGAGAGGGGAATCCCACCATATCATGATGACAAAATATAATAAGAAGCTTATGGTGGGTCCAAGGGGTAATTTTGGCCACCCTTGGTCAATCCTCGTAGCACAATAATAATAAAATAGTCATCAATATACCAAATCGTGCCTCTATGGACAAATCGTGGTCCTTAAGAGGCCTTAGAAATCATCAGAAAGTGCCATAAGTGATGGATGCGGGCCCCGATGAAGCTGAAACTGGTGGAGGAGGTGTGGAAGACATCAACCCATCATCATTGATCATCCCATGCCAAGACATTGCCTCAGTAGCCCAAATCGAATTCCTCAATAGCCATTTCTACCAATCTTGAAATTCCTCGGGAAGCGTGAAACTGCCCCAAACTGCCTCCTGGAGTGCCTGTGCTGTCAAGGTGAGGGCACAAGTGTGTCCGGGAGGGGGGTAATATGGTAAAAACAAGTGGCTGGACCACCCCCTCCAAGCACAGCTCCCTAGGTCAACCAAATAAAAATCCTCTCTGCTCTGACAGGGTCTCCGACAGACCAAAACTGCACTGGGTTAGCCTACTGAGGCTCAATCATCACTATAAGTGCCCGGAACTGAAAACAGACTGTCTCATTGGACTCAGAAGGTCCAAATCCATCCAAGATGTGTATTCATACACCATATGAGTCTCTGCATGATCATATAATATATCCAGTATACCGGAACAGGTGAAATAATAATAATCTGTAAATGATCAAATAATCTTGTAAACCATAAATCATCATCATAACCCTGTATCTGCTGCATAGAATCATCATTTACATGTACATAGACCATATATCATCTATCCGTATCATTACAAGGTCCAACCATCTCATGTCCTATGGTTGACCTTGGTCAAACTAGGTTTGACCAACTCAACATGACCAAATATAACTCAGACCATCATCAGAAGCTGCTGCAAAGTGTCAAAGGTTAATGCATGCTCTACAACTTATTCATATAGCAATTATAACACAAAGTAATCATTTACTGGCGATCTAAATCCAAATATATAATGTCATTAATTATTATTATTACTCAGGCTAGACTTTCAGGACCATACTCACTTCATAGCTGTGATCAATTTGCTAGTGAAGGGTGAAGGCTAAAATAACTGGCTAGGCTAAGGGATGACTTGATTGACTTAACATTGTGACACTTTGGAAAAGGGAAAGGGAATACACACCATAGTATATACTGAATGAGCAACAACACAGGGAATGGCGGTGTCTCACAAATGGATGAATTGTTTAAAGAAGGTTTATTCACCTTTAACAGATGCGCACAATCCATAATACAAATGAGGCCAACAATTATTTAGATATAGCATTTAAGTTCCATTGCTTTGGGCCTGAAGTTTCCATAGCCTTGATCTATGTGTGTTTATAAACACACTGCATAGATTTACATTTATTTGAGGCTTTTTGCTGCAGGTGTGTTTTTAAGGCACTTGTTTACCTGAGCACTTCTAGGTGTGTCACAGACAGCTTGTTTACCTAGGTATTTACATTTCCAAAAGATATAATATTTTATTTTCATGGCCATTTTCATTTGGCATGCCTTTCATTCATGTGTGTTGAAAAACACATTGCATGAACGGGCTTTTCATACAAGATATAGCATTTCATTTTCCAGATTTTGTATTCATGGCAGCACTAAAAGTTTCGGGTTTAGCCAACACAACTTTAGTGACTAGGGGGAATTTACAAGGAACTCCAACTCACCATAGGTAAGTTTTGTTACCAACTCAGAGCCGAGACACAATAAACAGGGAAGCTCATCCAATACAGAGGCTACAGTGGGGAAAAGATCCTCCATGTCACTAATCAAGTAGTAAGTCAGGGTGATAAACTAAAAGGTAGGCAATGGATGGATGAAGACAATGAATAATGGAGCCAACACTAGCAAGCCAAGGTATGGTGGAATGATCACCTCTATTCTCCCTAGGGAGGGTAAAACCAATGAGTATGAATAGTGAACTTCTAAGTTTGAGTAGGGACAATATAATATATGATATAAGATCAACCAGTTCCACATATCTATATGATCGCCAGATCATGACACTAAGTGCTAAGACATGCTATAAGAATAAATATAAAAGCAATATAACCACAACACTATGATATACCTATTGAGTCATATACCTGAATGCTCATCATCTGAACCATCGTCTATCCTCTGAAACTGCTACTGTAACTCTGGGCACTACTGACTGCTCTGTACAAATGGTATGATGGCTACATCGGTCATCTCTCTGAGTGTCCCGAGAGTCAGTCATGGCATGGGGAATAAAACTGTTGTCCAAAATCTGATAGTGATCCAATATAGATGCTCATCTCAGCATCTCAATGTAAGGGAACTGGCTGAATAGTGTACTGGAATCTGAAAAAAAATGTATGGTAGCCCGACTACTATATATGTGATAACAGAAACCCTAGCAAAATTGGGAGACTCATAGGGCAGCGATGAAGAAGGTTTAAATGGCGTTGATATCCTATCATCCTAGCACCATGAACATACATAAGATGTTTACAAGTGATCTACCTTGGATGGTTAGGGTTTTACCCTTATAGAGAAGACTACTCGACATGTATGACTTGAGAAGACACATGTATGTTTTGAAATCTGATTCTTGATTAAGTTCATAATATGTTTGTCTTCATGTTATTGAGGTTAGTACAATTATGAGTGTTTGATAATGAATGCATGTGAGTGACATAAGACATTCATTGATGAATTTTATGACACTTATGATTATACTAATGCACTTGTGGTGTTGTATGAGGATGATGTTGTTTGCTAACAAGATACAGGTACATCAAGAAAGACAAATCAATCTCTATGACCATGATGACATGAAGACAAAGACTCATCCATATTCCTTGATCACATAGAAGCTCTACTTATGAGGTATGCATGACTTTGGTCTACTATGCTTAACTTATGAGATATGCAGGTTTTGGCACAAGGTCTCTAAATCATTAAAGAAAACAAAGAAGATATTGTTTGGGTATGTTAGACATAACCAAGCATGATAATCCAGGTATGTTTTCCTATATCAAGTTAGAATCCTACTTTTTGTTAGGATCTTAGGTAAGTATACTTGTGTATGAAATGATCATGACCATACATACTTAATATTATTTAGAATCATAATGTTTTCATAGTATTAAGACTATACTAATGAATGTATGATTATGTATGAGATCATGATAATGACACTAGTGCACACTTAAGCATGCATAGTGGTCCAGGATGGATAGAAGTTCAAAGACATATAATCATGAAGGGAAAATAGAGATCAAGCGGGAGGTGTTGCCCCCTAATACACACCTGGGGGGAAACGCGGCAGGAAACCTTCAAGCCGCTCGATGTGTCCTTGGGGGCAAGTGAGAGTCAAGTGCTGTCACCTGATTACTCGACTCCTCCGTCTAGGCTTACTCCTAGCGAAGCCAAGGGTGGTGGTCCCTCTTAAAATAAAACTAAGGGTTTTAATCTATAACATAAATAAAAGTCTAATCTAGGAGTTTATTAAATGATGAAATGAGCAAAATGATAACCAAGTACTACTTTATGAATTAAACCAAAAGATCAACACCACATGAGATAGAAAGCATTCACGACATATATGATTGAACTTAAAATATAAGCAAATATAGACTAGTGCCGAGAATGTAGAATGCTTGTGATTGTTGCTGTGTGGGGTTGCTTATGTAGTCTCAAGTGAAAGTATTGTAGTGTCTCAGTTGGTATATTTTATGATTATTAAATGAGTGGATTAAGGAGTGGGTTAATTCTTGGTTTGGCCCAAAAGAAACCTAACCTTCGAACTGAGTGCTTTAGCAACTTTACCAAGTGTCCAACCAGGCGAGGATGAACCGGCTTAAGAACTTGTTGACTCTGTGGATTCAGTCCATGCAACCTCCTGAGTTCTTAGGATTCGATTCTAATGGATTGTTCTATTAAAACTAAGTACCTTGCGCCTGTTTCTGATTGACCAGCTGTTCGGACTAAGCTGCAGCGGCCAAGAGCATACTCTGTGTTTGGGGCGTTGGTATGTTTTTATTATGAAAGTAAGGGGATGATTAATCTAATCTAAGCCCCAAGGGTATCTTTTCTTCACACCGCAATGTGGTGGAGTACTTCGGTAGATCAAGGGGGTTGATTTTATCTTGAAAGATTTTATAATAATTTCAGTTGATGGTTAATCTATGCAAACCCCAAGAGTATCTTTTCTTCCACTTAAGGTGGAGTACTTCGGTAGAGCAAGGGGGATTAATTTTACTTGAAGTTTTTAGAACAAGTCGTTATTCATTTTGTAGCACTTAGGTGAAAAACTATAAAAAATTGTAAGTCCCCCTGGGACGCCTTGTGTGCTTCGTGAATGATTTGTAATTACTAATAACAACAAGTAAACTAATCTAAAACAAATGAAATAAGAAAAAAAACAAGAAACTGAAAAAAGTGAAAAATGTGAATCCCCCCTGGGGGGATTGGGGTCCAGGCGCTGGAATTGCCTGCTTGCTCTTTTTATTTTGCTTTTACAAATGAACTAAAGATGAGAAATACTGCTTGCCCTTTTACTTTAGGGAAACAAGTTAGTTTACAAATTTTGCGTAAAGAAAAGATCTCCAAAGTTGTTGGTTTCTTGCGAGTGTTTGGGAAGCGTTGAGTGAATGGAGTCCTTGTTTTATCAAGCTTCAACCTGTTAAACACGGAGATCCGACCAGCAAACAAACGTTGATTTAAAATGACAATCAGAACACTTTACGAGTGTTCTGACAATGCTAGAAATTGCAAAAATCGAAAACTAGCTAAACTAATATGTAAAAAATGGAATTTTTGGGCATTTTTTGGACTTTAAACTATTTTTGAAAGACTCTAAGAGTTTAAAACAGAAATTTTTAGTACAAAAACCAGCAAGCTAACAAATGATCGAAATCTACTAAAACACACTTTAAGAGTATGTTTGCTTTATGTGCAAAAAAATGAAAAAATTCTAAGTTAAAAGCACGAATAAAAGAGAAAAATGACTAAGTAAGCCAAGCTAGAAAGCTTGCCTTCTTAGGATCTTTGTTGTCTCTTTCAGAGATGACAAACAAATGAAGTACTACTTACTTGATTTGACTTTGAAAGACTTCAAGGAAAAGCTAATTTACTTTGCTTGTTGAGATCTACTTTAAATTCTCAGCAAATTGAAAAGCTTAACAACCTAGATCTAAGTAAAAGATGAACTTTATTAAAACTCTTAGATTGCTACTTGCTTGGATCTACTAATTAGATAAGCTTTGAAACAAGATTTTTTAGAAGGATAGTAACCAAGATAAAATTATGAGTATGAGGTAGAAAGATAGAACCCAGAGAATGAAAGAGAAGTTGGGCGGATGGAGTCTTCTTTGTAGTGGGATTGAGAGGGACTAGGCTCCTTTTCGAAAGTGCTTGACAGGTAGCAACGCTAGCATGCTTGCTACAATCCTCCAGCTTATATATCTTGTAAATATTCACAACAACTCGCACAAGAGAATCAAACTATCGAGGCTTGACCATATAAAAGACTTATAATGAAATGCTCATTCAAACAAGAATTTACAAATTTTAAGCATTTATAATGGCTATCCAATAAGAAACAAATTATAAAATATTATTTCTTACCCTACTGGAATGTATATTAAACTCCAACAATGAACAAAGTTACGAAAAAGATACAGATTACCTCAATGGTTCAGAGATTCAGGCATCCACACAATGGACAATAACACAATGCACAAGCCTCCAAAGCCTTTCTTCTTTATTTCAATTCAACAAAAATATTACAAATAGATCCAAAGGTTCGACTTTCACCTTCTTCAACAATGGAAGAGAGCTGCTCTTAAATAAAGATTTACATGGTGAAGGGGTCGCATGATCAAAGGAACCGAGTTGTGAGTGATTGAGCTGTTGACATGAAGTAGTTTGGTATTTGATTGAAACCTGATTGCATTGCCAAGTGAATAGGAAGGTGCCACCTCTCAGATAGGTAGGCAACCCAACCTTGGAATTATCACAACCATAAAATGGCTGCTACGTGGAGGAGCTTCCCATGTGAAGGAGAAAACGCCCACATGAAGGAGAGTCCACGTGAACATGTATCTTTTTGACTTAGCGCTGATTGGGAGCTCCACCATAGGGATTGTGCCACCTCAATAGTGGTAGGTGCATCCCTTTAATGTTTGTTCCACTGTACTCGTTGGTTGCCGCATAGATGCTCTCGTGAAGAGTGGTGGGCGCAGTTCATACCTTGGCTCATACGATATAATCTTTTAACAAAACTTCTTTTGATTCCCCACCATATTACTTATAACCAAAAGCTTTAACCTTATACCATAGTTGTTCACCACAATTTAATAAGTGCCATGTCACCCTCTCGGCCCCACGTGAAGGATGGGAGGCGAACTCCTTCGAAAAAATATTCACATATTTTGACATTCAAATCAAAATGAAAAATGATGCTTTGGTTTAGGATATATTTGCCTTTTCAAATGGATGATATGCCAATACATTATGGCATGTGCTAATTGCTTTTTTTTTATATTTTATTTTTTGTAATGGTGCACTTTGCAAAACCTTTAGCATTTAAAGTGCCATTATGTTGCTTTGATAGACAAAACTGCTCCATGGGACAATTTAACTGCCCGAAACATAGTAAGATTGGGTACTACAGTAAAGAGGGTGCTCTGAGCTTGAAAACGAGCATCCCTGTGCCAAGTTTCGACTCCGGATGATACCTTTATCATCTTTTGAATTTTTTCATTTAAACCATTAAAAAAATGGCTTAAAATGCGAAAAAATTATTTTTCTCGGAATTGACTGAAACTTCAAGGGGACCTAGTACATGACAAAACGATAAAATTCTGAAACTACAAATAATGAAAATGCTGGTAGGACTAGGATGGAGTATAGGAATATCCTAACAGTGCTAATTTTTATATTGTATCAGAGTCACTGTGGTATGGCTGGGAAACAATCAATTTCATAATCGTCTGGTTGAAATATAATAGGAAATAACGCTGGGAGTTGAAGATCAAATCCTGGTTATAAGGATCTGAGAGTTATTATAAACTAGAGTTATACTTGAACAAATAATAACATGGATACAGTGTGGTGAGAATATCACCATGAGATGTTTAGATGTAGGGACATGCGTAACATAAGTGATTTGGCACAGACTTGTTGCCGACCAATGATATCAAATATATTTTAATTTCTCGAAGTCAAACTATAGGAAAAGCTTAGAAAATTTAAAGAACGTGAAATGATTTTCACAGGAGAACAATAGGGCAGATGTCGACTCTAGGAAAAATCAAGAAAATTAAAAGAACTTGAAACAATTTTTATGGGAGAACAATAAAGCAAATATCGTTAGAGGTCGACAATGTTTTGCATTTTTCTTCACATGCACAAGATTAGAACAAGTCTAAACATTCGATGTTTTTTCCCATCCGACGAGTTTTTGACCGAAATTTGATTGTTTTTTAAAATCCCAATTCTGTGTTGTTCAAAACATGCTTTTGAATGCATAAATGGATTTAGCGCCCTCAAAACCCCAGGGCACCCATATTAAGCAAGTTTAATATCACATTAGGTATGAACTAGTTACTAGACTGCTCACATTAATATTCACCTGTGTCCCTTGTGTCTTGTTTCCAGGGTCACTGTGACCTCCGTGTCCTATTTCTTTGGTCATCAGGTCTTGTGTTGGATACTTGTATTTCCATGTCCTCCGTGTCCCATGTCCTCGTGTTAGGTGCCTTAGGTCGCCATATGTACATGAGGGTCAGCCCAACACCCACACTAAAGCATTTTCATTACAAAGGCAAAGATTAAATTGTTGCACCAAGTTCTATGCTATTTTAATATAACCTGGGTTGTGTTAAACTGTTTGCTAATTGATGTTGAAAGAAATAGCAACGAAGCTATGCTGTTTTAAATATTTTGGGCAATGGGCCTTTCATAAAAACGAGCTAATGCAGTGTGTTATCAACTTTTTGTACCATAGTTGGATTATCTGAAGAGCCGCCATTTGACAAACATGATGAATGTTTGTACTCCAGTGTATCAGATGATCCAACATTTGTGCCTAGCTAATGTTGGCTAGTCAGTTTTGTTTTTCAGTCAACATGACCATGGCCCCATGGGGTTTGTAATAAAGTGTGCTAGTAGGATTCTGAGTGTCTCGGTTCCCCATGACTTGATTAAGCAACTAAGGTATTCCAGGGAGTTTTTTCCCTTATCAATTATACTTTGCCTATAGCCGAGCTATAATCGATGAGGTTTTCTCCCCCTTCCTCCAAAGTTGGAATGCTCGATTTTGAAATTTTAGCCATGGGGGGTTATTAGAGTCCAACTGATGTATATAAGCCTACTAGACACTATTAGAATAGGTGTTGGTCATGTGCTAGGTCCCTAGAACCCTCAGAAAAATTTTCGAAATTTTTTTACCGGGTCCTCTGGTTTTGGGTTTTTAATTATTTTTTAAAATTTTAATAAATTTTTCCATAGTTTAAATGGAAAAATTTCAATTTGTAATATGTCAGTCATCTGGGATCCGAATTCAGTGATTGAAGGCTCCAACCTTAAGCCAAAAATCATTCATGATCCCCGGACGAGTTTATCCTAAGTTTCGGATGTCAATTCAGCCTCACAATTAATAATTTCTCAAAAAACCCAGTTACAGAGAATTATTAATTAAAATATTAAAATTTGAATATTTGGAGATAATCCAAATCTCTCCAAAATAATCCAAATTGGATTATTTCAGTGGCTAAATGACATGGCACAAGGCATTAATTATCATTCCAGTCATCTCCATTCAACTTCAGTGAACTATCCAGTCAGCAAATGAGATCTCCTTCAAGTAAATTCGCCCACCTGCATGCAAAGTTCGATTTGGTGATGTGGAGGAGTTATTAAATGGAAATTGAGTTAAGTTTGAGTTGTATTTATTATAAAGTGGGCGCCATCCTAAGATTGTGCAACCACCAAGACTTGGGGTCCCTTACAAGTCGAGTTAGCACTTAACGCAACTCACACTTGATCTCCCAAGTAGCTCACGTCATTCTCTTGAAGGCTCACGCAGTTTACAATTGGCAACTTGTTATTTGATGGTGAAGTCTCCAAGTTTGGGATGGGGGGCGCCTTGCCAAAGTGGAGGCCACCTCCCCATCCACATAGACCTCAAACTCGAGTTGTATGGTGGGATTAACTCCAAGCAACGAATATACATGGATTAGATTGGATCTTGATTGGGATTTCGACTTTAGACCTGTGCCATTGGCTTCTCTTGTGCCAATTCGACTTAGGTTAGACTTGGCTATTCTTTTGTTATATAAAGAGGGGTGTTCCTCCTCTCTTCTCATGGATATTTTGGTGTAAGATTACTTTGCACAAATTGTAATAAGCTTATGCTTTGTATTGAAATAAAGATTCGACTTTGGAGGTCCATGAGCTCTCATTTCTTGGTGTGATTTCATATCTTGTTGAGGTGATATATTTTCTAAACCCATCTCTCTAATTTTGCAAAGTGTTTGATCAATTGCTAGCTTAGGAGGGCTATCTTTAGCACAATAGAATAGCCATTTGTAGTTTCAAGTTGGTTGTTTATGCAAAATTTATCAAGATCTAAGTGGGCATGAGTAGTCGGTTATACAAAGTGTTGATTTGATCTTGATCTTTCTAGCATACTAGCATTGTTGATCTCACTTGTTTGGTTGAGTTGTATGTGTTGTGATTAGGTGTTACTAAAGTGAAGAAGGGTAAGAGCTCGGTTGCATCAAACCCATGCTTCATCTTCAAGCTTGGAATTAACATCTTGTGTTTGCAGGATCTACAAAGTCTCAAGTCTTTCATCTAAAGAAGGCTAGGAAGAGCTCTTCTCAAATATTTCATCAACAAAAGTTACATCTTTCAAAACTTGGTCACTTGGTCCTAAGGCTTATCTCCTCAAGCCCTTCTCCATTGCTAGTTTCCTTCACCCATTTGTTTTCTTCCCCTTTGAGCCTCTCCCCAAGCTCTTGTTTTGCCTCTCCTCAAGCTTCGTTTTTGCTTCTCTTACCCTTGTTTGCCCTTTTCCTCTCTATTTCATCCTCCCATTCGCTTTTGTTCCTCTATTTGCTCTCGTCCACCTCTTCTAGCCTCCATTTCTCCTTCTCGTCCTTCTCCAAAAGAGCCCTAAAAACACAACAAAAAACAAAGTAAAAGCTTGTTAGAGTTAGATTCATTTTGTATCTTGTTAGTAGTTAGATCTTGCATTTCTCATTCTAGGCTTTGCATGTAGTTTACTTCTTTGCATTTTAAGATCTATCATTTAATAAAGTAAAATTTGCATGACAAAAGTGTTTCATCTTTAAATCTTTTTACTAGCATTTTAGGCATTGTTTTGTTTGCTGGTCCGTTTTGACTTTTTAAATAATTTGAAATTGAGTCTCATACAATTTTATACTTTAGATCTCAATTTTGCAAACTTAGACTTAGCTAGTTTCAAAGTTTGTTTTATTTTTCTAATGTTAATGGGTGCCTTGAAGTGAAATCGTTTGTGTAGATGCTTTAAAGGAAGAAAGAAGCTTTAAGGAACTTTGAAGAAGCAAGAGGAATTTTACCCAAAAAGAGCATCAAGCAAACCATGAGGATGGTCCTGTTATCACATCATAGTAGCAGGGCTACTATTCTTGTTTAGCAGATATCGACATATTCCAGAGCTTCCATTATTCAGAGCATGGCTATGATGATTGTATATTTTGTGATCACTCATGATCAGAGCAGTGTATTATTCAAACTTATGTTAGACTTTGTGTCAAGGCTGAGCCTTGAGAGTTCAGATTTGATGATCGATGTGACACTTTATCCCATACAGTTTCAGTTCAGTGCTTAGAGATGTATTGCAGCAATGTTTCAGATGATATATGATGTGTATTACTATGATGATGTTGTATGATCTATGGATATTTTATCATTGACTGTGGATTATTATCTTGTTGATTTAGTCATGTTCACAGCATCTGCTTGGTATATTATTCCTGATGTGGCAAACTGTTTAAAATGAACTATAAATTATAAAATGGACAATTGCTTGCACATTTAGGTCATTTAACAAACCCACTAGTTTTCCACCTTACATAGATATGGTCTTTCCTGACACCAGTTGTCTGCTAGTGTAGGCTCCATATTCACTTGACTCCATCCATACATGACTTTCCTTATTTGACTGTAAACCCTGACCTATCTCATTTGACTTTCTGCTACTGAGGACTTCCCCATTTTTCTACCTCTGTGTTTGGAACGCATCCCTGTATGTTCAGTGTCTCGGCTCTAAGTTGGTGACAAAACTTGCCTTTGGTGAGTTGGATTGTAGGCCTAAATCATTCTGGTCGGTTGTCTCGATGTTTGGCATTGGCTCGAACTCCCCCTAGTCACTTGAGATGTTGTTGGCTAAAACTGAAAGCTCATGTTCTACTTATGGAAACTTATAAATTCGCCCATGGAAACTAAAAAGGGCAAGAGTGATGAATAGCTAAAAATACTCCTCGAAGAGTATAAGAAAGGTCCAAAAAGCAATGGTTCTTAAAAGCTATATCTAAACAATTGCTGACCTTATATGTATATGAAAACATGTCCTGGATGCAAGCTGCAACTAGTTGTGCTTTTCAGCACACCTGAGATCTGAAGGGTTATGTAGGCCAAAAAGGCCATGAAATGAAATTGAATGATCCTAATGAACCTGGATCAACTTGATGTAGACATGATGCCTAAGTTGAATAAGCACTCTCTAAACAACTTATCCATTTGTGAGGCACAACCATCCCCCGTGTTATTTTGTCCAACACAGAGTTTGTAGCTTCCCCCTTCTCCCAGTCCAAAGTATTTTTGAGTTAAGTTAGACAAGTCAACCCCTTGGCCCAACCTTGTTCCTAGCCTTCATCCTTCACTAGCAGTTTGACCATGTCCAATGGGTGAGTTTGTCATTTGAACTATTGTGCAAGTAATTTTATATAACAAAGGAATATGCTAACTTGATTAATGCCATTGAATGGATGTTATACTTTGAGCTTGGCTATGAGAATGATTAGAGAAGCATGTTTTAGTCTACTGATGTGATTTATCCTTGGTTGTATATTATTGGGATCCGTGATGATGTGTGCCATATATATATACCTATTGATGATGATTGATGGTTCCACATACTTGATGATGATATCATATGATGGACACATGATGCAGATGATGATTGATGCAGTTCAGCAGTTTTATTTATTACTTCAGTTCACCAGATTATACATTATCCATATATGGTGGACCCTACAGCTGGCCCATTAGGGCAACCCATGGTGTATGAGTACACATTCCTAGTGGATTTGGGTCTTCTGGATCCAATGAGACACTTATCTTTCAGTTCCGGGCACTTCTGACAGTGATTGATGTAGTTTTACACTTGTTGACCAGATTTGGGGCTGATTTCCCAGCCTGAGCAGCAGGGGCCAAGAGAGGCCAGTTCACCTAGGGCGTTGTATGAGGAGGGGGTGGTCCAGCCACTTGTTATTATCATTTACCCCCCCTTCTGGAGAGCTTGGTGGGCTCAGTTGGACAACGCAGATGCCCTGGGAGGCAGTTTTGGCACTTTCACAGTTACCGAGGCAGTTAAAAAATGGGATAAAGTGGTCACTGAGGAATTCGATTTGGGCAATTGAGGCAAGGTTTTGGCATTTGGTTTTCACAGAGGTCTTCCAGGGTGATCCCACTATCTTCCAGCCAGTTTTCACCATGTGGGTAGGCCCACAGCGATCACTGGAGGTCTTTTACTGCTTGTCTGTCATAGATTTTGAGGACAGATATGATCATTTATATTATCTTGGACATATTTTATTATTTTATTGTGCCTTGGGGATGAGCTAGTAAGGATTGATGCCTCCTAGCCCCACCATGTGCTTCTTATGTCATGTCTTAGTCATTATGAGGTGGATTTTTGTACTTTTACCCCTCTATTGGATGACGTCATCCTCACTTTGTACCATTTAGTTAGGGCGTCATCATTATATTGGGTGACCCATGTGATATATTGTTATGATTCATTATTAGCCATTGATCATGTATTGAGATCTTTTAATCTCAACCACTCATTTGATGTAGTATTGTAGAGTGGTATAGGGTTTTGGTCTTTATTATCCTATATAAAGAGGAGACCCCCTATTGTATAGCTCACCTTTGGAGCTCTGGAATATTGGAATAGAACACTTCTTTGTGGAGCATATCTCTCTTGTCTTGTGGATTCTCTTGCATCTTGAGTATACAGTATCTCTTCTATGTATCATTGTGGATTTTGGTGCTTCTACTAGTTTTCTTGCAGGAAAGTCGAATTGGTGGAGAGGAGGGCGATTTCTTGAGGGTTATTGTTGGAGGGATCCACATATTCTCTCTTGGGTTGATCTTGTGACAGGGAGTATCATTATTGTATCTTCGTGACATAGTTGATGCTTTCTATTACATCTTTCTATTATTTTCATAATCATCTTACTTGACTTGTTTCTTTGATCTTGTCTTGTTGGAGGAGGACGATTTGGCTATCTTGGAGGAGGACGTTTTGGTTGGAGCTCTTGGATATCACTCTTGAATATACACATAGGAGAATGCTATCAATTTGCAAGGTGGCCACAAGCAATTGAGGTAAGATCTACAAGGTATGTGCCTCTTTCCATCCATTCTCTCTTCATTGGTCACAAACCCTAATTAATCAAAACCCCAATTTTGGTTTTTCTTAGATCTACTTAGATCTAGTGTTGCTTTTGAAAAGATCTTAAGAACCCACCTCTATAGCATCCACCCCTAGTTGGATCTATAGTTTGGTGGTGATTGGGTTAAAATTAACACACTTTTCAAGGCAATATAGCCCTCTTGAACCAAATCGCACTTCCTTGGAGAGGCTTGTTGGGTTAGATCTAGCATGTGGGTAAGTGAGATCCCACTTGATTTGCAATCTACACACTTGATAACCTACCCCTAGACTTTTACTTGGGTGATTTCTACCTTGTGGGCATCATTCCACATTTTAAGGGATTAAAACCCCCTTTTGAATTACTTGGCACCTTTAAACTCAGATCTAGTAAGATCTAACCCTTGGATTGGCTTGATTTTCTAGATCCACATAGATCACTGCCTAAACTACTTGGATCTACAATTTGGTGGCCATTGGACTTGATTTGACACACCTTATCCACCTTTTAGCCCTCCTTGAGCAAGGTCGCACTTCCTTGGGTGACTGAGTTTGCCCACTTCTAGGACCTGGGTAGTTGAGATTTCAGTGGATTTGGAACGGGCATACCTTGAAACCTATATCTAGAGTATCATTTTGTGACGATCTGCCTTGGGGGTAGCATTCCTTGTTTTAAGGGATTGTGGTCCACTTGGGTCATTTCATGAAATCCTAGATCTAGCAAGATCCAACCACTCTATCTCAATTAGCCCACTTGTCTTGACCTCTAGGTGTCCCGATCTACACTTTGACATATCTTTTGACTCCATTAACCCATCCAACAAGGCACTAGTCCTCCTTAAGCAAGTCGCACTCCTTGGGAATTGTGTCAAACCTTAGATCCAGTAAGTGAGAACTTCTAATTTCAACTTAGATCCATAGATCTACTCATTACATATCCTCTAGTGCCAATTGCATCCCTTAATTTCACCTTGTGGGTCCACTTTAAGCCATTTCACATATCCCAAGAAAGTAGGACCCACTTGTGTAACACATGGTACTATACCTTGTCATTATAACTAATCATGTGGCCTAAATCATACATTGGTTGAAGCACTAAACATTTCTCAAACCACCTTCAACCATACTTTAATTTCTAGGTCCACTTTACCTTGCATTGGTTTCCGTAACTTAACATTTACTCATCCCTAGGAACCTTTGTTTGGATCCAATCATCTTCGATTGGTTATAGGGTCTCCCCCTAGGTCTTGATTTATCTAGATCTGGAGTGAAGAGTGCCTCGGTTGACGTGACTCCCACCTTGCATTGGGAACCGTGGCATCTCTTGGGTCACCTCTTTAGTTGCCCATCTCCTCTACCGTCCCGGATGGGATACCACTAGGGGCAACTACAAGTTGTGTGATATCAGGTCCCAAACAAAGAACACCCCACTCTCCTTTTGTAAAAAGCTCTTAAGAGCTGAATAAGCTTTCTTCTAGTAATTTCTTTCAAAGACCTTTCAAGGGTTTTACCCAAAGGCAAATTGTAACCCAAGTAATAAAAAGGCTAGGTGCGATAGTGCCTCCCACACTTAGTTTCTCCTTCCCCATGTGGGGAAGTTTGTTCATGCATGCTTAGATTAGTTTTATTTTCAGTTCTTAGATTAGAATCTACTTTTTGTACTTAGATTAGTTCTCTTCCAAGTCTTGACTTGAGATAGTATCCTTGGGATTTCATCCCAAGGGTAGGGCCACATAGTTTTGTGGTTACTTCTCTTTCCCCGTTAGCATCCTTGCGGACATCTAGCTAGCTGGAAGGTTTTCGGGACTAGCGGTTCTAGTGGTCACCTTGTTCGGAGGTTGATCCCACCTGTTTATTTTTCTTAGATTAGATTAAGTCTTGGCCGAATAATTTGATTTCATTTTGTTGTAGAATGCTAGTTGTTCATTTTTGCAAGTGATATCTTTGTCTTTTATTTTCCCATCTTATTGAGCTATCACATGCGTTCATGCTTGCAAATTGCTTCTATCTTAACAATGAACAAAGTCTCTTGAACTTGAAATAACCCAAGTCAAGAGCACTCTCTATCGGAGAGCATACTAGATTCTGCATTCCCCTTGCATTAGGCATTTCAATCAAATAAGTCTCTTGAACTTTGGTCTTAAGACTAAGTCAAGAGCGCTCTCTGTCGGAGAGTTGAACTGTGTGCTTTAATAATATTAAAATATTCCAACTCACACTCCCATAATAATTTACTTTGGTTGCTATCTAACACCCGTATGCTCTGCCAACCTGAAAGGGTTGGGCTAGTACTCAGAAAGGTGTTGGACTTGTTAATCTCATAAGTGATAACTTAATAAAACTTTACCCCAACCAACGTGCCGGCGTTGTTTCGAGAAACTTTTAAGTGGGAGGCAAAAGATCCTAAACCTGGTGGGGCCAAGAAACATACCGTTGTCAGACATCAGGGGCGGTTTAAATCATTGGACACCTATCCCTTCGAAATCTGGACGGTCTTGACTTACCATCAGAGGGGAGCCACTTAAAGGTATACCTTTCCAGTCTCTTGATTACCTTGTTGTTCTTAGCCTAATAATCAAGACCATTAAAACTTTGAATTTACCAAGATATTTTGCAAAAGGATCTCACGAACATATCTCTCGAGCACTTGTATCAAGCAACCCAAGCACTTAAGTATTTTTTGACTCCATAAGGCACTGGTCCTTGAATCACATTTTTATTTGCTTATTATCAATCTGGAGTACTTGTGTTAATTTTCATATAAGAGTGACTTGTATCTAAAGATGTCTTGAAGTGGTTGTGAATCAGTGTATCTCTTATCTTATCTTGCAACGTGGATTGCGTTATCTTGTGTCTTTTTCAAAGTATTATTGTGTCTCTCATCTTCAAAACTCATAAACAACACCCATCCGCATCACTCAACACCAAAAAACACTTAAACACATAAGAGCCATAGTAAACTCTTTGTAGGGACTACCCCCCTTGGCTTCGTTAGGAGTTAGCCTAAACGGAGGAGCTGGGATTCAGGTGACAGTACCTGGCTCATTGCTTACCCCCAAGGCTGCACTTTCCCCACTTGTAGTGAGCGAACATCTTTCGAAAGATTTCTGCTGCTGGTGTGCATCTCGGTGGACAACACAATGTTTAGTTACATTTCAGTTAGAATGTTTTTTTTATGAAGAAACATTAAATGCCCAGTACCTGAAGAGGTGGAATGTGGCCTTAAGACCTTGAAACATCCTAGCATATTGTGGGATGCTTGTTTTGTTTTGAAATTATTAATTTTATGATTTTGTCATCCTGTTCTCTTTGAAACTCTTCATAATGTCAACAAATTGAAGAAGTGGTTTGGTTTTCTGGTAACGATGGGTTATATTTGGATATGAAGTAACAACTAAAATCCGAGTGGTTGAGTGCTTTGACCTTCTTGCAGGAGGTCTTGGGTCGATCCCTTGGGCAATTGAAGAAGTGGTTTTCTGCTAAATATGAGTTATATTTGGATATGAAGTAGCAACTAAAAGCCGAGTGGTTGAGTGCTTTGACCTTCATGCAGGAGGTCTCGGGTCGTTCCCTTGGGCTGGCTGTCTTTGTTGCGTGCCTCACTTGATGTCCCTTCTGAGTTAGGCGCAGTAATCAGCACCAATGGGTTTACACTGGGTACCATCCACAAAGTGCAAGAAAGTGCTTGGTGTTTTCCCCATGAGATTTTCCTTAGAAAAATAAGGAAGAAACAACTAAAATCATGACATCATATGCCAAATAAAAGGAAATAAATACAAGAAAAGGAATTGTTAAAGTAATCTGCATGAAGTGTAAATGCTGTTGTTTAAAGCATTAATGAAAAAATGATGAAGGGGCATTGAATGCAGTGAGTGGGTTCCTCTATAGGACTACAGTTTTTAGCAAGAAGCCTTGTGAAGATAGATTGGAGAGGGTTCCTGGTGTTGCACCTGCAGAAGACAATCATATTGTTGCAGTGCATCATTTGCTTCTTGCTGCATTGTCATTATGATTTACACATGCGAAATTTGTATGTATTTCATCATGGAAAAGAACAGCTTGCTTTCAACTTTCATTTAGAATGCTTTCCATAAAATTATGCAGGACTATTTCTGTCTACTTAGATCTGTGATCAAGTTGCATGAATTTCGTGGGAAATAGTTACTCGAGTGACTAGTAGTAAAATTTACCTAATATCTCCTGATGATTATAGTGTTCCTTGTTAGAATGACAAAGGACAAGTCTAACTCACTTTTCCAAAGGTTATGCCCTTTGTTATGAAGCTTCTCATCTTTTGCTTATAGAGATAGATTCCTTTTAGAATACAGTTAGGTTACATGGCTTGAACATAAAATAATGACACCAGTTTTGTTAGTGTTCTGAAATATTGTAGTTTGATTGTTATTATATCCATTTCTAAGGTCTCTCGATTGCTGGGGTAACATTTGGGAATGCTTTCTAAAATAAAATGTCACAAACGGCCGTCCTTTCTTGGTAATAGATTGGAAACTTCGATACCTGAAGAGACATTGGTTGTCTTTTTACAGCATGGACATGAGATACTCTACTATATGCATTAAGGTTTAAGATTAACAGTAAGTGGTAGTTTTAACAAGTCGTCCTATTATTGGTTTTTAGCTTGTATTTTTGTATGCTATTTTCAACTGTACTGTTGTCTTCTTGTGATTTTAATTCTCAGTGATGGACAATTTGCAGATCTAAATGGATTGATTTATTGGTTAATGTAATGAAAGCCATGCCCCTTTAGTCTTCAATGGACATGCTACTGATCGAATTATATTATTGGTTTGTAGCTTGTATTTTTGTATGCTATTTTCAACTGTACTGTTGTCTTCTTGTGATTTTAATTCTCAGTGATGGACAATTTGCAGATCTAAATGGATTGATTTATTGGTTAATGTAATGAAAGCCATGCCCCTTTAGTCTTCAATGGACATGCTACTGATCGAATTGGAATAGTCAGTATTAAATATTCTGTTATAGTTTAAGTAACAAAGATTCAAAAGGTCTAGCTTTCTTTCCTTGTACATTCCCTAGGATTTAGGTCCCGTTTGTCATGAATTGTTTCGTTTTGTTTTAAATCTATATTTGGGGTTAAGTTTGGTATGCACTCTTGACCATTGCATTAATGAGTGTCTCCTGACATATTTACAGGAAGAAATTTGGCGGGGACAAGTTGCTGGTACTTATGCAGCTTTAAATACATTCAAAGCAGATCAAACGTTTCCAATCAGTAAATTGCATATGGTAGGTTATAGTCTGATTGTTTCTAATACCATTGTCATTGGCATTATGATGGTTGCTTTGCAACTATATGCAGCTAACAAAACAGTTTAGACATGTACAATTGATAGAATATTTGAATTAGGTCAATGTTTTGGTCTCTTCTAATGATATTCTGGAATAAAATCTTAATGTTGATATTTGAAGCCAGATGCACAATCAGTCGAATCCTCATGAGTCTGATCTGGTCTTTTACAACCTAATGCCCCTCAAAGAATGTACTATGGTAAACTGTCTACTCTTGTAAGCAAGAAGATGATAACAACAGGTCATTGTGAGATTTAGAGCAATTGGTAGTCCAACAACATTGGCATGTTAATGTTCTAGGGCTTGCTGCCTACTTCATTGCCACATACTATTGGAGTATTAACCCTCCAATACTAGGAGTCAGTTTAATAAAGTTGCTTTAAGGTGTAATAAGGATCACATTATATTAGGTGACCAACTCTACATTAACAGGGCGTCATTAGTGATGGTAGATATGTCAGGTAGGTAGCACAACCACCTAATGTATGAAATATAAGGTGATTTACCTCATTGTACCAAATGACTCCATTTTAATGAAATCTTATGTTCCACATCTCCCATGTACATGTATTTGTATTCTTATTTTTCTACATGATATCATAGCAAGATACTCGTTCTCTAGCATGTGAAGATTAGATTTTCGTTTTTGGAGGATGTGCCTGTGATTTGTAAAGATGGAGACTCAAAGTTCGTTGTCATGTGAAGAAATTAAAAAGGCAAGCTTATTTCTAAAAGGGCAATGTCTTTGTTATGTCTCCCCATGCCCTAACTTCAACACACATCATCGGTTTTAGTTGTCTTAAAAAATGGATGTAGTTCTTCATGTTGTTTATCTCGACATTGGTATCATTCAATTTGGATGTTTCTTTATGTACAATAATTTGTAAACAAATGACGTCAATTTTTGTCTACGTGCATGTAATTTGCCATGACATCAGTTTCGAGTAACTTCACCAGTAATTGGGCTACAACTTTGCTTGGTATTTCGTGTTGTTGTGCCATCTTAATTTGTGTAGACCTTTGATTCCTCACTCATGATGTTTTGCTTGTCATCCTCTTTTTGTCGACATATTCTTTACCTTTCAAGACTTACTAAATATACTCTTTATTTTTTCCTTACACTAAGCCTACCCAAGTCCCCAAACTCAAATAGTGACAAAAAATGCCCAAAAATGCCCAAAAATGCCCAAGGAGGGCGCAGACCAGCAAACAAGACTAGTGCTTTGAAAGGGTAAACGGAGTCTAAAATGTATGCAACTTAGTCTTTTTTGAGGTTTTCATATCAAAATGGACTTGGGTTTTAAACAGAAAATGATTCCTACGGCTAGATTTTGAGATATAAATTTTAGGGGTTTTAACTTATGGATTTTTACCTTTATGTGCTTAGAAACTGAAATAGAAAAAATGGAGTGGAATACTTACTTGGTGGTTGTTTCCGAGTGTTGTATTTGTGAAGACTATCCCCGCAAAGATCAAATGCCAAGCTTTAATAGAGTTTCATCTTGAAATTTCGAGTGTCGGATTGTCCAAGTGCACCCCCCTTTCACCTGCCACACAGGGAATAAAATCAGAGTTTGAGGCAAGTGCAGAAATCAGCCACTAAAAACATGAGACAAATGATAAGGAAGAGAATAATAGAAATATAAATTCAGTCCCTGTTGATATTATTCCGGAGAGAGAGCAAAAATGGAGTTTCCTCCAAGTGGTGCGCCCCTCTCTAGATGGTCTCTTTGTCTGGAAATCAAACCAGCATGCAAATATCCCGGAAATCACATAATAAACTCAATAATGCAATGGAAAGATAGTATTAAATAACCACTACCACATTCAGCTCACAAATCACCAAGAATTTTCTCAAAAAGTTTTCTCTATTCAATAGCAAGAGCCAAGAGTTCCAAGAAGAAGTTACAAATGGATGGGATCTCTCTTAAATAGAGAGTTTTCATACAAAATCCCTAGCTCAATAGGAAGAATGGCTAGGATTTGATCCTCAAAATCATGATCAATGGCTGAGATTTGTCTTTACATCAACTGACATTTTGCATAGTTCACATAGAGGGACGATTTTGCCCAAGTGCGCTCCCCATGGGAGAGAAACACATCAAATACTAGGGAGACAACTTGTGGGGACACCAAGGGGGTGTCTTTTAGCTGTTTTAGCCCCCTTGGCCCCTTACATTAGAGTTTAAACATGAAATACATCAAAATTTGACTGCTGCTATGTACAAGTGCGCCCCCCATGGAGCCAATTCGCCTCCCCTCTAGGGGCTGGGCCATAAATGTATCCCACATCAAGTGAAAGATACATGGAATAAGGTCCAAAACATCCATATATTTCCCCTTTGCCTTTAGTTGGCAATACATTAGCCACTTTGATGTTTTACTTAGTCAATAATTAATTTTCATTATTTAATTTTTGTTGGTACACATGGCTGAACCTGAAAAATGCAATTTTGAGCCACTTCTTTTGCCCGGAATCATGGATAGACTGCACCATTGAGATCAAAGACCCCAAATCCACTAATATTGGTCACTAGAACCACCAGAATCCACCAAGTATGCATTATTTGGCCCAATCCAAGCTTTTCACATTAAAACAGGGTCTTGTTGGCCATTAATAATTAAAAATCTCATGAATGAGGTCACATTTTGGCCGTCTGATGGTTGGAGTCTTGTAAGGGACCCCAATGGATGCCAAAAAATCAAAATCACAACTTTGAATTCAAAGTTGCTTGGGACCCTATATTTGGTTTGGTCAAACAGGGTTGACCAAGTCAAACTGGTCAAATGTTGGGAAGAGCTGAACTTGTGTGATCCTGCAAGCAACATAGGATGCAAAAGGCTTCCTTATTTATGTTAGTACATCAACTACAACAATTAGTGACAAATCAAAGGTGATCATTATAAAACAATTTCATAAAAATATGCTTAAGTCAAGGTGGGCCCACCACCTTTCATGAAGTCTCCACAGTTATGCACATTTATAGATTACGTCAGTTTGCTAGCTATGGGTGAGGTGGACAAACAAGGATTGAAAGGTACAAGGGAATGACTAAGACCTTGACAATGTGACCCTTTAGATAAACATGGGAAACAAGGGACCATAGTGACATATGCACACTAGAGAGCACTAGGGGAGGGAGGTGCCTCACAAATGGGATAAAGTTCTTGGGAAACCACCACTAGCCTTTAACATACACCTTGCAACTCACATCCAAGCCTGCATCAGGCTTCGTGAGGCTCTTTGCTAGAACCGTCGTGTTGGGTGCACAACCAACCGTAATTTGAGGTTCTAGAAGACACTTAGAATTAGCTGTCCCTTGCTCCATCTCACATCCAAATCCTTCATTGGGACTCAATGAGGAATTAACCATTACATTTAACTTTCATATATGTGGCCAAGTAGTCATTTTGATATGGCATGTGTTTCTCACTAAGTTACCGGAAACGGCGCCCTTGGGTTGCTGAAACGCCGTTCCAAGCTTCCGAAACGGATACGGATGCGAAACGCGGCTGAAACGCCATTGATACGGATCAAAAAATTCGGAAACGGGTCCACAAATTTTGAAACGGATCCGCTAAATTCCGAAACGGATTCACGAAATCTGAAACGGACCCGCAAAAAGTGATCCGGTCAGTCGGAATTTAATCCGCATTTAGTCGGCATTTTACCGTCTCTGTTCTGGAATCGAGGGGAATAGGCGATCTGCTTAATCTAGCGAACCCTTAACTTTAGTCTCTGACCTCCGAGTATACCTCTTACCATCGACTAACCGAACCATTGTGCACGACGTACGGTCATCTCTGTTCATAGAATAGTGTCGTGATTCTAAGGTTAATTCTTTAAAGAAATAAAATAGATAAAGTATTTATATCTAAAAGTTATTTATTTCAAGAAATTAGAACGGATTGAAGTTTGTTAGAGTTTTTAATTCAACAGGTATCTTAACCAGCGATCGCCACGATCACCGGCGGTAGTCTCTCGAGCGAGTGTAGTGATAAATGTATTGAGTTAACGCAATCCTGGAGTGGTCATCCACCAATCAAACGGTTACCTCTGTCTACTTCAACCCAACCTTTGCGTATTCAATCCAATACTACTTCTGTTTATTAACTACTATCGATTCATCGAACCATTGTGCCCTCCATCTACGGTTATCTCCGTAGTTAAATTAGTGCTATCACCAAAGAATTAGAATGAATGGAATTATTTATTTGAGTTTTAAATTCTTAATTAAAAGTTGGAATTATTTATTTGAGTTTTAAATTTTTAATTAAAAGTTGGTCACTGTTTTAATATATATATAATAATTATATATATAGGTAATGAAAGGTATGAATGTGGTCGAAATGGAATATTAGAATTAGATGTGTAAATGCTTATTAAAGTTAGACATTGTCACAAGTATATAATAGTTTTATATATCCGTTCAATGGTATGAATGTGGCAACATATGTAGTAGAAATGGAATATTAGAAAAAGATGTGTAAATGCTTATTGAAGTTAGACATTGTCACAAGTATATAATAGTTTTATATATCCGTTATGTGGTAACATATGTAGTAGAAATGGAATATTAAGATTAGATGTGTAAGTGCTTATTGAAGTTAGACATTGTCACGTATATAATAGTTTTAATATTTATATATCCGTTCAATAGGAAATCAAATTAATAATTGGGATTTAATTCTTGATTTATGAAATTTTAAAAGTTACTTTTGATAATTCTTGATTATCTAATATGTTAAATTGTAAATATTTAGTTTTAAATTTTAATTTGAAATTTAAATGATGAATGTCAAATTTTAGTTAGATTATATATATATATAATTTGAAATTTAAATGATGAATGTCAAAGTTTAGTTAGAATATATATATATATATATATGCCGTTTCCCTGCCGTATCGTATCCAGATTTTTTGAAAATTTGCTGTATCAGTGTCCCCCCCGTATCCGTATCCGTTTCCGTATCCGTTTCAGTGCAACTTAGGTTTCTCATTTGCTTGGCCTTTTCTCATTGAATTTCACATTAGCCTCTTTGGCTTGATTTGACTTTCACATTAGCCTTTTTGGCTTGATTTGACTTTCATTTAGCCTTATTGGCTTTATTCCATTTCTTTGGATAGGACGATAGTGCTCATGCATGTAATGGTGGCAAGGCTGCATGGTTTAAGGACAAGTGGAGAACATCTGGTGAGCCTACACAATCCTATACTGCATCACAACATCGGGGGCAACCAACCAAAAGTGAATCCCAGGTTTGAAAGTGCATACCTGTTATCACATACATTGTAGTTGGGCTACCATGATGCAGACCAGATTTTTTTTTCTAGTCCATTGAGCCAGTCCTGCGGTTGAGATGAGCCTATTTTTCAGCGGTGATGCATATATTTCTAATCCAGCAGTAGTAGCTTGCCCCTTGTCATGACTAATCCTGCATGACGCCATTGAGACATACTTGTTGTAGCCATGGTTCAATGAGCAGAGTAGCAGAGTACACAAATGGTACACTTCCCTTGCCCCATGAGTAGTCCAAGTTGGTTTCATGATGATGATCATTAGAGATAAGTATATGGTGGAGTAGAGGTATTATATATTGCATTTGGATGTTTTAGTTGCTCTATAGTTTATTTTAATTATTGTGACTATGCATGTTTTATTGATAGTAGCATTTTGAGCTTTGTGGTTTGAAACCTGTGTCGTGAGTTGTTAGAGAGTCCCTAGTGTAAGGTCATTACATATGTTTGCTAGGACCTCCTACTTTAGATGGACTTAGCCTTACCTTTGCTCTGATGGCATCATCCTTCACTTTCTCCGTTCATCCATCTCTTCCGTTTACTGGTTTAATCCTGACTTGTGCTTTGACTAGTGAGATCGAGAACTACTCCCTCTTAGACCTCTTTGTCAGATAGACTCCATGTTTACCTTGTGTCTCGGCTTTGGAGTGTGTGGCCTAGGTCATTGGGATGTTATCTTTTATTCCTTGAAAGCAAATATTCCTAACAAAAGTGTTTTTAGACACTAAATCATCAGAGCTTAAATGCTATATCTAAACGGATGCAAAAGTCAACTACAAACAGTGTTGCTAAACACTAAATGCAAATAAATAAAATGTCTTCCGTAGCTAGTCAGTTGCCGAAGGACGAGCACTCATCCTTTACACAATACACAACAGAGAAGTAACTCATCCCTGAAAAAGGCTGTAATCTCAAACAAAGATCTAGACTGCTCACTACAAGAGGAAATCCATCTCTTGCAACTGTGATCACTCACTCTTAATGTGTCTCACACAAATCTCCTAAGACTCTTTTATAACATTCACTTTATGTCAATACCATGGGACACCCAATACCATGGGCCTTTCAATACCAAGGGCCCTCCATTACCATGGGCAAATTGACCTTTTACATAAAGTATTATAAAACTCACTTTTACAAAGAGAGTTACAAATTTGAGGATACTTCGACGTGCCAGACACAAGCCAACGTAGAAGCAGCTATCCTCACTACAAAATTCAACACAATCTCTTTGTTTTGCACTTGTTCTCTGATATAGTGATGCCGAGTTTCGACATGTTTGGTTTTCAAGTGATGAATTGGATTCTTTGTCATCTTGATGGCACTTTGGTTGTCACATTGTGAAATTGTTGGCTGCATTTGTGGAAGTTGCAAGTCACCAAGTATTCTATGTAGCCACACTGCTTTGCATGTTGCTCCATCGACTGCTTTGTATTTTGCTTCTGTTGTTGAAAGAGATACTGAAGATTGCTTTTTACTCGCCCATGAAATGATGCCATTGCCAACGGTAAAAGCATAACTTGTTGATTTCCTTTCATCTGTATGACTTGTTCAGTCTGGATTTGAAATTCCTTTCAACATGAAGTTACCAGTGTTCTCAAATACAATACCAAAGTGTAAAGTACCTTTGATATACTGAAGTACTCTTTTTGCTGCATTCCAATGTGTCTCCTTAGGACAATTTAAAAATCGCGATAACATACCAACTACAAAAGTTATGTCTGGTCTAGTTGTGTTAAGATAAATCAATCCTCCTACAAGTTGATGTTAAAGCATGTCATTAACCACCTCAGAGTTTTCATCCTTTGAAAGCTTCATGTTTGCCTCCATTGGTGTTTTGCTGTGATTACTGTCTTCCATTATGACTGTTTAACAATTTTGAATCATATTTTGTTTGTGAGATGAAAATTTTGTTTGGTTGCTACCAAACCTCAATACCCAAACAATAATGTAATAACCCCAAGTTAGTCATATCAAATGATTTTCAAAGACTATCTTTTTCTTTCCCGAATCAAGTCATTACCGCTACTTGTAAGGAGGAAGTGATCTACAAATACCATCATAATGATAATGTCTTCACCTTTTTCTTTGATATATAAATTAGGATCAAAATCACTTCTTTTGAAATCTCTTTATGTAAGAGACATATTAATCTTTTCATACCATGCTCGTGGGGCTTGTTTTAATCTACACAAAGCTTTCACTAACTTACAGACCAAATTTTCTTTACCTTCAACTGCAAATCCTTTAAGCTGCACCATATACACTTCTTGCAAATCTCCATTCAAGAATGCACTTTTGACATTAATGTGGTGTACCTGCCATCCAAATTATGCTGCAAGTGCTAACAACATTTTGATTGTGATTAATTTTGCAATGGGAGAAAATGTTTCCTCATAGTTTATATCATAGTTGAAAAAATCAGCAACGTCTTGAAAAATCACAATTTGTTTTGGCTGTCGATTTTTTGGGTCGAAAAAATCACAATTTTTGTAAAAATCAGGCACTAGAAAAATTCAGACACTGGAAAAAATCAGCAAAAATTGGGAAATATCTGAAAAAAATCGGCAAAAATCGACAAATAGGGGAAACAATTGGAAAGCAAATTTTGACCCTAATAAAGTTCAAATTTTGAATTTTTGAATGCTTGTCACTGTTTGTCGATTTTTCCCGATTTTTTTGTCGATGTTGTTGAGAAGTTGTATTCAAGACCCTCGATTTTTTGCCGATGCCGATGTTATCAACTATGGTTTATACCTTCCTATTTAGTAATGTAAATAATCTACTAAATCTTAAAAGTTATTTAATATCATCATTATTGAGAGGAAGGAATGATCTAGTGATTGAATTGGATGAGGTTGATCCAACATTAGATTGGATCATAGAGATGGAGGAAAAAACATTTGTAGAGTAGGGATGCAATGAAATAGACACTAAGTCAATGAGGCCTTTAGATGTTAGGGTAGAGGCTTCTATTCACGAGTGTATTAACTTTGTGCATATTGCTATATAAATGACAGGACTCAAGGGACCTTTTTTATGATTTATTTATTTATGCGATGGTTTATCATTGATGTTGCCTATAGTCTAGACCTTGGAGTTTGTACATATATTTTTTTGAGCTTCTTATATATTATTAAAAAAGTTTTTGAACTTGGAAGTGTATATGTAAGCTTTCACCTTTGCCTATTTAAATTTACATGTCTTTATGTTTATTATGATGTCTATAATTTTGAAGAGGATTTATTAGGGAATGGCTTTTTTCTTCTTCTTTTTGGTATTTTTTTTTTATTGTTTGTCAAGTTTTTTATTTGGTGAATTTATATCAAATATTTCCCAAGTCTAGTTCTTACTCTACAACTTCGCGAGTTGTTCTTGAGTCCAAGCATTGTGACTTTGGTTATCTTTGAAATTATCACTATGATTTATTTTGTTTTATTGTGTTTCTTTTTGTAATTTAACTACTTTATATTAACATGTACAAAGAAAATACATTCACTTTTGGGCCTTGGCTATAGGCTCCCCTGAAGGCGATAGTGTTATTGCTTTCAAAAATATTATCAATTGTCTCGGGACTTCTCTCTCTCTGTCATAAGAGAGGTACCTACTAATTGCCAACTAGAAATTAGGCATATAGCTTGAGGCAAAGCCTAGAGAGCTAAGACCTTGTAGTGTCTAAAAATAGAAAAGTTATCATATATGGAAAAAGAAAAACTAGAAAACCTAACCAGGTTGGAGATTAGATTAGGAGTTAGAGTCGTCCACATCTATAAACACTAGTGGAGTGGCTTCATCTTGAAAGGTATGGGTTGCACCTTTGAAGGGCATCTAGAATGACTTCCTTAGCTTTTTTCTCACTTGTCCACCTCCCTACTTGGTTTGTCCTTGATGCTTTGATGCCTTGGTCCTTGCATCCACTTCCTAAACATCATCACTACATACATTTGAGCCCCATATGGCTTTAAGAAGCCGATCATATTTGTTTTCAAGCTATTCCAGCATATTGTCAAATTTAATGTCAAGCTAATCCAACCTTAGAATTTTAGAGTTTTGGTTTCCTTTGCTTTCAATTGCATGAGCCACAATACCCTTAACATGCCATTGCAACTCCATTCTTTTGTTTATTTAGAGTCCCTGCTCCTAGAATAACTAGAGTTAGGAATCCAAGACACCAATTCCTCATCAATAGTTACAGTAGAAGTGTGGCCACACTACTCCCTCACCTTGTTCTCTATCACCTCCGCCTCGTGTTTGACCTTAGTGGAGAATTGACGGTTGAATGCTTCTACAATAATCTTTGTTTGGATTGGTGTCTTCCCTCTTTTGGAAACACAACCTCCATGGATTTCTGCTTACTTACACTTGTAGGGTCGACTCTTGTGAGTGCCTTCGTATTTAGACATGGCGAACGACAACCTTCTCACACCAAGCTATGTTGGCCCAATGTTAAACCTTAGATATTGAGTTATTACATTTCTATTGTTATATTAGTGTTGTTCTTATTGGTCGGCTAGACCCTTTAATTATAATTGTACCCTTTGTATCCTATATATACCAAGGAGACCTAATTTTAGAGATCATCTCATCTTATGCCTTTGATATATTGTAAAAGAAGGTTGCCGTCTCGAAGGGGCTTCTTATTCATTCTCTTTATTTCATCCTCAAGGTGTGGAGTTACTTCTTCTTTCGAATTTTATGCTATTTTGGGGAATTTGGTCCATAACACCCAAAGCTCGTACCCCCACACCACAAACATTCAAATTCCGTCATTGATCCCTTAATGGAGAGGACCCAACATAGAACCCATGGCCTCAGAGAGTTGCATGTCTTAGAATCTAGACCTGAAGTGACCTCTAGTAGTGTTATATATCTCCACATTGCCTCTAGAAGACAAGCCTAGAAACATAATTTCTCTTTGCCATCCATCATAACTAGATTTAATGGAGGTCCTATCAAGTTTATAGTTTGAATGAGTGCATTAATGAGAGATTAAGGGTGGGATTGTGCTATTATTGGTTGCTCCTCCATCTCTTCCCTTTGTCTTGTACATGTGTTGGAGTTGTACGAAGCTTTGTTGTGTGGAGGCCCCATGGTGACTCACATTCTTCCTTTGATTTCGTCTTTGTCAACCCATACGGGTCATTTCATCTTATTGTGTTACATACATGTGGTTGATGGGATTATTCTTATGTAACAATTTTGTTTTTACTCTATGAATGTGTTGTGAGTTAAGTCACGAGGTCATTGACATGAGAAAAATATCAGTTCCTAATTAGTTGGGTGGATGCTTGTATTCCCTAACCATCATGTGTGCACTGTGTATGACTCTTGTTTATGCACAACCTAGCAGTCTTGTGATTAACAGGGAAAATAAATTATTATAGCTCTTCGATATACCTATGAGTTACGTGAAGAGTAGTCTTCTCGAATGCTATTTTCGGTGCACTATAATAGCAAGACGAACGGAGGCTAGTTTTAGGATACTGTTATCACATACATTGTAGCTGGAGCTACTGTGATGCAGACATATTTATGAGATCCATGAGCCAGTCCTGTGGTTGAGATGAGCATATTGATCATTGGTGATGCAGTTATTTCTGAGCCAACAACAACAACCTTCTCCCTTGTCATGACTGATCCTGCATGACCACATTGAGATGATTCTGTTTTGTTCATGGTTCATTTTACATATGAAGCATAGCAGTTGGTCGATGATGTCCTTTTGCCCATACTCAGTTGCAGATAGTTCCGGAGGCAGGTATATTGTTGAGCAAAGGTATGTATTCCATATGGATGTTACATTTGTCTCTATAGTTTATTTTAATTACTGTGACTATGCATGTTTTACTGACGATGGCATTTGAGCTATATGATCTGAAATTTGTGTCTTGAGTGGTCAGAGAGTACCTAGTGCAAGGCCATTACATATGCTTGCTAGTATTGCCATACCTTACACAGACTTATTCTTATTCATGCTTCGATGGCATCACCTTTTCACCTTTCTCCATTCATTTGTCTCTTCCATTATTTAATTTTGACCCTGACTTGGACTTAGATTAGTGAGGATTGAGGACCCCATCCCACTTAGGCTTCTGTGTTGGATAGACTCCATGCTTACTTTATGTCTCGACCCTAGAGTGTGTGGCCTGGTCCCTTCTAATCTGCTTGTATGATGCCTTGTGGATCGGTTGTGTGGCCAGTGTCACCGGAGTGTCTTCTTTTAGTCGTCGAAAGCAAGTACTCCCCTAAAAAGCATCGGAACGCATAAATGCTATATCTAAACGAATGCAAAGTCAACTAATTTGTCTTAATTTTGACCCTGACTTGGACTTAGATTAGTGAGGATTGAGGATGTTAGGAACCCATGTCAAACCTTCTATTTACTTTGTTAGTATATTGTTGTTGGACGCATATGCTTTGTAAGTCGTCCCGTAGTATTTGTTGATCCATAGTTTGTATTGGCCCATGGTTTGTATTGACACATGGTATTGACCCATGGTATTGGCGCCTAGACTTAGTATATAAGTTTGTGTTGAGACCAATGAAGGTACGGTGAAGTTATTTGTATTGAGCTTGCTCGAAGGAGGTTGCCCCCTCGAAGTGGCATGTGATCAATAAAAGCGATTTTGAGTTCTGTTATTTCTGCTATCTTGTGTATTTTCATTAATTAATTGTTGCAGGTTCTTCACATCTGGTATCAGAGCACTTTCTTGGGCTCGTTGGGTGGAATTTCTGCCAATTTTTTTTTTTGCATCTGTTGCAAGTTCGGATCTGGGAATAATCCCTATCCGCTTAACTATGGGAAGGACTTGGGCATAAGCCCTAAAACTCATTGTGAGGAGTACCACAGGAACCCCAAAGTAGCTAGCCCATTGAGAGGACCTGCTAGCGAAAAGGGCAACGACCCCTACCTGATTGACTAGTTCCCACTCGTGAGGTAAACCAAGAGTTGTCGTTTGTGGCAAAGTGGTTATCAGTTTTACCTGAGCTGTGGAGTGAGGGGTACTGCCCCAATACGCAAGCCGTCAGACAGCATTGGTGGCCGAGTGAAACCCCTGAACTGTTAGGCAGCCGAACATACTTGGGGTCGTGTTATCACACATATAGTAGCCAGACTACCATACATTCTTTTTCAGATTCCAGAGCACCTATTCAGCCAGTTCATTTGCATTTGAGATGCTGAGATGAGCATCTATTATGGATCACATTCAGATTGTGGACAGCTGATGCCTGAAAATGGTAAGAACTTAGAGAAGATTGTCACTACACGAATTAAGTGGATTTCCTCAGTCTCTCATCTAGATTGGGCTTTGTTCCCGAACTCATTACCATGGTTCTAGTGTTGGTTAACTCTACGTTGCTTCTCCGATGACCACGCCCATGTGCCCATGAACGCAATGGGTGATCACGCCTCACTATGCAGGTTCGATTTTCTTGTGGGGATGGCAATATTCAACAAGGTATCGTGGTTCAGTTACTATTCCTGGCAATGGGCTCCTCGATTTCTCAAACCATTAATTTCATGTATCAACATGGATGTAATATACCCTGCAGCAACAGCCAACGCGTTATCTTCCAGGTCTCGGTGGGTATCTCCCCAAACTCGACTGCAAGAGGGGATTATTACTTTGGATCTTTCGAACCTGATCTCAATGGCCAATCCAACTCGCATCTGGGATCCCCTTCTGCGTGTGAAGCCCTAACTCGATTTTTTTTTCTACATGTGAAGGTTTCCCCTTACGCCCAACACCAAGAAACCATCAGCTTCTTTCAAACTTTTATCGCTGGGTTATATTTTGAGTGGATCTCGGCTCAATCGTGCCTATTGGGCATCCCCAGCATTTGCCTTTGGAAATGGCTGGACTCTGAATCCGATTTTGCCGAAATGAAAACTTTGGTGTGGCTGTAACTCATAGGATGGTTTAGATAACAGGTAATAAAAACGCCTCAATGGGTACAAATAACACAGCTACCATGAACTCAAAAAATACAGGAAGAAGCACAGAAATTTTCCCATCCATTCTCAAATTGTTTCACACAAATACCTGATCTCCCTCTCAAAATCTCGGATTCATCCTTTTATTATTTGACAGATTATCACACATTCCTTCCCTCTCGAGTTACAGATCCCTCCTCCATTTTTCTTTTCTTTTGACAGTAAAAAAAAAAACTCTTCAGCACTCCCACTCACCGAGAGTTACAACTCTGTCTTGAACTGTTATTAGCAAGATCTTTTTCCATCAGACACTTGCCCAAATTTTCAAGACTTTATTTCTAAATTTAGGTAACTAATTTCTAAAATCTATAACGGCCCAGTCTCCTCGCAGGGAGCTGTAGACAACCATTTATTCCTATTCAAACTTATTAACTGACAATACACTCTGTCTTCATAATTAAAAAAGTTCGACACCTTCAATAGACTATTTTTGGACCCTGAGTATTGCTTAGCCCAGCCTCAGGCCACAACTTGTGTCAAAATGATCACATGCTGGCTTGGGCTAGATGCCCCTGCATCAGACTCCCAGGGCGAGAAGAGTTGAACCCTTGTTCAAAAGGTCATCAACAACAAATCCTTTGGATTCTAACTCTGCTTCACTCATCCAAGTGGCGTCTTCTACAGGATGTGCTCTCCACTTCACCAAATATTCCAAATAATCCCTCTGCCTAGTACTCTTTGCAATTCTAGTGTCCAAGACCTCCTCTGCCTCCAATTTCTGTGCTACTGGCATTTGCTTCAGCCATTTCAAATCATCATCAGCATCTTTGTCTCCTGCAACCGGACCTGCATCATCTGCTGTAAAGGGATATATATCAGCCACATTGAAAATAGGAGATATGCCAACTCCTGCTGGCATTTCCAGCTCATAAGCATTAGCGGAAAACTTTCTGAGGATTTTGCATGGCCCAATCTTCTTCATTTTCAGTTTGTTGTACTCTCTCTTAGGAAACCTTTCCTTTCTTAGATGGGCTAACACTAGGTCTCCCACCTCATAATTCTTTTCTCTTCTTTTAGAATCAACTCTCGCTTTGTAATTTGCATTACTTCTCTGTAGCCTCTCTTTAACTTCTTCCTGTAGCTCTCTGATACTAGCTGCAAAGTCTTCTCCATCCACACTCCTCTTTTCCATCTGTCCCAAATCTCGCAATTCATATACTCCTCTAGGATGCATGCCATACAAGACCTGAAATGGGCTCATACCTGTGCTTCTGTTTGGCGAGTCATTATAGGCAAACTCAACTTGTGCCAACACTCTATCCCACTGTTTTGGATTTTCTCCAACCAAGCTCCTCAGCATGTTACCCAGACTCCTGTTAACTACCTCAGTCTGACGATCCGACTGTGGATGATAAGTTGAACTGAAATTCAGCTTAGTACCCAGCTTCTTCCACAATGTCCTCCAGAAGTGACCTGTGAACCTCGTATCTCTATCGGAGACAATACTTCTTGGCAACCCATGCAACTTCACTACTTCATTAAAGAACAAGTTTGCTATGTGAGTGGCATCACTTGTCTTAAAACACGGAACGAAATGTGCCATTTTTGTAAATCTGTCCACTACTACAAAGATGGAGTCATTTCCTTTTTGAGTCTTTGGCAATCCTAAAATAAAGTCCATACTTACAGAATCCCAAAGCCTGGTAGGAACAGGCAAGGGTGTGTATAAATCGGTGTTTTGGCTTCTTCCTTTGGCATGCTGACAGGTTCTACATCCGCTCACAAACTTCTCAACCTCATACCTCATCTTGGGCCAGAAGTAAAAATGACTTAGCTGTCCATAAGTCTTATCACTTCCAAAGTGACCAGCCATTCCACCATTGTGCTTCTCTTGAATCAAATTTTCCCTCATTGAGCAGCGTGGGATACACAACTTACTATTCTTGAAAAGTAAACCGTCCTGCAACATATATTCAGCCCACAACCCTCTGTCCACCTCCACAGGGTTCTTGCATGCTCTATATGCACACTGAAAATCATTGTCAGTTTCATATAAGTGTCTAAGATATTCAAATTCTAAAACTTGTACCCGAGTTTCCTATATGATTAAGGCTCTCCTGCTCAATGCATCAGCTACACGATTTGACTGTCCACTAATGTGCTTTAACACAAAAGTGAAACTCTGCAGAAACTCTACCCATTTAGCATGTTTCTGATTCAATTTATGCTGCTGCATTATGTACTGTAAAGCATGGTTGTCAGAATACAATACAAATTCCTGAGGCATCAAATAATGCCTCCAATGTTTCAGGGCTTGGACTATAGCGTATAATTCCTTGTCATATGAGGAATATTTATGTTTTGCATCATTTAGTTTTTCACTAAAATAGGCCACTGGTTTACCTTCTTGACTGAGCACAGCCCCAATGGCTATCCCACTAGTATCACACGTAACTTGGAATGGTTTTCTAAAGTCTGGTAACCCCAACACAGGCTGCTCCGTAATCTTTTTCTTTAACAGTTGAAAGTAATTTTTAGCTCCTGCTGTCCAATTGAATGGCTGCTTGTCCTTTCTAATGGTCTCCACAATGGGTGAGCAAATGCCACTAAAGTTCTTTATGAATTTCCTATAAAAGCTTACTAAACCATGGAAGCTTCTTACCTCAAATATGCTTTGGGGGGAAGGCCAATCCAAAATTGCTTGCACCTTTTCTAGATCCATCTTCAAACCATCTTTCGAAACCACAAAGCCCAAATACACTAACTTAGATTTAAGAAATGAACACTTCTTAATATTCACCAATAACTTCTCTGTTTGCAACTTTTCCAAGACATATCTTAGATGTCTTAGATGCTCCTCCTTTGACTGACTGAAAATTAGTATATCATCCAGGTAGACTATCACAAATTTGCCTATGAAGTCTCTCAAGACTTCATTCATCAATCTCATAAAAGTACTTGGGGCGTTTGATAACCCGAATGGCATAACCAACCACTCATAAAGCCCTTCATTAGTTTTGAAGGCTGTCTTCCACTCGTCCCCCTCTCTAATTCTGATCTGATGATACCCACTTTTCAGATCTATCTTTGTAAAGTATGCTGCCCCACACAGACAGTCCATTATGTCATCCATCCTGGGCAATGGGAACCTATATCTGATGGTTATTTTATTAATGGCTCATGAATCCGTGCACATCCTCCATTCACCACCCTTCTTTGGGCTCAACACTGCAGGCACTGCACATGGACTCAAACTTTTCTTAATCAGCCCCTTATCCAACATTCCTTGTACTTGCTTTCTGATCTCTTCATTCTCCTGAGGTGTTAGCCTATAGGCTGCCTTGTTGGGTAAGCTAGCTCCTGGAATGAAGTCAATGTGATGGTTGATATCTCTCTTTGGCGGCAACTCATTGGGTAAATCATCCACTACTATGTCACCAAATTCAGCCAACATTCTCTGAACCTCTTCAGGCAGATCTGATATAGTAGTCTTCATCATTACTACCTTGGGCTTGCACATCATAGCGTAGTTCACTTCCTCCTCCTCAAACTGCTGCAAATACTTTTTGCCGGTCAACATCAAGACTTTTGCTGCTGGCTGTTCTACTGTACTACCTTCTTGCAAAGGAAGTAAGACGTGTCTCATTCCATCCTTATCAAAACTGTAGCAGTTCCTCCTACCATCGTGCACTACTTTCCTGTCAAACTGCCAAGGTCTTCCCAAAAGAACATGACAGACATCCATGGGCATAACATCACATATTACTTTATCTTTATATGTACCTACTTGTAAATCAAACTCACATTGCTCACTTACCAGGATTTGATGTTCTTTGTTCAACCAGGATACCTTGTAGGGGATTGGATGTCTGATCTTCTTCGAGCTCAGTTTCTCCACCATCTCTGTGGAAACCAGATTGTCAGTACTCTCATTGTCAATCACCATCTTGCAGCACTTTCCTTTGACCTTGCACATAGTCCTGAACAAGGCTTTCCTCTGAGTAGGTTCTGCACTTTCCTTCTCAGGTTTCAACAAGACTTTGTTTACCATCAAAGCCTCTCCAGTCTCAGGTAGGTTTTCAACCACTGGTAATTTCTCTTGCTGCTGCTCCTTCTGAGCCACATAGGCTCTCGCTGTCCTATGTTTTCCTTCTCCGGGCATTCGAAAGATTTGTGACCCAGCTTGTTACATTTGTAACATCTAAAGACAGCTTCTTTGCCTTTCCCTCTACCTCTACCTCCTTGGTAGGGTCTTCTTCCTCTGGGGTCACTGTTTCTGTCTTGCTGCTCCTGATGATTCGAATTGTTGGACTCTCCCTTTTGGGCTGCAAACTTTTCCCTTCCAGCTGGTTGTCCTATTCCTCTGGCTGAACCTCTTCCTCTATTGAAGTTTTGTTTCCTCAATAGCTTCTCTTCTGCTCTCAGGGCACATTAGTAGGCCTCTTCCATTGTCCTAGGTGATATCATGCTGATTTCATCCTGGATCTCCATCCTCAAGCCATTTACATATCTGGTAGCCTTCTCGGCTGATTCCTCCACATAACCAGCTCTCAAATTTACTTTGTAAAATTCCTCAGTGTACTCTCTCATAGTCAGCACTCTTTGCCTCAGATTCTGCATTTGCCTATACAGAGTCAGCTGGTAATCCTTGGGCAAGAATTTGGCCTTCATCTTGGCCACCATCCTATCATAGCTCTTGATTAGTGGCTTATTCTTCCTTCTCCTGTCTGCCTGCACACTATCCCACCAGAGGGAGGCATGCCCCTTCAACCGTGTCACTGCCAATCTGACTTTCCTGTTCTCCTCAATCTCGTCATACTCAAAATATTTATCCAACTCACTGATCCAGTCAATGAGGTGTTCAGCAGTAAGGCTTCCCTCATAGGTGGGCAGCTTGGGCTTCGGTCTAGATGTGGTTCCTAAAATGGATCGAAGACATCTCATTTCAGGTGTCTCTGCTACAGGAGCTGCTTCCTCATCAGGCTCACTCACATCTCCTGCCACTGGATCTTTCTGTCTGCCTAGCTCCACAGCTGCCATACGTGCTCTTAGCTCTCTCAACTCCTCCATAACCTTTGCATTTGTTGCTGGCCTTCCTCTGCCACGACCTCGAGCTCTACCAACACGAATAGCCATGTCTTTTCCTTATTTTGTTGAGCAATCTCCCGCTCTGATACCAAAATTGATGCCTGAAAATGGTAAGAACTTAGAGAAGATTGTCACTACACGAATTAATTGGATTTCCTCAGTCTCTCATCTAGATTGGGCTTTGTTCCCGAACTCATTACCACGGTTCTAGTGTTGGTTAACTCTACGTTGCTTCTCCGATGACCACGCCCATGTGCCCATGAATGCAATGGGTGATCACGCCTCACTATGCAGGTTCGATTTTCTTGTGGGGATGGCAATATTCAACAAGGTATCATGGTTCAGTTACTATTCCTGGCAATGGGATCCTCGATTTCTCAAACCATTAATTTCATGTATCAACATGGATGTAATATACGCTGCAGCAATAGCCAACGCGTTATCTTCCAGGTCTCGGTGGGTATCTCCCCAAACTCGACTGCAGGAGGGGATTATTACTTTGGATCTTTCGAACCTGATCTCAATGGCCAATCCAACTTGCATTTGGGATCCCCTTCTGCTTGTGAAGCCCTAACTCGATTTTTTTTTTTGCATGGGAAGGTTTCCCCTTACGCCCAACACCAAGAAACCATCAGCTTCTTTCAAACTTCGATTGCTGGGTTATATTTTGAGTGGATCTCAGCTCAATCGTGCCTATTGGGCGTCCCCAGCATTTGCATTTGAAAATGGCTGGACTTTGAATCCGATTTTGCCGAAATGAAAACTCTGGTGTGGCTGTAACTCATAGGATGGTTTAGATAACAGGTAATAAAAACGCCTCAATGGGTACAAATAACACAACTACCATGAACTCAAAAAATACAGGAAGAAGCAACAGAAATTTTCCCATCCATTCTCAAATTGTTTCACAAAAATACCTGATCTCCCTCTCAAAATCTCGGATTAATCAATATGAAAAATCTAAAGTTACCCTAGGTGGTTGTGAAGAGCCTCCTTCCACCAAGTGAGCAAATCCGACTCACATGAACAAAGATTGAGAGACAAGGACACAAGAGATAAATTGAAAGAGTAGTATTATTCCCAACATTTCGATCTCCACAAAGAATTCGTCTTTCCCTTTTATAACCTAAGAGAGTGAATTAACCCTAAGTGGAGGGATAAAAAACAGTTACATGATGTGATGATCCCAATGGGATTAGATGCTAGATCAATGGTCTAGATCTCATCTTTTACAACAATATTTATGAATAAGGCAAATCGTTCTCCTTTAGAGGGGCGAATTTCTCTTGACCATGTCAGTAGTAGTAAAATAATGCCAGATACCATTGGTCTCCTCAAAACCATGAGTAAATACCATGAGCAAGATGAATACCAAATGCCAAAACCATGAGCTATCATCCCAAGGCAAGTCGTTGGCCAAACAAGCCTCCTTGATCCAAGTCGTTGAGGAAATGATCCATGCATGAGGGGTCGATCCATGTGAGAAGTAGTAATCAAGGGTTGAGATCTAATCATCAATTGAGATAGAGGTATGATGATCCCAATAGGTGTCAACATGTGTGGCAAGGTGCCAAATCATCTAGAAGTGCCTGAACACGTGTGCCCAAATGCCCACATAGACAAATCAATCTCTAAAGTATTAATGTAGTAATCCTCATGAAAAATAGTAAAGTGCACCTCAACATCAAAATATAAAATAAAGTGCACTCAGATAGTCTCTGGTAATAATATTTACCTTAACTTAGGCAAATAACTAGGAAAGCCATAGTAATAACCTATATTAGTTTGCCAACCTGCCGAAATATGCATTTAAACCCCCTTGTCGGTTGAAAATCACTGAAACACGAGGTCGTTGGGCAATTTGAGTGTATGGCTGGATAGAAGAGCCAAACAGGTGCTTAAAAAGACCAAGTCATTGTCCATTTGGAGGTTGGATCAAAACCATGCACGTTCATGAAATCTGCAGGTTGCTCGTTGATACTATCTGTGTGACCCTTGTAGATCTAACCAAAGTGGAGGAGTGTTTTGAGATGCAACCTTGTAGATTGAAAGTAGGGCCAAATGGGTATCCAAATACATCAATAGATCTAGAAAATACTGAATATATCGAACCCATGCACGTTCATGAAAATCAGGATTGTAGAACACTCAACAATGTAGCCACCATCTTTTGGAAGTGATTGATCTGTGGCATTAGTGATCAATATGATGGCATATAGTTGAATAAGTGGCCAAATAGGTATTCAAATATGTGCTTAGAATGCACGGATCCCATGTACAACAAAAGATATGATATTAATCCCTCATTGAACGTGATTGGCCACTATAACAATGACCAACCGACATTGTTATGAATATATCTAATAATGGCAAGTTGATGATATTGCACTGTACTATAAGGATGTCCCTAGTGGAATAGTAGAAGTATACGTAATTGTAACAGATCATACAAGTGAGTCATCATATAGTTAGTCATGATAAACATGATGATATACTGAAGAACCATAGATATTTTCAAACATATTTTTGAGATAGATGATTTACAAACAAACCGGTACCTTAATAACATTGAAGTATTTACAAGGACTATTGTCTTCTTCGAGCTGGATATAGATGTCTCAACCAAGTTTGGACAAGTGAGGGGGGCTTTGATTGATTGACTGACTCAAGATGAAGGATAAAGAGCTTCTCTATAAGTTTCATCAGTAGTACATACAATAGGGAGGTGTCTTAACACAGGAGTGTGTTTTGAGGTACCTTTCCCCATTGATCCCAACAATAACATTTCCCTTTATTTCCTTTTTTTTTGCACATGATTAGTGGATTGAAAGGTATTAGCCTTGGTTTTACACCTTTTGGGATACCAGTGATGACACAGCCTTAGCTCCGCCGCCAACAAGTATCCATAGCCCATATGGAGTTTCCTTAGTAAAGCACATTATGCAAATAGGCCTTGTCCTATTGCCAGTTAGGCGTCCATAGCCTCGACAGGGATTAACTATCCTTCCATCCACTAACCATTTTATTGCTAGGGAATTTTTGGATCTCAGGAGAAGGCATTGTTCAGTTATAGTTCTTCTTGATTGTTGACAACCGATCATGGAGATCTACCCGAAAGCGTCCTGTACTGAGGATTCACTACAACACAACAAACCCAAGCCACAGGGAAAACATGGATGCACACATGGTGAAAGAGTCATAGAGGGGGAGAGTAAGACTCGGTCTATCAATTTCAAGCCCTTAGGATGCAGACCAAAATATGAAGTGATATGGATGAAAATTGAGTGGCCAGAGATGGGACATAAGAAGAGGGTAAAAATCTTTGTAAAGGCCAAAAATCATCCTGGTTCAGTGGTATGTGTTACCGCTTGAACTAGCACCCCTTTGCAAAACAAGGCTATGTAGACCCAGTGCTAATGATGGTAAGCTTGGGAGGGGTTAAACCTAATGTCACTACAGTCTAACCTCTCAACACTTCGGGTAACTCCAAAACCTAGGGGGAGACCCTAATTGTTGAAAGATACTTGCAACCACCAACAAACCACAAATACCTTCCACAAAGCTGTATTGGCTATGATCAATGCCGTATTGGAGTCAAACAATATTAAACAAGACACAATAATCATATGATAATGAAGGTTTGTCTTTATCACAATTCTCAAGAAATTATTGCAAATCCCAAGACAATTCATGTTTCCCAAGGCAAGTCCTCAGAAAGGTGCACTCCCAAGGGTTAGGAGATCTCCACACTAGGGTACACTTGTAGGATGAACCAAAAATACTTAACGACATGTAATTATTGATTTTTGGCAATTCCACATATCCCAATGCACTTGCTCAAATGGAGGTGGCCTCTAAGGTTTATGAAGAAAACCCTAGGGCGAATTTATAGGGTGGGCCAAGCATACAAAATCACATATATTTTTGGGTTTTTTCGGCAATATACTATTTTTATGTATTTTTTGCATAAAATAAAACATGTAAAATTTTGATAAAAAGAGATGGAGAGTTTGTTAGGATAGGGCAATAGACCTTATCTCAAACCCTAAGGCTATGAGAGATCGAGGCTAATGTCCCTCCTCTTAAGATGACATTCAATACTTGCAACTAGGGCTAAAATAGTAACCTCAAGGGTTAGGTAGCGAAACCCTAATTAGGGAAACTAGAGAAGTCCAAGGCTCGACTAAACAACGGAGAGCTCCTTTGTAGGATGGTATCCTCAAGCAAGTTGACAAAATATTAGCAAAAAAACCCTACCTCAGTCCAAAGCACTTCAAGAGTAACTAACGTTAAACTAGGGTTAGGAGAGAAACTTACCAACATTAATCAAGAATGAGCAAGAAAGTGTGCCTTAGGTCACCCTTGAACATGAGTTATTACAACTAGTCTTAGCATTAACTTGTCATCTGCAAAATCAAACCCTAGAAGACATTCCATTCATCCTTCAAGCAAAAATAGGCATCCCAAGAGAGTTGGGCATAGCTTAAGTACTCCAATATACCAAGAGAAAAAAAAAGATTTCATATTTGAACCCTTGTCCATGTTTTACATTTCCTATGATCTCATAATTGTTGTGATTATTCCTTCTCTCTCCTATTTATTTATATCATATGCACACATATTGTTTCTTAATTAACTTTGCTTTGTTGCCCTTACTCAAAACTCAAAATTTTGGGTTGATTCACACTCAACAGGAAGTTGCATCCTTTTGCATTTCATTTATATTCTTTATGTAGATTAGTTTTAATCTGTCACATGACACTGGGGCATGTGGACATGGGGATTTGAGTGTCCAGTAGGGGATGCAAAGAACCCCCAAAACATAATATGAGTGCATGCTATATATATATATATGATTTTAAAAAATATTAAAATTCTAGAGATGAAATATAGACAAAGATTTAATTTATTTGAACATTTAGAATATAGAAATATATCAATCACACATTGGGGTATATTTATTGACACATCAAGACACCTGTTCATTTTTTTTTTGAATTTTTGTCAACAATTTTGAATATTTTTGGTGCCTTGAGTGTCCGACACTTTAAGACAGCATGTCAGACACATATGGGATACTTATCCTAGCACAATACAAGTGTCCCTTGTGTGCTTGACATTCTGGCACCACATATCTGACACATGGACATGTGAAATGTAGGGCTCTGAATACATGTCATGTTTCCTAGGTTTTAATTGTTGATTGTTTAGACAAAATAAAGATACAACCTGAAGATGCCTATATTTATTTGTATTTGTATATTCCTCTATGCAATAACTGATAGGTATGTCGGTCACTTATAAGTGTTCTGGTACTGTCACTAATGTTTTGTTGATTGATGTGTAGCTTCTTCCAGATATGATTGCGAAAGCATGCAAACTGTACCATAATTGTAACATTGCTAGCTCAGATTATGCAGATTTACCAACCTTTAAGAAGGCACTTAATGAGTCAAAAGTTCATAATCTTTGCAAGTATACTCATGAGGCTCGTTGGATAAAATCACCATCTGAAATTAATATTATGAGGCAATCGGCGGCAATTACATGTCAGGTACTATAATGATGCTGCTTTATCCAATAATGAAATTCTATAACAATCAGAAGATGAAAGTATCAAATATTTATACAACTTATGCCAAATCAGTCACAAAAAGATTTTCTATTCTGTTTATTGTTTTGTTTTAGAAAATGCATCTTATATTTCTTTATTTGAACAGTAAAGAATAGGTTCTGAAATATCCTTTAATGGAGCCACACCTTGGTATACAGGTTGCTCCTCCCTAATTGGAAGTTTCTTGTGGCAAGCGGAAAGCTTAGTAGATAGTATCATAGATTCATAGTACTTTGTATCTAAGTTACCGGAAACGGCTGGTCGACCTCCCTGAAACGCCGTTCCACGTTTCTGAAACGGAAACGGATACGAAACGGCATTGATACGGGCTTGATACGGATCCGACGTGGCTGATACGGATCGGGTGAGTCGGGTACGGATCCACTAGTTTTCGGAAACGGATCCACCAGTTTTCAGGCATTCAATCCTCCGTTTCCAAACTTTAATTTGATTTTTGTTGAGGTACAAACCCTAGTGTGGGCCGGTAGAGGTTTCACGATTGTTCGTTGTGCAGCCGTCGCGAATCGCTGTGAAGTCGTGGACTCGTGTGGGCCGGTAGAGGTTTCACGATTGTTCATTGTGCAGCTGTCGCGAATCGCTGTGAAGTCGTGGACTCGTCTGGGCCGTGAAGTATCAACGTTTGCTGGCGGTTGAACTCGTGGACTCGTGTGGGCCGTGAAGTATCAACGTGTGGGCCGTGAAGTATCAACGTTTGCTGGCGGGCCGTGAAGTTATTGGCTCCCTCTCCCTCATATCGGGCCTGTTCGAGTCTGAAACTTGCTCCCTCATCGCCGACGGTAACCTTTAGAATCGCTGACGGTAACCTTTAGGATCGACGGTAACCTTGTGAGTCTCAACGCCGATTGTATTGAGCCCCGATTTTAATTAAGCGTTGTTTATCTTGAAAAATATGAGCCCCGATTTTAATTAAGCGTTGTTTAAATGTTTATGTTTGCATATTGACTTATCATTAATTCTTATTTGATTAATGTATATATAATATATATATAAATTCAATTTGAAATAAAAATAAAAATATTTGACATAATTTTAATATAATTTTAAAAATATGACATAATTTTAAATTTATCTATATAGTCTTAGATTTTTTATACATTCATACATGAAACAACTATAGATTTTGACATAATTTTAAAAATATTTGACATAATTTTAAATTTATCTATATAGTCTTAGATTTTTGATACATTCATATATGAAACAACTATAGATTTTTTTTTTATATATATATACCCTTTGCCGTTTCCATGCCGTATCGTATCCTGAGTTTTTGAAAATTTGCCGTATCCGTGTCCCCCCCCGTATCAGTATCCGTTTCCGTATCCGTTTCAGTGCAACTTAGCTTTGTATTTTATTTTCATGTTTATTTTGGCCTATTTTGTAAACATTATGGCCTAGTTTGATGGCAAATATTATATGTTGAAACTTGAAGGTTGATGTTGTTGATGATTGATGATTGATGATTTGATGATGATCATGTAATGACAATGTTATAACTTATAAGTTATAGCTCCTAGATGATTGATGTTATATCAATGTGTACTAAATGGTTATATGAATATCTATGTTTTCATGTTTTCTATATCTAATTTGGCATAATACATGTTTTTTTTAATATATATGCATCAAAATATATTAAAATATATATTATATAAAAAACGCTCCCGAAACGCTCCCAAAACGAAAGCTTTTGAAAATTTCGCTTTTCGCTCTCGCTCCCCGCTCCCAACAGCGTAGCCCCGGACAAAACCCAAGATGGGAAAACCGGTACAGCAGTCTGAGATATTATTTTATTAAGAAAATATGGAGCGGTACAATTCAGAAAATCGATTTCAGCCCACAATGGCAAAATCGTAACACACAGAAAAACAGTGAGAAAAACTTGTAAGGGGGCACAGATTCCAACACAACAGTGTTGCTGCTGATGTACAGCCTGTACGGCCTGCTGTACGGATCCGTACGACCTGCTGTACGGAATCCGTACGACTGTATGGACAGTATTTCTGTACTGTCACCTCTGCTTGCCGCTGTTTCTCACTATGTCAGTCTGCCTCTACAAATCTGCCTTCTGCTCCTTCGTCTTCTTCCCAAAAACTTCTCTCTCAATCTCTGTCGGAATGAATGAGTGTTCTCTCCACCAATTGACCTTTCTTTTATAATCATTGGCTAAGCGAAAAACCTAATCTCACTATAGATCTATGGAAGAGATCCTCTGGTGAGATCAATGGCTAAGATTAAATCAGCCATTTACTTTTTATTTTTCACTTCTACTTTTATAAAAAAGTATTCCAATAATTAATTAATAATTATCACTTTAATTAATATTCCACAGCTTAGGAAAACTTAATTAACTACAATTGGTTTCCAATTAATGTCTTCTGCATGCAAGGACACATGCATGCAGATAAGACCTTCTTCAGTTGTCATAATCTAACACTCCCTCTCAACGAGGAAGGGATTCGGTAACAACCCCAACTTGTCTCTGAACTTCACAAACTTGAGTTTGCAAAGTGCTTTGGTGAATATGTCTGCCACTTGCTCATCTGTCTGAATGTACTCCAACCGAATGGTTCCTCTCTGAACACAATCTCTTAGGAAGTGATACTAGATGTCAATGTGTTTACTCCTGTCATGGAACACTGGATTCTTAGAAAGGTTGATACCACTTTTATTATCACAGTGAACTATAGTAGTCTCTATCTCACTCTCGAACAATCCTGAGAGCAACTTCCTCAGCCACATCCCCTCACATGCAGCCATGCTGGCTGCCATGTACTCATCCTCAGCTGAGCTCAATGCAACTCACTTCTGCTTCCTGCTAAACCAATGGACAACCCCTGATCCAATGTTGAAGCAACAACCTGAAGTGCTCTTCCGATCCTTTACACTTCCTGCCCAGTCAACATCTCTAAACCCTGCCAACTGAAAATTCCCACTGCGCTCATAAACCAATCGATACTCAATCAAAAGGGAACCAAGTGGCGGAAGTCTCGATCCAATATCTTAAAAGCATGGAGTTGTTGATTTAGTGATGGAGCTCTTACATTGTTTTTGGTTGGTTATGGACCCCGACATAATGAAGTCAACCTTAAGGCGAGTTGATTAACTTGGATTCGTTTTCGTGAGAGCATACATTTTGGGACAACTCACGCTTGAAGTGATTGGAAAAGGCATTGTTTGTTTTCATGAGTGTCTTGTGCATTTAGATTAGCTTAATCCTTTATCAATTAGTTTGAGACTAAGGGTTCGTGGACCCTCAAGAAATTGACTCTTGGCTAACCATAAGGTCATCGACTCTTACTACTATGTTTGGGAGGTTGTCAAAATTAAAAGGCTCGGGGGAAATATTATTTTATTGTTGTTTTCCTTGAAAGAAAAAATGAACTTAGCCACTTAACCATTTTGGTTGAGTTTGTTAAAGAATTTGAGAAAAAGGGGGGGTCTTATGTATCTTGGACCTTGTGATATAATTTTGACCATTATTTTATTTCGAGTTGTTAGGATTTTGTTAGAGGTTAAGGTTTTTAATATTATTTTATTGTAAGAGTGAAGATGAACTACAACCTACAAAAGGGTTGGCTCTCTCGCTCATTTGTCATGGTTGGATTGTGAGATCTCTCTCATGTTTGGAGCCTCATTGTTATATCTTTTCATGGAGCAATCTGAAGTTCAAGGGTTTTCTTCTACAATTATAAGTGGTTTCTAGTTCTCATTTCTAATGTTGCTAATGATGTATGGTATAGCTAGAAGCCTAGAACATGTTATTAGGGCCATAGAAGGACAATCTTGTCACATTGGAAGGATTGTGAGGGAAGTTTCCTCCATTCCTTTGTTGTTTTATGCATGAATGTTACATTGTTCTGGGCATCTTTAGTGAGTAGGAACTAGAATTCTTCATGGTATAAGGCATACCCAATTAATCATTGTTTTGAGTTGGCACCAAAAGTAGGCTGCTAGTGATTTCCACCATTTTGTTGTAACATGTTAGGGTTTGTTGGTTGGCACCGCAAAGGAACCAATTCTCCCTAATCTATCATGAACCTCCCCATCTTCCATTGGTCTTGTTTCCTCTTGACTCCTTTTTTCCCTTGGGGATTGGCACTAGTTTCAGAACCTTCCGTCACCAATACTACAACGAAAAGACCTTAAGTTTTGCTAAGGCTAATTCTTCAAATCACCTTTGGCACTCATTGTTAATTTTTGATTACAGATCTGATTCTCGTTCACAATAATTAATAAATCATAAATGAAAATACACTGTTAATCTTAAGTATTAATGCAAAATTAAAACTGGAAATCACTCATACATTTGACACTTGTTTACCTTGGAAAACCTGAATTGGTGAAAAACCAATAGACTGTGATTTTATTAATGATAAAAGCCTGGGCTTTTGTCTTGGGAAAATGGCCCACTGAGGAAAAATACAAATCAGTAAATAGCCAAGCCTTACAATTATCTAGATCAGTCCTTCGATCTTGCTGGTTAGTTGCTGTCTCCCTAGAGTTACAAAAGTTGCTCAACAAGGCAAGTACCTAGAGAGGTAATGTGGACGACTCCTGCATGCCTGACACTCAGCCTATGCAGAATTACAAGTTCGAGCTACAATCATCAACACTCATTTCCATATCCTAGCAATCCTACCCTAGGGAATCCCCCCTCAAGTTGGCGAAGAGCCAACTAGAAGTGTAGAGAGGTAGTTATGGAGGTGAAAGCGGGTAACACTTTTAGTTTGCAGCTAGAGTAGCCTGTTCTTTGGGGATTTATTCACACATGTTAGCTCGAGCTATAACATTTTGGTGTCGTTTCTGGGGATAAGTCCATTGAACCCATGATTAGAATGACATTTCATTTGGTGAACTTATAGTTCACCTTGCGAGTCCACCTAGAGATTTGGTGCCTCAAGGATACTCCATAAGAACATCCCCTTTAGAACTTGCTTGTTTTAACTCTGAGCCTGAGAGATAGTTTAGGGGGAAGAGGTGAGTGATTCAATCTGTAAACCAAGGTAGTTCCTCAAATTAGTCAATTCCTTTACCTCAAGTTATGGCAACTCCTTGGATAATAGAACAATTCAAACCCTTTGAATTCTCTAACATTACTGGGTATCCTAGCATTGTTCTTGACATGGATAGTTTGCCTGAATTTGGTGCGGACAATCTTGTTTCAGCCTTAGAGCACTTCAACGATTTTACAAGAAGTATGGGTAATGTAACGCATCTTGATGTGGTCTTCAAACTCTTTGTCAAGACCTTAAGAGGAAAGGCTTACACATGGTTTCAAGCTCTCCTTGAGAATAGTATAAAATCTTTTCTTGACCTAAGAAAAGTTTTCCTTGATTAATGGTAAGAGAAGAAAGATGCCAAGTATGTTTTGAATGAATTCGCTAACATCAAAAGAAATGAAAACGAGACCGTGGAGGTGTTTAACTCCAAATTTACTAGATTGGTTAAAGAGATTCCAATTGAATATGCTTCCCTTGATGTAATTAGTTTACCACCTTTATGATGATGAATAATTCCTTCAATCACTTTCCCCATGTTTAAGGAAAGTGTTTGGTTTTGATGGATTTTATAATTTTAGTTACATTTTAGCTTGTGTATGGATGATTAAATTGATATGCATGATAAGTAATTGTAAGTTGGTTTCTATGCTATATAAATGTGTTCATTATGGAGAAGATTTTTTGTTTGTGGGTTTGAACCTCCAACCTTTGGGAAAACGTTGATTGTGAAATTCAATGCTATTATTTTAACATCTTGATGCATAAAATACTCTAATTGTATTATTACTTGCATGGAAATTTTTAACGAACTGCTATTTGTCACTCGTAGAATCCTTTTTTGTTAGTTTCATCCAATTATTTTTGTCTTGATCGATTAACATTTTGTCAATTTGTTTGGCAGGCACTCCTACAGACAATGCTAGCATCTAAAACATGCCCACATGAGCATATATTGGCAACAACTATTGAATATGAGTGTAAGATCAGAGGTGCCCAACGCATGGCGTAAGAGTTCACATTTCTTCTATTTTTCTTTTATATCTGGTTTCTATCCATTTGTATATACTATGTTGGGAAATATAAGAGATTCATAGGCTATAGCTAATATTACAACACTAGTAATAGTTGCTAAAAGTGTGTTGTATTCCACTTGATTTTAGTCTTTTAGTATGTGACCAAGTTATGCACAACATTTTCTTTGTCTTTTTTACTGGTACCCTACTTGAACGCCATGATGGGTCTTAGGTATTAAGAAAGGTCCATAGATGTCAAACACAAGGTCTTGGTCAACCTTTCTAATGGAAGGTTGGTCCTACTGGAGAGGGCAATCTTTGAAAGAGTCGACGCTGAAAGGTCAGTCTTCTATCCTAATTAAAAGGTCTTAGGCTCAAGTAGGTGTTAAAATTAAGAAGATAGAAATACTGTAGGAAAGTAGAGTCACCACCATGAGATGACATGAACACCAAGTTTATAGTAGAGAAAATCCTCACGGGAAATATTCAACTCAGAAATATTGTGCTTTATTATTGTGCCACACATGATGATTACAAAAAGGATCAGGACTCTTATATATATAGAAATTAGCTCAATGCTAACTACTACATTCATTACGGTCCACTAAGTCGCTGTCACCTTTTAACTATCATATTGATAAGGTATCACTAAGTCATCATCTAACCATTGTTGAAAAAGTTAACAAGGAAAAGTGTTGGACCCTTAACCTTGCTTCATGCAGAAGCAAAACTCTTTTTTAAGTTTGTATGCGGAAAATGGATGCATGCATTTTTTAATGCAGAAGTGTATTGTTGCATGTAACGCTAAAAAGGTAATCAAGCGATAAAAAGAGTTGAGAAGGCAAAAGGGGGCGCATAAGGTATTTATGAGAAGCAAATCAAGTCGATAGGACAACAGAGGCTTAGTGCATGAGGAAGGGCACATTCTTGAGAAGAGAGGGCGCATTTTCTGGCATAGGGAGGACACATATCTGAGGAGAGATTGAGCACACTTCTTCTGAGGCTGAGAGAGGATTCATTGGAGGCAGAGATTGCTTCTGAGAGAGATTGGATTCATTAGCTGAGAGGGGTGCCATTGGTAGCATCCATTTTTTAGTCCATGGTTCTAAAATGCATGCAATTGTAACCCGACAGAAGAAAGGGGTGCCATTGGTAGCATCCATTTTCAATTAGGGGGTTGATTTTAGCATTTTCACTGCAACAACGCCAACTGTTAAGGGCACGGTTTCAAACAAGTTGTAATTTCAGCCTTAGAAAGAAAAATGGAGTTGCCATGGTAGCACCCCTTTTCAATTCGGGGGTTGATTTTGGCATTTTCGTTGCAACAGTGCCAGTTGTTAACGCCACAATTTCAAACAAGTTGTAATTACATCCCCGGAAAGAAAAATGGGGGTGCCATGGTATCACCTCATTTTGATTTGGGGGTTGATTTTGGCATGTTCGTTGCAATGATGCCGGTTGTTAAGGCCAGGGTTTCAAACAATATGTAATTTTAACCTCAAATAAAAATGAGGATGATTCTGGGAGGACCACTTTTCAATTCGAGGTTCAATTTATGGTTTTGATTGCAATGGCACCTGTTGGAATTTCAAAAAGGTTGTAATTTTAGCCATGGAAAAAAAGGGGGTGCTACCGGTAGCACCACTTTTCTATTCGGGGTTTGATTTACAATTTTGATTGAAATGGCACCGGTCGGAGTTTAAAAAAAATGTAATTTTAGCTTCGAAAAAAAGGGTGCTATTGGTAGCTCCACTTCTCTAATCGGTGGTTGTTTTTGTTTTTTTTGACACAAAAATACGAGTTTTTGTGGATAGAGTTCTTGTTTTGAGTGTAAACTTCTCATCAAGTTGTATAATGTGTTTAGCATGCTTGTCGCATTATAGTGGATCTTATTGCCTCACCATTAGCAAGAACCATCAACCATTCCTTTCGATTGTCACTTTTCATTGTTTGCAGAACATAAATCCTTATTTTTTTTATAGCAGCCAAGTTTTGGTTGGAGTTTTTTTGTCACTTTTCTTTCTCAAATTTTACCATTTACAAATTCTGATTGTGAGGAAATAAAAATATTATGTATAGTTGTGTAAATTTTCTGGTGTTTAGTCAAGGTCTTTGACTTTTAAGTTTTTAACGCAAACTAGAAATTTCACATGTAAACTTAGAGGCTTCTTGGATCTTAACACTGTGAATTTTCATCCTTAAAGCTGTTGTGAAATAGTGTATATAAAACAATAACGAAAAGAGTACATATTGAAAGTTTTCTGTGGTTCAACCCAACCCAACCCGGTTTCAAGTCAAAATCTTTGAGAGTTTAATCCCCAACCCAGTTTACATCAAGGCTGGAAATTACATATCACATTTTCAGACTTAGAAACACAGATTGAACATCACTATTACAGGCAGAAAATTTAATAATAAATGCACACCATGAAATTTTCAATACTCATAAATTTTTGGCAAATGCCCAGGAAAAACCCACAAGGGGAAAACTTGTCAGAGAGTTCTTTATTTTATTTCTTCAGCAAAATAAAAAAATTTGCAACAACAGAATTCCAACTTATCTCAACAGCAAAACCCATAAATTCTGTCTTGGAATTTGTGCCAAACTAGCAGTGTATGGACTATATGGACCTCAAAATTCATGGCCAGAAATTAATTTCCTGCCTCGAAAATTGTGTTTTTCACAGACCTTGATTTTTGTGCCACTGTACGGACTGTACAAAATTGTACGGATTGCACGAAATTTATTTTTTGTACCTGCCTCGAAATTTGTGCCTCAGTCTGGAAATTCGTATCACTGATTTTCTCCTCGAAAACTGTGACCAGAATTGCTATACAGACCTGCTGTACCAATCCTTGAAATTCGTGCCACTGTACTTCTCTTCCCTCCTGCAAATTTTTTTCTTCTCCTGTCAAGAAGTCGAATTGCTCTCAACTTTCTCAACTCTCTCAGCTCTTTCAAATCTCATGAAAGAATGAATGGTGAAAAGCCTTTCCCTTGCCTTTTTGTTTGGATGCTAGGGTAAGTGAAGAGACATCTAATCCAAGGGTCCACATTGATTTGGATGAGATTAAAAGCTAATTTAATTCTCTCCAAAATTAATTTCACTCACTTTACTTAAATTGATAAAAAAGTCACTTTAATCTCTCGTGTGGAATTAAATGCTCATCTCAAGTCATTTAATACAAGGGTCGTGTTATTTTCCCCTTTTGTGACTTAGGCTAATTTTCACTAGGGAAACACTTTCCTAGGTACAAAATCAACACTCCCTCTTACCGAGGAAGGTGTTCTGAACCACTCCCAACTTGTCCCTGAAGAAGACAAACTTGCCCCGCCCCAAGGATTTTGTCAGAATGTCTGCTACCTGCTCATCAGTGGAAATTTACTGTAACTCCACAACTCCTCTTTGAACATAGTCTCGGATGAAGTGGTATCTGATCTCTATGTGATTTGACCTGTCATGGAAAACTGGATTCTCAGAGATTTGATTGTCGCAGTATATCACCGTGGGCCTCAGCTCCTGATCAAATAAATCCACCAATAATTTGCGAAGCCACAATGCCTCGCAACTAGCTTGGCTGGATGCTATGTACTCGGCCTCAGCAGAACTCAAAGCAACGGACTTTTGCTTCCGACTGAACCATGACACTGCTGTCGAGCCCAAACTGAAGCAACAACCGGAAGTGCTCTTCCGATCCATCACATTGCTTGCCCATTCTAAATCTGTGAAGCCAACCAAGCTAACTCCACCCGAACTCATGTAGTCCAAACTATAATCCACTGTCCTTGCAAGGTATCTCAACACATGTTTCGCGGCTGCCCAGTGCACTCTCCTAGGCTCCACCATGAACTGACTAAGAGTGTCACCGCAAAACTCAAGTCTGGCCTGGTGTTGACCAGATACATCAGTGAACCAATGAGCTGATGATATAAAGTGGGCTCTACCAACTCTCCCTCAGAAGCATGAAGCCTCTTCCAGTTGGTGATCATTGGTTTGCAATCCTCCATCCGAAATCTCCTCAGAATATCTACTGCATACTTTCCTTGTCCCAGGAGAATATGACCAGGCTCCTGCCAAACCTCCATCCCCAAATAATAATGCATCAACCCAATATCGGTCATCTCATACTTTGAAGCAAGATCTCTCTTGCATGCTGCAATGAGGCGCTCCTCCCCTGTGATTAACAAATCATCAACATATAATAGAAGAATGAGTGGATCACCACCAACCACAATGTAGTAAAGGTTGGGATCAACCTCACTCTTCTGAAATCCCATCGCTAACAAATAAGCATCAATCTTGGAATACCAAGCTCGAGGAGCTTGCTTCAGACCATACAAGGCTTTCTTTAGCCTGCACACATGAGAATCTCTCCCATGGATCTCAAAGCCCAGAGGTTGCTCCAAATAAACCTCCTCCTGTAGAAGACCATTGAGAAATGCGGTCTTCACATCCATCTGGTGGATCTTCCAACCCATCTCTGCTGCCATGGAAATCGCTGCTCTAATAGAGGAATATCGGGCAACTGACGTAAAGGTCTCATCATAATCAACTCCCTCTACTTGTGAAAACCCACGTGCCACAAATCTAGTCTTGAACTTCTCCACACTGCCATCTGCAACATGCTTCACCTTGAAAATCCACTTGGAAGTCACGACAGACTTCCCCTCTGTTCTCGGTACAATCTCCCATACATCATTCGTCATGATGGAATGTGTTGTCCGCCAGATTGCATACCAGCAGCGGAAATCTTTCGAAAACTGTCTCTCTCACTAGAAGTGGGGAGAGGTGTGGCCTTGGGGGTAAGCAATGAGCCAGGTACTGTCACCTGAATCCCAGCTCCTCCGTTTAGGCTAACTCCTAATGAAGCCAAGGGGGGTAGTCCCTACTAAGAGTTTCACTAAGGCTCTTATGTTTTTTAAGTGTTTTGGTGAAATGATGCGGATGGGTGTTGTTTAGGAGTTTTCTTGTGATGAGACCAAATTAAAAGATGAGATAACAAGATAAGATGTAATCCACGTTGCTAAATAAGATGATAAGATGGCAGTACGTTTCAAGACTTATAATCAAATAAAGCATTCACAATATGAAGATAAACACAAGGACAAATGGTCTTGATCAAGATATAAACTTTTAAATAACCAGTGCCTTATGGAGTCAAAGAAAAGTAAAGATTGTGATGCTGAATGTGTGGGTCTTGAAAAAGTGCTGTTCGTGAGATCGTTATGAAAATTATCTTGGTAAATTGAATATTTTAATGGTCTTGATTATTAAGCTAAGAGCAAGGATATCAAAAGAGTAAACCTAACCAGGAAAAATACTGGCAACCTCTTAGATGATAGGTCGGGAGCACCCAGATTCAGAGGATAAGTGTCCAATGTTTAAACCGCCCTCGAGTCTGACAGTGGATTCCTGGCACCACCTGTTTCAGGAAGCAACCTCAGTGATTCGACGCTGGTTTTGGATTGGGGTAAAGTTTTAATTAGGTTATCACTTGTAAATTTAGCAAATCCTTTACCTTTCTGAGTACTAGTCCAACCCTTTCAGGTTGGTAGAGCATACGGGTGTTGGACAAATAACCAAAATAAATTAATTAGGGGGAAATGTGAGTTGAAGTATTTTATTAATGAAGAGCATCGTTCAACTCTCCGATAGAGAGCGCTCTTGACTCAGTCTTAAGACCAAAGTTCAAGAGACTTTTCTAATCTAATATGCCTAATGCAAGGAGAAAATGCAAGTCTAAAAAATGCTCTCCGACAGAGAGTGCTCTTGACTTGGATTTGGCCAAGTTCAAGAGGCTTTGTTTATTTTAAAGAAAGTAGAAGCAGTTGTGAAAATTAAACCATGTGATAGCTCAACAGATATAAAAGATGACTAGCATGCTACTTGCAAAATGAAATTAAAAAGATACTTAATGTTCTACCAAACAAAATTACTCTAAGGTGGGGTCTTCCTCCGAACAAGGTTGACCACTAGAGTCGCTAGCACTTGAGAACTTTCCAGCTAGCTAAAATTTCGACCAAGGAAACTAACGGGGAAAGAGGAGTAACCACAAAGTTATGTGGCCTTGCCCTTGGGATGAAATCTCAAGGATACTACCTCAAGTCAAAACTTGGAAGAGAGTACGAAAATGAAACAAAAGACTAATCTAAAGCATGAAATAAAAGATCTAAGCTAACCAACCACAACACTCTTCCCCAAATGGGGAAGAAGACCCAAAAGTGGAGGACTCCTCCACTTGAACTTTTATTAATTTTTATACAAATGCCTTGGGTTTTAAGACCTTGAAGGACTTTTTGAGAGAAGGACTTTAAAATTGAAATGAACTCTTGAAGAGCTTTACAAAGGATAATAAGAGTTTATATATTCAGTCACTCCTTATGGCATTCATTTGGTTTTGCTTTGATTCTTTGCTTCAAGATCTACCAAGTATCTCTCTCTCAAATCACCTACACAAGCTCGAAACAACTCAACAAGGCACCCGTAATTCGTCAGAAAAAAGGAAAAATAATGAAGCTATTTAAGCTAGAATCTATAAAAGACTTCAAAAAACTAAATTTATGAGTTTTTATTTCAAAAATTGCATAAAAGTAAAAACGGACCAGCAAACAACATATGCTTAAAAAATGCTAGGAAAGAGATCTAAGATATAAATTTTTTAAAGAAATTTTTTATGAAAAAATTCTATCTTTAAAATGGAAACAAAAGTCTAAACAAATGCAAGTTTATACTAATGTAGAAATGGGATCTAGAATGCTCTAATGTCTAACTTTTCCAATGCATGCGATTGCTAACTAGATGCAAAAATTGAGATCTAACTACTAACTCTAACAAAAACTAAACTTAATCAATTCGTTTTTAGTGTTTTAGGGCTCTTTTTGGAAGGTGGATGAGAGGAGCCAATGGTAAGGAGAAGGGAGAATGGTGAAGACAAGGATGAAAGAGATGAGAGGAGCTTGAAAGGCAAAATGAATGGAAGAGGAGAGAATAGGCAAAACGAAAGGGTGAGTGGGCTTTAGGATGGGAAAAATGAGAGCAAGAAGATGGGTGGATATCAAGGCAAGAGGTTTCAAGGAGCAAAGGTGGAAGCTAGAAGAGATAAGCTTAGGGTAACCAAGATGTTTTGTATTGAAAAAGTAGTTGATGGAGGAAGAGATCGAAGCTCTTTGAAAGTGTTTCTTCCTTTAATATGAGAAGATCTCTTGGGAACCTGCAAGAAGAATTGATTAGGCAATAATATTCACTGATAAATGAAAACTAGCTTGATTTCCAAGCCACTTTCCACCCTGGAGCATCCCTGCAAAACCCTTACATTCATGCACACAAATCTGAACAAGATATTTCTAATGCCATGTTAGAACATATATTGAATAATGACTTGCATAAAGAAAACATAAGGTGAGAGGGATATCACCAAGACAATGCGAAATAGACCCCAAGTACTCTTGCAATGGACCTCCAAAGTCACTTCTTGTATTAAAACTTCAAACAAATATTACAATAGTATTTTGGCAGAGTGTTCATGCTCAAAATCTCCATGAAGAGAAAGCCCAAATGGCCTCTCTTATATAACAAATCTCAATGCCAAAACCCTAATTCGAATTGGCTTAGAAGAGAGCCAATAACATAGTCAAAAATCCAAATCCAATCAATCCCAGGGCTTGGAGTGGAGCTCCAACCCATAGACAAAAGACAACTCGCAGTTCTGCATTGAATACAAGTAGGTAGAGGTGGGGAGGTGGCCTCCACCTAGGCAAGGCGCCCCCCATCCCCTCCTTGGTAGTATCACCCTCGAATGGCATGCCTCCAAGTGTAAACACGTGAGGATGTGAGAGATATGCGTGAGCTTTCAAGAGGATGACGTGAGCTTCAAGGGAGATCAAGTATGAGTTGTGGTAGGTGCTAACTCGACTTGTAAAGAAGCCAAGTCCTAGTGATTGCATATCTTTAGGAGGGCGCCCACTTTTTCTTTATTGCACTTCACTTAGCCATTAAATGAACCTCCACATCACCAAAAACGAATTTGCATGAAGGTGGGCGAATTTCTCCAAGAGGATCTTCTGCTGGTGACTGGATAACTCACTGAAAGCACTGGGAGTTGACTGGAATCTTCATTAATGACTGATGCCATGTCATTTAACCTTTTACCTTATTTCATTTGGATTATTTTGGAGAGATTTGGATTATCTCCAAAATAATTATTTTTATTCTTTTAATTAATAATTTCTCTGTAACTGGGTTTTTAGAGAAAATATTAATTATAAGGCTGAAATGACATCCGAAAGCTGGGTTTAGCTGCTCCATAGGTCATGTGTGATTTTTGGCTTATGAAACGAGCTATCAATCACTGAATTCGGACTCCGGATGACTGACATATTACAAATTGGAATTTCTCTATTTAAACTATAGAGAAATTTATTAAAATTTAAAAATAATTAAAAACCCAAATTCGACGGACCCGGTAAAATTTTTTCAAAATTTTTTCTGAGGGTCCTATAGACTTGGGACATGACCAAAACCTATTCTAATAGTGTCTAGTAGGCTTATATACATTAGTTGGACTCTAATAGCCCCCCATTGCTAAAATTTTCAAAATCGGGCATTCCAGCTTTGGAGGAAGCGGGAGAAAACCTCATCGATTATAGCTCGGCTATAGGCAAAGTATAATTGACAAGGGAAAAAACTCCCTGGAATATCTTAGTTGCTTAATCAAGTCATAGGGAACCGAGACAATCAGATCCTACTAGCACACTTTATTACAAACCCCCATGGGGCCATGGTCACATCGACTAAAAACAAAAACTGGCTAGCCAAAATTGGCTAACTGCTGTAATCTGAAACCCAGATACTCTGGAAGTGAACACTGATGTGTTCCAACACTGGCGGCTCAATAAGGTTTCAACTATTTGTACAAAATAGGTGATAATAGAATGGTACTCCTCCATCATGGCATCTCTCCAAACCTGATACCAAGCGGCCTCCTCAAAAGTGGAAGGCTCCGAATCATGAAGGCTAGCAACCAATGCCATACCTAACTTCCTGAAGGCTCTGTCCTCCTCAAATCTCACTTCCCGCCTCACAACAACCTTCTTCAAGGTAGGAAGATAAATGCGGAAGGCCTTCGAAGTCTCATCATAGCCCACAAAGGTGCCCTTCTCTGCGGTGGGCTCTAACTTTGTCCTCTTCTCAAAAGGGACATGAGAGTAAGTCAAACAACCAAATATGCGAAAATGACCAACCTCAGGCTTTTTGCCTGTGAACATCTTTTCAGGAGTCTTTCTTCCCAAGGCACGGTGGGGATTCCTGTTCTGAAGGTATACAACTGTACTACAAGCCTCGGCCCAAAGAAAGAAAGGAAGACTCTGATCATGAAGCATGGCTCTCGCTGCTCCCACAATAGCTCGGTTCTTCCTTTCAGTCACTCCATTCTGCTCAGGAGTATAAGGTACTATCAACTGTCTCCGTATGCCCTCCTGTCTGCAAAACTCATCAAACTCCTTGGAGGTATACTCACCCCCATTGTCCGATCTAAGAGCTCGAATCCTCCTCCCAGTCTGGTTTTCCACAAGAGCTTTAAACTCTTGGAAACACCGCAAGACCTCATCAGATTTCTTGCTCCTCAGGAAGTAGATCTAGGTCTTCCTGGAATAGTCATCGATGAATGTCACATATACTCAAAATCTCTCAAAGAGATAGATGACATAGGGACACACAAATCTGAATGAATCAAATCAAGCACTCCTGCTGTCACTGCTAGGAAAGCAGTCTTGGTGTACTTTCCCAAAGCACACCCTCTGCAAACATCAATGTGTTCTGTGCTAAACTCTGGTATACCTGTAACCATGTCCCTCAACAATCTCAAAGCCGGATGATGCAGATGAGCCATCCTCCGTTGCCAAAGCTCACAAAGATCATTGCTGCTGCTTTGTGCCAAAGCATGCTGGGGTTGAAACAAGAGCTTGTACAACTTCCCACATCTGACTCCAATGGCAAAAGAGGCAGATGGTCTTGCAGTCTTGGGGAAAATACGCACATGTCCATCTAGGAAATAAACCCCAAGTCCTCTGTCCTCGATCGTGGAAACTGATATCAAGTTCTTCTTCAATCCAGGAACAAATAACACATCTCTCAAAATCATGGGACTCATCGACTCCCTCTGAAATGTAACGGTCCCACGACCAACAACTCTGACAACTGTGTCATCCCCCAACACAACCTCCACATCTATGCCCGCATGTGAAAGCTCAGAAAACATCTCTCGAGTACCTGTTATATGGCTCGAGGCTCCACTGTCAATGTACTAGGTGTTGGAGGTGCAAGTACCCATAGGATGACTTGTCAACAAAGAATGCTCCCTCTCAATCTCTATATCAGTGTTGGTGATCATAGAAGCTGTCTTTGTCTCTCTCAATATGTCCAACACAGAGAGAAAACTCTCTCTCAAACATAACTGTATACTCGTCAACCTCTGCTGAAGCTGCAGTCTGTTGCTTCTTCTTCGTCTTGTTTGGACACTCTGAGGCATAGTGCCCAAACCCCTGACAAGCAAAGCACTTGACTTTGCTCAAATCCTTCTTCTGTACACCTTGCTCCTGCTACTTAGCCCCACCCTGCTTGGGACCCTTCTTGGACTTCTTCTTCCCTCTTGCAGTCGAGGCCACATTTTCTTCATCCTCCCTACTATGTGAAGAGCTCCCCTGCACAAGACCTCTCCGGGTCTCCTCCTGCACAAAGTCATCCCAAAGTCGATCCCATGAAGGTAAGTTCTCCCTGCCAACTATAGCCTCCACAAAAACGGCCCATGGTTTGGTCACACCATTCACAGCTGTCCGCACTAGCTCACTGCCAGAAACAACCTCCCCAACTGCTGCAAGCTCATCTCTCACCTGAGATATCCTAGTATGGTAGGATGTTACTCCCTCTTCTTTGTTCATTTTTACACTTTTCAACTTCTCTCTCAAGACCATTTTCCGGTTCTCATTTGAGCTTTGATATAAGCTGGTCAAAGCATCCCACATTTTAAATGCACGGTCCTTGCCTGTAGTATGTGGAATAACATCGTCCTTTACTACATCTAGAATGATCCTTCTAGCCTTAATGTCATTTTTGTTGAAAGCTGCTAGTGCTTGTGCATCGGTGGATGCGGGAACTACAATTGGATTTGCTTGTGTAACATTTACCACTTCATCCCAAAGTTCATTTTCCTCCAAAATAAGCACTATCCTAGCCTTCCATGGAACAAAATTCTTTGCTCCATCTAGCCTATCTTCCAACCTAAGTCTTGTAGCCATTTCAATGTAATTCCAAACTCCAACAAGGTGCTGCTTACTAACAGAAGAAGACCTATTGCAAATCTGAAAATTTCACTTCACTGTTCTGTCCCCAAGCTCTGATACCATGAAAGTTTTCTGTGGTTCAACCCAACCCGGTTTCAAGTCAAAATCTTTGAGAGTTTAATGCCCAACCCAGTTTACAACAAGGCTGGAAATTACATATCACATTTTCAGACATAGAAACACAGATTGAGCATCACTATTACAGGCAAAAAATTTAATAATAAATGCACACCATGAAATTTTCAATACTCAGAAAATTTTGGCAAATGCCCAGGAAAAACCCACAAGGGGAAAACCTGTCAGAGAGAGTTCTTTATTTTATTTCTTCAGCAAAATAAAAAAAATTTGCAACAACAGAATTCCAACTTACCTCAACAGCAAAACCCATAAATTCTGTCTTGGAATTTGTGCCAAACCAACAGTGTACAGACTATACGGACCTCGAAATTTGTGCCCATAAATTAATTTCCTGCCTTGAAAATCGTGTTATTCAGACCTCGATTTTTCGTGCCATTGTACGGAGTGTACGAACTTGTACGGATTCTACAAAATTTATTTTCTGTACCTGCCTGGAAATTCGTGCCTCTGCCTGGAAATTCGTGTCACTGATTTTCTCCTTGAAAATTGTGCCCAGAATTGCTGTACAGACCTGTTGTACCAATCCTTGAAATTCATGCCACTGTACTTCTTCTCCCTCCTGCAAATTTTCTTCTTCTCCTCTCAAGAAGTCGAATTGCTCTCAGCTTTCTCAGCTCTCTCAGCTCTCTCAAATCTCATGAAAGAATGAATGGTTAAAAGCCTTTCCCTTGCCTTTTTGTTTGGATGCTAGGGTGAGTGAAGAGACATCTAATCCAAGGGCCCACATTGATGTAGATGGATGGATGAGACTAAAAGCTAATTTAATTCTCTCCAAAATTAATTTCACTCACTTTACTTAAATTTATCAAAAAGTCACTTTAATCTCTAAAGTGGAATTAAATGCTCATCTCAAGTCATTTAATGCAAGGGTCATGTTATTTTCCCTTTTTCTGACTTAGGCTAATTTTCACTAGGGGAACACTTTCCTAGGTACAAAATCAACACATATATCATTTCTAAACAGTCCAAACTTCTAGGCAATCCAAGGAGAAAAGATTCCATCCCTCTAGGGAAACATATCATACTTGAAAAAATCGCCGAAAAATCGCGACTTTTTGTAAAAGTCGCGAGGTGAAGGCCCCTGCCGAAAAATCGGCGCTTAAAAATCGCGATTTTTTAAAAAATCGGCGATTTCCGACTTTTTCAAAAAATCGGCGATTTTTTCGAAAAAATCGCGAGTTGAAGGAAAAAATCGCCCAGGCTTTTTCAGAGTTTTAAAAACTCGGTTTTTTTTTTTATAAATTTGATGAGTTTTGTACATGTAACATTGATGTCAACAGTACTAAATGGTAATGTTAAAATTAAAGTAAAAGTGACATTCTCTTTATCTTTCATTTTCCATCCTCTTAAATTTGTAACATTACCATTAATTGTTTCAGGATGTTTGAGAGTGGTTCCAACCTCATCAGACTTCATATGCAAAAAGTAGGATTTTAGATCCCATTTAGAATTCAACAGACTTAATGGTTTTCAGGATTTCAACGTTTCTAGTGGATTCTATCATGTATGTGGGTAAGGGATATGAATTTAATGAAGTACATCAAACTCTCTATGTACCTTGATGTTGGTGGTGTCGATGCCTGATTGTTAAAGTTGTTTGAATTCCACTGTCATGACCTTAATAAAAAAATGTACCCTTCAGTCAAGCAAAATCACTTATTAAGCATGGGAAGCTCTTTCTACCTTATTTTAACGCTTGGATTAAGAAGTTTGAACAAAATTGTAGGGTGTTAATTGATGTCCTTGGAGGATCAACTTCGAGATTGGAAGCAGAGGCAAAGTCTAGAGCCTAGAGGTGGGGGAACATGGTGCTATTGATGAATATGATCTCGACATAGACAATGATTTTGATGATTATGTTTTTTCAATTTTGATTTAGATATGTATTGCGCTTGGTGCCATTTTGATAATATTTTGTCTCTAATGGTTTGGAATCATAGCTTGGAATCTTTAATATATATTTTTTTCATTAAAATTGTAAAATTTTATGTATTTTTTAACAGTCTGAGTCATTGAAATCAAACCACTCCAAGTTATTTGCATCCACTACATCTATATATTAGTGCTTTCTACATATTTATGTTCCAATGTGTTTATCTGATGTTATTGTTGCTTTATATGTTTAAAATTCTGAAAAAATGAATGTATTTTGTATTTTTTAATGTTTGCCGACTTTTTCCGATTTTTTTCCGATTTTTTCGCCGATGTTGCCGAGAAATTGTTTTCGGGACCCTTGCCGACTTTTTGCCGAGTCCAACTTTTTCAACGTTGAAACATATCCTACATAAACCAGGTCAGAAATTTATATTTTGCAGCAGCTATAACAGCAGTACAACAGCAGCAAAACAGCCCCTTAGATTCGTCATTGAAGATGTGAAATCACTTAACAATTGTCCTTTTACTTATGTCAAACCATTAAGACAAAAAACTGTAAATAACAATACATGAAGAATATATATGGCTGGAAATCAAATCGAGAAAATGGACAAGCTTTGGACAGATGAAAACTTCATTTATATGCTCAAGATGACATTCATGCCATTGTTGAAAAACTCGGCATTGGTAAAAATTTGGCTGAGGGTTTGGAATACAACTTCTCGGAAACATTGACCAAAAAATCGGAAAAAATCAGCAAATCATGACAAGCATTAAAAAATACAGTTTTTTTCAAATTTGTAAACATATAAACCAACAACAACATGAAATAAACACATTGGTACATAAATATAGAAAAAACACCGATATATATGTAGTGAATGCCAAATAAAAAATGATACATAAGAGTCGATACTAAATCCAGAACTCCGATAGGTCTAATTAGGGACTCAAAAGTGGACAACCAATACAAAATGACATCAAAGATATCAATGTATCTCAACATCATGAGTCAAAACCATGGTGTACCACTTCGCATTTGTACATGATGGTTGAAAGGACAAGAGTCTAGGGAGGTGTATATGAGCTGTCCAATAAATGAAAGGTTTGTTCTCTTAGCTATGTTCATACGCCCTTTGTGTTTCTCAAGGCTTACGTTAGAAGTATCTAAGCCATGCCATGAATACAAACACAAAGCAGTTGCAATCCAAGCCCTAGATCCATGAGGATGAATGTATACATATATACATATATACTAATGAATAGTAGTGTTGCAAAAAGTGATGGTGGTGGTCACTTGTGTGCAAGACAATAATTGAAGTTATGTCTCTAAGGTTTTCTTTGACATAGATGGTGTTCTAGAATATATCAATGCTTCAATATTTGATAATTCAATACCTTAAATCCTACCCTCCAATCATAATATAAATTCTCATTGCACCAAATGCTACACATACAAAATAAATGTCACTTTTCGTTAGTCATCTTGCTTCAACATAAAACTATTATTTTATAAGCCCTTGTTGTTAGCTTGCCTTCTCTATATAATTGTTGACTCCCATTTCTTTTTAAATGAATGAGAAACTACATAGTTTGTCCAAGACTTTATAAGATTCTAGTGATAAACAAGATAGTCCGTAAATGTCTTGGAATGCAATAAAAAATATATTGTTAAAATTATTTCCGGAATGGCCTTATCCTCGCTCCATTAAAAGGACTTTGATTTTGATGAGAAAAATGGTTTGGGGTTGTTGATGATGGTAAGTGCCTTCCCTCATAAACCATAGCTAGGGCAAATATGAAAACCTTAACTCAACCAAATAGCTCCAATATCCAAGAATCACTCCAACACATCATCCAAAGGCAAGATGTCCTCTTCTTTTCTTCTTTTCCAACAAAAGTGTCCTAGGGTTTTATCACAAAACCCTAATCTCTAATTTCCAAGGGATAAATCCTAACCCTAGATCTCCAAGATGCTCCAAGATACTCCAAGAAGACCAAGAAATTCTAGTGACTCAAGCAAGAGAGATCTAGTATAAGAGAAGACCAAGGGAGAGAGAGAGAGAGAGAGACGATTAGTTCACACTCTTCTCCAAGGTCACATCTCAACAAAAGAGTGGATACATAATTAGTGAGGACTCTCTTCTTCCTCTATTTATATGAGAAGTATGGGACGCCAGCAATACTATGTGGGTCCAAGCTTTAAAAGACAACCTACAATAAGCTCATACTGGCCAACACAAGTGAAACATTACTCTGTAGAGTACATGTCTCATGCTCCATGGTGATGTCGTACACAATAAGGGCTCCAAGATGATGCGACTACACAAGGTAAGTCCACATGCCTTTATCAGATGCCTTTGTCACAACCCTCCATGGACTCCAACCATCCTTCTAAGCGATGTATTCCATTGGGTCAGTTGCCCCCTACAAAAACATTGTTGTAGCCCAAGAATCCCATAGCCAACTCCAAGCCTTTGAATAGGAATACAAGCAACCCCTTTCCATCTAGGGCTTGATGCCCTCCTCCAAGATGCACTAGAACTCCTCATGGGCTTCTTCTCCCATGTAAAGTGTCTTGCAACCAGGTGAACTCACCATGCGACCACATTGAAGGGTGTACACCAACTTGTCAAGAGAACTCCAAAGCCTAAGTGAAGAATATCAAGCCAACGACCATTTGAGGTCAACCAATCATCGAGCAAGCTATCTCAATTTTGCAAATCCATAATTGACTATCTCCCATGTGCCAATCCATTGCGAACCATGCAAGAGCTAAACGCTCATACACCATGTACCCCAAATCTCATGAAGCACCCCAAACATGGTGCAAACCCTTTTGGAGTAACTTGAAAAACTAACAAGTTGACATTGGGTTTGTAAAGTGGCCAAGCCCTAGTTTTATATTGCCTATTACCCCTTATATTGGATGAGGCTTGCACATGTGGATTTCATCACAATAGCTGTGATTTTATCATAAGGATTGAGCTTGCAAGATGACATGGTTGATTCATTTGTTGGTCTAGGGGTACATGTGACTTTTGTCTTAGAGATGTTGTGATCTTTTGGTTGAGTTGAAGATTTGGGTGTTGCTAGTGGATGTTGGTTGAGAGTCATGTGTTGATGGTGTCTTGATTGATGAGTTCCTAATGGTTGATAGCTTGATGATGTAGTGTGCTCCCCTTCTTTGATAGTGTTGGCATGTTTGAAGGGTTTTGTTTTCATTGATGCAATTGTCTAATGTTTGGTGCATTGCATGGAGTGGGAACCCATTAACCAAGGATCTCCCTAAGTTCCAAGTGTTAATAAGTGTCCCTTGGTGTGGTGATTAGATTAAAGGGTGCTTTTCCATGTTTTTCTATGGTTCGATCTTGTATGATGTTGTGTTGGTCTTCATTAAGGTGGAGTGCCCTAGCACTTTGGGTGTCATATTACCTATAATTCACCTTGAAATGTTTGACATATTCTCTTTGAAAGTGCCTTGCACATTGACCCTTTTTCATATGGTTCAAACAAGATGATTCATGGATGTGTTGGGTTTGAAGCCTCCTATTTGAAGCGGCCTAGCTTCAAGGGGTCTGTTGGAGCTGTTATCACACAACTTGTAGTTGCCCCTAGTGGTATCCCATCCGGGACGGTAGAGGAGACATGCAACTAAAGAGGTGACCCAAGAGATGCCACGGTTCCCAATGCAAGGTGGGAGTCACGTCAACCGAGGCACTCTTCGCTTTAGGTCAGGTTGAAACAAGACCTAGGGGAAGACCCTATAACCAATCACAGTTGATTGGACCCAAACAAAGATTCCTAAGGATAAGTAAATGAAGAGTTACGGAAACCAATGCAAGGTTGAGTGGACCTAGAAGTTAAAGTATGGTTGAAGGTGGCTTGGGAGATTGTTAATGTTTCAACCAATGTATGATTTAGGCCACATAATTAGGTATAATGATAAGGTATAGTATCATATGCTACACAAGTGGATCCTACTTTCTTGGGATATGTGAAATGGCTTGAAGTGGACCCACAAGGTGAAGCTAAGAGATGCAATTGGTACTAGAGGTTATGTAATGAGTAGATCTATGGATCTAAGTTGAATTTAGGAGTACCCATGTATCCGATCTAAGGTTTGACACAATTCCCAAGGAGTGCGACTTGCTTTGAGGAAGACTAGTGCCTTGTTGGATGGACTAATGGAGTCAAAAGGTATGTCAAAGTGTAGATCGGGACACCTAGAGGTCAAGTCAAGTGGGCTAATTGAGATAGAATGGTTGGATCTTGCTAGATCTAGGTTTTCATGAAATGACCCTAAGTGGACCACAATCCCTTGAAACAAGGAATGCTACCCCCAAGGCAGATCGTCACAAAATGATACTCTAGACCTAGGTTTCAAGGTATGGCCGTTCCAAATCCACGAAAATCTCAACCACCCACTTCCTCAAAGTGGGCAAACTCACTCACCCAAGGGAGTGCGACCTTGCTCAAGGAGGGCTAAAAGGTGGATTAAGTGGACCAAATGAAGTCCAATGGCCACGATATTGTAGATTCAAGTAGCTTATGCACCGTTCTATGTAGATCTAGAAAATCAAGTCAATCCAAGGGTTAGATCTTACTAGATCTGAGTTTTAAGGTGCCAAGAAATTCAAAAGGGGGTTTTAATCCCTTAAAAAGTGGAATGATGCCCACAAGGTAGAAATCACCAAAGTAAGAGTCTAGGGGTAGGTTATCAAGTGTGTAGATTGCAAATCAAGTGGGATCTCACCTACCCATGTGCTAGATTTAACCAAAACAAGCCTCTCCAAGGAAGTGCGATTTGGTTCAAGAGGGCTTTTTGCCTTGAAAAGTGTGTCAATTTTAACCCAATTACCACCAAACTATAGATCCCACTAGGGGTGGATGCTATAGAGGTGGGTTTTTAATATCTCTTCAAAAGCAAGGCTAGATCTAAGTAGATCTAAGAAAAACAAAAAATGAGGGTTTTAATCAATTAGGGTTTTTATGATCTAGAAATTATGGATGATTCAAGGAAAAAGAAGATCATACCTTTGGAGCATACCTGGATGAAGAGATGAATGCTAGTTGAGACGAGGATTACTTTTGCCAAAGATCAAATGGAGAATTGTTGAAGCCCTCTTGCCAAATCAATTTTTCCAAGCCACATATGAGTCCCTCTAACCCGTCAAAACCAAGGAGCAAAGCATCAATCAGTTTAACATGTTGAAGGTAGATACAAGCAAGAGAGAGATAAGCAAAGAATAGTTGGCACAAAGACAAAACTACTCCCTGTTTAACCAAAACGTCTTCCTCCAAGCTTGAAGGGCAAGCCTCCCCACCAATTCGCACTTGTCAAAAACGTCCTCTTAACCTGTAAAAAGATATGGCAAATATGCAAGATAGCTACAATAGATCCTCCAGTGCAATGGACAAAAGCATTTACAATCGAAACAACCAACATCCACTCCAATCCAAGCATGTACTCCAAAAGATAGAAATTTTATTCCAAGAGCCAAGAGCCAAAAATCTCTAGATGATTTTACAATGAGAGGCTCTCTCCTTAAATAGGATGGGGAGAGAGTACAATCCTAACCACTTTTTACATGAGTGGCTAAGATTAAAAGATCAAAAGATCTAATCAACGGCTAATAATAACTCATAACAATACATCACATGGATCGCCCAATATAATGATGACGTCCCAACTAAATGGTACAAAGGGAGGATGACGTCATCCACTAGAGGGGTAAAAGTACAAAAATCCACCTCATAATGACTAGGACATGATAAAATAAGCACATGGTGGGGCTAGGAGGCATCAATCCTTACTAGCTCATCCCCAAGGCACAATAAAATAATAAAATATGTCCAAGATAATATAAATGATCAAATCTGTCCTCAAAATCTGTGACAGACAAGCAGTAAAAGACCTCCTGTGATCGATGTGGGCCTACCCACATGGTGAAAACTGGCTGGAAGATAGTGGGGTCACCCTGGAAGACCTATGTGAAAACCAAATGCCAAAACCTTGCCTCAATTGCCCAAATCGAATTCCTCAGTGACCACTTTATCCCATTTTTTAACTGCCTCGGTAACTGTGAAAGTGCCATAACTGCCTCCCAGGGCATCTGCGCTGTCCATCTGAGCCCACCAGGCTCTCCAGAAGGGGGGGTAAATGGTAAAAACAAGTGGCTGGACCACCCCCTCCTCATACAGCGCCCTAGGTGAGCTGGCCTCTCATGGCCCTTGCTGCTCAGGCTGAGAAATCAGCCCCAAATCTGGTCAACAAGTGTAAAACTGCATCAATCACTGTCAGAAGTGCCCGGAACTGAAAGATAAGTGTCTCATTGGATCCAGAAGACCCAAATCCACTAGAAATGTGTACTCATACACCATGGGTTGCCCTATTGGGCCAGCTGTAGGGTCCACCATATATGGACAATGCATAATCTGCTGATCTGAAGTAATAAATAAATCTGCTGAACTGCATCAATCATCACCTGCATCATATGTCCATCATATGATATCATCATCAAGTATGTGGGACCATCAATCATCATCAATAGGTATATATACATGGCCCACATCATCACTGATCCCAATAATATACAACCAGGGATAAATCACATCAATAGACTAAGACATGCTTCTCTAATCATTCTTACAGCCAAGCTCAAAGTATAACATTCATTCAGTGGCATTAATCAAGTTGGCATATTCCTTTGTTATATAAAATTACTTGCACAATAGTTCAAATGACAAACTCACCCATTGGACATGGTCAAACTGCTAGTGAAGGATGAAGGCTAGGAACAAGGTTGGGCCAAGGGGTTGACTTGTCTAACTTAACTCAAAAATACTTTGGACTGGGAGAAGGGGGAAGCTACAAACTCTGTGTTGGACAAAATAACACGGGGGATGGCTGTGCCTCACAAATGGATAAGTTGTTCAGAGAGTGCTTATTCAACTTAGGCATCGTGTCTACATCAAATTGATCCAGGTTCATTAGGATCATTCAATTTCATTTCATGGCCTTTTTGGCCTACATAACCCTTCGGATCTCAGGTGTGCTGATAAGCACAACTAGTTGCAGCTTGCATCCAGGGCATGTTTTCAAATACATATAAGGTCAGCAATTGTTTAGATATAACTTTTAAGAACCATTGCTTTTTGGACCTTTCTTATAGTCTTCGAGGAGTATTTTTAGCTGTTCATCGCTCTTGCCCTTTTTAGTTTCCATGGGCGAATTTAGAAGTTTCCATAGGTAGAACATGAGCTTTCAGTTTTAGCCAACAACATCTCAAGTGACTAGGGGGAGTTCGAGCCAATGCCAAACATCAGGACAACCGACCAAAATGATTTAGGCCTACAATCCAACTCACCAAAGGTAAGTTTTGTCACCAACTTAGAGCCGAGACACTGAATATACAGGGATGCGGTCCAAACACAGAGGTAGAAAAATGGGGAACTCCTCAGTATTAGAAAGTCAAATGAGATAGGTCAAGGTTTAAAGTCAAATAGGAAAGTCATGGATGGATGGAGTCAAGTGAATATGGAGCCTACACTAGCAGACAATTGGTGTCAGGGAAGACCCTATCTATGTAAGGTGGAAAATCAGTGGTTTTTGTTAAATGACCTAAATGTGCAAGCAATTGTCCATTTTATAATTTATAGTTCATTTTAAACAGTTTGCCACATCAGGAATAATATACCAAGCAGATGCTGTGAACATGACTAAATCAACAAGATAATAATCCACAGTCAGTGATAACATATCCATAGATCATACAACATCATCATAGTAATAATCATCATATACCATCTGAAACACTGCTGCAATACATCTCTGAGCACTGAACTGAAACTGTATGGGATAAAGGGGTCACATCGGTCATAAAATTTGAACTCTCAAGGCTCAGCCTTGACACAAGGTCAAACATAAGTCTCAATAATATACTGCTCTAATCATGAGTGATCACAAAATATACAATCATCATAGCCATGCTCTGAATAATGGAAGCTCTGGAATGTGCAGATATCTGCTAAGCAAGCATAGTAGCCCTGCTACTATGGTGTGACAACAGGAGCCACATGTGCAATTCAAAGGATTTTCTTGCACATCTAATGATGATGTATTCCTTGAAGAACTATATTATGAGGCTCAAAACCCTAATTTGTCAATCTTTGGAGACTTGTTGACATGGAGATCCTTTCTTTTAGGGTGGACATGTGGAGGGATTTGTTTATTATTTCTTGGAGGTGGTTACCAGTTGAAGGATACACCCTACCTTCTGCAGTTATCTTTGGAGGTTGTTACTAACTAACTGCATTATTATATTATCATTGAATTTTCTCATGGAGTTAGTTATATGAGAGAACTATTATATTGTTTTCCTTGGAGATAAGGATGCTTATTTTATTGTTTCTTCTAGGATAGGAAAGTGGATCTCAACTACTCATTGCTACTTTTAATATGAACATTGTTGAGGAAGTTGGAAATGTAATATTTTATTTTATTCCTTGGAGAACTATTAGATCTAGGAATACCAATTACTTGTTTATTGTAAAAGGAGATGGAGCATACTCTATATAAAGAGAAGTTCTCTCCATCTGAGAGCATGGTTGGTGTTGCCGCCTTTGTCATGTCCCAAATTTGGCATTGGGTCACAATGGCCTAATCACATTGGCCCTATTCATTAGAGTTTGTCAAATTGATGCTAAAGGTCAAATAATTGCCAAGGAGGAAAATTACTAGTTTCCTAGGTTTGGGGTGGAAGCTTTGGGATTTGGAATAATGGGGTTAATAAATGATGTTTTGAACATTAGAATGGCATAAATATTTAATAAAGGAGTTAAATAAATATATACAAGTGAAAATCAAAGTGGCATTTCATCATGAAGACACATGGAGGAAGTGGGACCCACATATGGCTAGATTTCCCCACTACACTTGGCATCATTCTCTCACCAATTCGAATTCAAGGTGAATGGTAACATACTTGGGGGAGTCCAAAAGGTATTATTCATTGCATGACTCATCCAAGGTCGAAATATAGAGGAAGAGTAACTCCCATGGAAGAGGAAGAGGCAATTTGGAGCTAGTGAGACACTTGGGCTAGATTCCCTAGCTCTATGACAACAATGATGAAGATGCTATGACAACTATGACACAAATCAGACCTGAAGGCTGACATATGACATATATGACATGTCAGGGCTAAAAATAGACTCCAAGAGGGCGCTCAAGGGTGTTAGGGCAGCTAAGATGCTTCTACATGTGATTTGGTGGAAGTGGGAGACTAGGAATTGTTGTACAAGTGGCGTTCTTTGGAATCTCTTCCCAACTTGAGTTGGCATGAGTCTCTTGGAAGGATTTCGACCCATGGAGGACATTAGAAGTTTATAAATGTCAATAACAAAGAATGAAACCAACTTTTGATCATTTGTAGAATTTGCAATTGCATTTGTGAAGAGGGAGAGCTAGTGGATGACTAGTTTCTTGCCTTAGCCAATTTCGAGGGTGAAAGATTCCCATCCAAGTTGGTAATTGGAAAGGCCATTTAGACCTTTCATTTGGAGCTTTAATGGAGTCTTTATTTGCAGGTTTAAGCTACAGGGCAGCTCATGGTTTCTTCTATTGCAGCTCACTCCTTCAACCATTTCCAGTTTTGATGGCATATTCTTGATCCTTGAGGGAGGGCGTTTTTGGTGAGCTATTGTACTATTTGGGGAAGCTTTTAATGCCCCATTTCTTTTGTAATATGAATTAAATACTCTGTTCTTCATCTCCAAAAAGTTTCAGGTCGAAATTCCAAGTAGAAATGTATAAATCTCATTTTTAATGGAAGAACAATGCCATTTCCCCACTACCTTGTTGTGAGCCAATGTATTGATGGTGATTTCGAATGAATGGATGATTCTCTGATATATTTGTGATCAATATACTACCATGGATGTATTCTAAAAGTTTCATGTACTGTACTTGAGCATTTGAAGCATTTTTACTCAGTTTAGTTGTATTGGGAGGTGAAATAGTGCCATTTCCCCAAGGGTCGAATTGGTGATTTTTGCAGTTGAATGGGAGAGGGTGAGAACAGTTGTAATAATCCATTAATGGTGCATATGAGACTTTAATAAAATAATTAACACATTACATACCTCTGTTCATAAATTTGAGCGGGTTTGGAGGCATTTGGGAAGCCATTTTCAGTACTTACCCCAGGGGGATTTGAACCCCAAATTACTAGTAAAATTGCATAATTGGTCCAGAATCTTAAGAGAGTTTGCAGAGGTCTTTTGGTGGACATATGTCATCCATAAACATCATATTCAAGTTCTAATATCATTCATACACCTTCCTTGAAGATTTGAAGGCATTTGGAGTCAATTTGAGACCTAGAGACCAATACTAGTCAAAGGAAAATCACTAGTAAAGTTACCTACCTTGATCAGAATTGAAAGAGGATTTGCAGAAGTATTTTAAAGGTCCAAAGGCATCCCTGAAACACATATTTATGTTCTAATATCATTCATATACCTTCTCAGAAGATTTGGGATCATTTGGGGCAAATTTGGGACCTAGAGATCAAAAGTAGTCAAAGGTCGAACTAGGGAAAAAAAGTGGAAAATTGCAATTTTAATAAAATTCCTAACAAGGGACATTACAGCCTTATACACACCTCGGGTCACGTGGCATAAATCTTCAAGCACTGCGTTCATCCTTGGGGGCAAGCCAATGTTAAGTACTGTCACTTGACCTTGACTCCTCTGTCTAGGCCAACTCCTAAAGAAGCCAAGGGGGGTGGCCCCTATGAAAAATAAACTAAGGCTTTTAATCTACAAAACAAAAGTATTCTAGGAGCTAATTACAAGAACAACATAAACTCTACACTTTACAACATGCAAAATATATCATCATCATGAGAAAGTAAATAATTCAACACAACAAGATATCAAAATAAAAGACCAGTGCCGAAATAAATACAATGCTAAAGAGTAAAATGTTGTGGATTGTTCTTGGTAAATTTTATTATTATTTGATGATGGTTATTAGTGGGTTCGTTCTTGGTTTGACCAATTGAGGACCTATCTCCTTGAACTGAGCACTAATAGCAACTAGACTAAGTGTCCAACAGGGCGAGGCCTAACCTGCCTAAAGTAGCCCCCTGACTCTATGGTAAGTTCTATGCGACCTCCTGAGTTCTTAAAGATAAATCTTTAATGGATTGTCCTATTAAGACCATAGTTACCGGATTCGTCCCTAGGCCTAACCGCACCCGAATCGGATTCTCGGATTCTTCCACCTCATTTTGACAAATCTAAAGCTCTTTACGTAGGATAAATGTAGGATAATTAGGGTTAATTAGGGTTAGGGTTCCGAATCCCCGATTCCTAATTTCGGGGTGAGTGTCGCACCCGTATCGGATTCTTCAACCAATTCCAATCGCACCCACGGTTCGTGTAACTTTGATTAAGACTAAACACTCCAATCCCTTTTTGATTGTTCCACCGATCCGCCCAAAGTCCAGTAGTGTACACAAGAGCATATGGGGACTTCGAGTTGAGTTTTGTTTTACAAGAATTTAACCACTTATGCAAAAAATAAAATGAAGTTATTCAGTTTTAATCTAAACTACGAATCTCTTTTCTGAATACCACCTACTTGGGCCAGCCCTTTCAGTAGCACCGTACTTGGGGAAAGCGTAGTGGTTCGTTACTTTCCAAACAAAACAAATTATGAAAGTAAATCTAACTAAGTGGAAGATGTGTGGAAAAGTGATCTAATCTACTGTTAACATATAAAGGAATACTAAAGTAAAAAATCAAAGAAATGCACACCACACAAGAGACCACTTGGATCCCCCCTGGGGGGATGGGGTGTGGTTGTTGGGTAGCCCAATTGCTCTCTTTATTACTTTTATTACAATCTCTTCTTTTGGAATGCCTCTGGTCCTTTATAACTGAGGATCCAAAAGGCTTACAAGTTACAAGGTTTGAAATTAGCTTTAAATGACAAAGAGGAAAACTAGGTGCTTCGGATGCCTTAGATCTTCAGAAATTTTGATAGCATTTCCGCTTACTTGTCAGCAAAAAAGTAAAAATCAGCAAGCTGTTACTCTCAAAGATGCCCAAAGACACTTTTAAAAGTATCTTTGGACAACATAAAAAAATGCAAAAATATTCTAAGTTAAACTATCTAACACTTCACAAAAATAACCAAAGGAAACAAGCTAAGAAGATAGTTCCTTTGGGATCTTGCTTGCCCTTTTGGGGCAGCGAAAGAGAGGCACTTATATCTTGCCAAATAAAGCTTTCAAATTATAAAAGAAACTACTCCTCTAAGCCTTAGGATCTACTGAAATGAACATGCGAAAAAGGGAGTTTGCCTGTACTAGATTTAGATTTAACATTAAAACTTTATAGCATACTAAAATCTAGCATTTAAAACTAGATCTACTTCTATTGTAACTTTCACTTATAGATCTGAATAGAAAATCAAACTGGTAACCAAGAAAGAATTAGAAATTTTTCATCAGAAAGCAAGAACCCAGGTTAGACAAAAAATATTGGGTGGATGGAGTCTTCTTTGTATGAGACTGGGAGGGACTACGTTTTTCTCTGGATATGCTTGAGGAAAGACAATGCTAACATGCTCGTCCTATCCTTCAGCTTAGATAACCTGCAGCACTTCATAAAGCTTGGAAAAGGGGGTTAATAGCACCGGTGTTAACCATATAAGAATCTCAGAAAGCATGCATTCAAACAAGAAACTACATAAATCTTTGAAGTAATCTCATAAAACTAACAATAAGAAGTAAATACACAGATCTTACTTCCTACCTTACTGGAATGTAATTCCCTTCAAAGGCCAAGTTAACCCCAACAATCAACAAACTTGTGAAATACACAGGTTACCTCATTAGCTTAGAGAGCATCAAGCATCCAAACACCAAATGATCACACCAAACTAGTCTCCAAAGCCTTTTATTAAATGCCAAAACCGAAAAATATTACAAAGTAGTGCAAGCAGAGGTTCTACCTTCTAATGCCAAATGAGGCAGAAGCGCCTTGCTTAAATAGAAAACCAGAGGCCCAGGGGGGCGCATCTCTAACTGAGAGCTCATTGAGGGCGAATTCTAGTTGAGATGGAGTGCTTCCTCATTTGATGGGATTGAGAGCTTGTTGAACTAGAGAGGGATGCGTCACCTCTCAAGAGGTAGGTGCATCCTCTTCTTAGGATCTTCAACATATGTTAGATGACTGCCACCTCATGAAATGCACCCTCATGGTAGATATGTGCCCCTCTTCAAGTGGAGTGAACTTGTCCTCCCAAGGTTTGATTCCAAATCACATTCTGTTAACTCGCTTTGATCCTCAGTTAACTGTGCCACCACTGAGATCCTGTCTTTGGCATGTTCCCTTTGATTTAGGAATGCTGATTTAGATTTTATTTTGTTTTTTTTGGCCAATTATTAGGTCTTTTTGGCCATTTTCGAGAGAAAATATTTTTTGATGATAAATAATCATGATTTTTCTTTCAAAAGTGGATTTAGGGGTTAAGTGGATGCTCTGAATTAGAAAATGAGCACCCCCAATAGCAAATTCCACCTCCTAACCACTTTTTTATGACTCTTTTATTTTTTACAATTAAAACATTAAAAACTTGCCAATTTTACAGGAATTTTTTTTATTTGCAGAAAACTAAAAAAACCTATGGGGGACCTAGCACATGTTCATATGACTCTAAACTAATGCCTAGCATGGTAATATACATTGACACTTAGACTTTAGTAACCTCCTAAGGCCTAACCACCAAGATGATCACCCCAGCTTTGGAGGATTGAGTGAAAAACTTGAAAATTATATTTCATTGAAAAGCAACCTATAATTAACAAGGAAAAAACACTCTGGGCTAGTTGGCTTGATGTGTAAGTCCTAGGAAGCGAAGTTTGATACATTATTTCATCATGCCATGACATTTATTACAACTTCCCCAAGGGGGTATGAACATGTGGAAAGAAGAAAAAAGGGCCATAAAAGGCCTGCACGGACTTCTGAACTCTGATTATGCACAAGGGACTTGTACATAGTTTGGAAGCTCACTTGTAAGTCCAACTGAGTGCAACCTAGTTGCAGTTGGATTTGGGGAGTTCTCCTCTATTGAGCTTTTGTTGAAGATCTTGAAGGGAATGCAATCAATGGATTTCACTTGGGAGGTATATTTTGTTTTCTGATTTTATACTTAATTTGCTGAATACTAAGGTTGAACTCTTTTGCATCAAATGTGTCATGAAGGGCTATAATATAGATGACAAAACTCCTCATCAAGAAAATTGTGCCTTTGAGAGGAGGATATTTAATTCTGATTCGTTCTCCCTTTAAGTTCCTTTTGTCTATTGCTGGAAAATGTATCTATGTATCTTATTCTTTAATTCATATTAACTACATTTTATATTTCTCACTAGTAGACTCACCCTCATGCCCATTTGGAGGTCTTCCTTGATTCAGATTTCTCCAAAAGCAATTTCTGGTTTTAATGGGCATCAAGATAAGATTGTAGTAGGTTCTTGATTCGAGATACACAATCACATAAGAAAACAGCCTCCTATTGTTACCTTTTGACTCCACTTGCCCAATAGACTTGACAATAGTCTCGATCTTCCCATCACCCTTTTTATAATTTATCTTTTACATGTCTTTATTTTGTTAAAGCCACTCTTCATTTTCACCTTGGGCCTAGTTGCCTAATCTTTAGCAATCCTAAGTTAGGGAAGCCCCCCCTGTGCTGGAGGAGAGCCAACATATAGTGGGAAGAGCTATGGAGGTGACAATAGGTAGCCTTCCTGAGTTCCCTTGAGGTTGCATTTGTGGTTGGAACTTTAACACATCTTATGCAGGTTTGAGAAGTAACATTGCCCAATGCTTCAGAAGGTTTGTAATGCTTCAATTGTTTTTTCCTAGTATAGTACTTTAGCAATGCCCGTGTTTCAAACCTGCATACAGTTCTATTCTGAAGAAAACTGAACTGAAAGAACATTTATTGTTTGTTTTGTTCACTCCTGCTATAACTATACAATAATAACAATCCAAGTATTTCATGATTCTATAAGCTTCTAGGAACTTCCTCTCATGTAACTCTATTTGTTGTAATGTTGATGTAAAATGGTGTTTTAATGGTGAACAGGTTTCCCCCTGTGGTTGGAGGTGGAGCTAATGGGAGCGTCATCCATTATAGTCGAAATGACCAACAAGTAATACCCTTGATTGTTAAAAACACATGTATTTCTAGTTTTGAATTTAGGTAGAAATTAATTTATGTGTACGCATTTATCTTCTTGTCTGTAAGTTGTGTATAAGTAATATCCCTCATCGCATGCCATTTTTTGGTTCAACTACCACAGATCAAAGAAGGAGAGATGGTTTTGTTGGATGTTGGATGTGAAATCAATGGCTATGTCAGTGACCTGACTCGGACATGGCCTCCTTGTGGTAGCTTTTCTCCTGGTCAAGTATTGCCCTTTCACTCCTTTCTTTCCTTTCTTTACTGTTATCTTTCCGTTTTCTTGTCCTTTTACTCCTTCCTTTCCTTTCTTTACTATTATCTTTCTGCTTTCTTGTCCTCGCTTCTATATGTAAACTAATACACCAAAGAAATCACATTCAAATAAAATCAGGATGACATTTGAACATTGGTACTTATAATAAATGGAAGTCATTCAGGAATCAAAATAAATAACTAGTTCTGACTGGACTCGGGAATTTTCAAACCGGCCGTTATTCAATTTGTTATACCTTGGAAAATAACAATCTATTTTCTTATTACTCTAGGATTGGTTTCGAAAATTGACATTTTGTAATGGAGAAATGTGTAATGACAAGCATTTAACTTCAATCTTGAGTACAACTGATGTCAATTTCAAGTCAAGGTGGTCTTCAACTAGTGCATCAGATGTCCATTTTTTGTTTGTTTCTAAAAGCTCTACTCAAGAGAAAAGCATCATAAGAAATTAATGAATAACGATGAATTTTACATATTTCTATTACACTGTTTGATATTAATGCATATTTCTAATTCTCATAATGGCATGGAGGTTGAGGCTTATTTTTGTACCATGTTGTAGGAATATGCTTTTGGTAGTCCGCATACTAGAAGGAGCCACATTTGACGGGTCATTATTTTATTATTTGCCTATGTTGCACAAGTTTCTCGAATGAGGGTGCGGGTGTTATGGATAACTGGAAGCTCCGTTTCTAGGACCAACAAAAAATATTAAAAAAAGTAAAAATAAATCCAAGAATTAAATAAAAATAAATAGTTCATAAAAACACTCATGTCTATATAAATTGATTGGAATCTCCTAGGCATAAGGTTAAATTGTAAATGGGTGTAATGTTCGGTCTCATTTACGGGACTAAGGCCATATGCTACTCAAAAGCACATGACCCCACTTCTATAGCCTAAGTGATGACAGTAAGGGATACTAGCTTTCTTGCAGATACAATTTAGGCTGAAACCATCTTTTGGTCTTGGAGTATGACCTAAAATTGCTTCTGTTTGGCTAAGAGGCATTCTTTGTAAGACATAAGCAAACATGTTAATGGCCCAAGACCCAGAGGCATTTGGCAGGAGTGGAAGTCTGCCCCATATTGACCACCAACGAGTTATTTCAAGTGGATAGGTTTAGTCTTCACATGATGATGGTGCTGCATGTTGGGGTCTTGTGATTGTATCAAGAAAGGCTAGGCTGGTAGCTTTGAGTTTTATAAACTTTTTCAAAGACTAGGCTAGTAGATAGGAGTTTTATAAGCATTTGCAAAGACTAGGCTGGTAGCCTTGAGTTTTGATCTTCCCTTATTTGATTTTTTTTGATTGGGGAATACATATGAAGTGAATCTAATAGTTGCTTCACTTTAACATATATAATCACATGCACAAACTTATCATCATAATGTTTTAAGGATTGAAAATACATTTTTGACTAAATATTATTTGTTTATGTTGCTTGGGTTTTTGGAATGGGGAATGGTTGTTCAAAACAATAAGAAGCTGCCTCAAAATTTTCAAGGACCAAAACAAATCTACAAAAAATTGAAAAGTATAAATTAAAAAAAACTAATATTTAACATTGGGGAATGTATATAAAGTGAACCTAACAGTTCCTTTAGTGCAACATCCATACCCGCAAGGACAAACTCATAATCATAATGTCTAAAGCAATTAAAATAAATTGAATGTTACAAGATATGTTATTATGTTGCCAAGAGCACTGACATATATATTATGAAGTGAATTTGATGGTTCCTGTAGATTAGTATCCATAATGTAAGGACGAAGCCATAATAATAATGTCCAAAGGACAGGAAAATATATCTAATAATAGATTGAATCTTACAAGACGTTGTTATGCAATTATGGAGATCGACATATGTAGTATGCTAAGTGACATCATTTATGCCAACAGACAACTATACCGAGGAGTCATGAATCTATCTAATAATGTTTACATATAAATAGACTTAATTAGTCTTAGTTGGGTACTTGGGTATATTATACGTCACTCCTTCATATGCTTTGTCCTTGAAATGGTTGAAGAAACCAGACGAAAAGACCTTCGAAGATTTAATCAATATCTTTGCATTGCATATGGATAAATCTATCCGAGTTTGATTTTCTCTGGGATTGTTTGTTGACAAGGTTCTTAGATAGAACTTATTGGATTGCAATTCCAAGGACGACATCGATTTTGAGACCAAGTGGCATTGAAATTGAGATTCTTGAAATGTAGGCTGAGTATTGTTGCTTTTTAGAACATTGATAAGTTGTTGGGTTAATGCAACAAATGCCAATATGTGTCCTTGTAACTTGATTCTTCTTGATCTTGGGTTTATGATTCTTTTGATTCAGTTTAGGTTTTATATATTTGCCATATACTTGTGCTGTTTTGTCGATCATTGATCTTTGATTAGTAACGACACCTAGACTTTTATCTTTTATTAGATTTGTTGAGGTTGAGACTTATATACTTGTTTGTGCTTTGGTGTTAGAAAATATTCTCGATTTAATTTCGTATGTTGATGTTTCTTTGTGGACACCTTGTACTTCTATTTCATTTTTTCCCATCATTTTAATTTTTTTACTTATGTGAGCAAGATGTCCTTTCAAATTTCTAGATGGCAAATTTCCTTATCCTTTTCTAAGGCATTTAATTCTTTATCTTTTGCTTTCAATATTGATATAGTTGCCTAAGTACTCCTGTATTGCACCTACAGTTGATAAAACTTTTAGTCCCATTGACCTACTTCTATAGTCATTTATTGGACATAAATAAAAGTATCTTATCTCATTGACAAAATAGTTGATATAACTTTTAGTCCCATTGACCTACTTCTGTTGTCATTTAATGGACAGTAATAAAAGTATCTTATCTCATTGACAAAACCTTGTCAAAGGTTCATAGCCTATCCTTATAATCTTTCCCTGTGTGTTGTACTACTTGATTGTTTTGGGTGACAATATTTGATACTTCTGTGCAGGGCTTCATTATAACATCATTCCATGTTATCTTCTTTTTATTATGTTGAAACGTCAAATATTTCTTTGTGAAGTTTAATCTTAAGTTACACAATGTCTTCATGCATGTGGAATATCAAACCTAAAATTATAGTGACATTATCCGATGTATGTACAGTATCTGTAATAATACTGATATTATTAACCTTTTAACTCATCAAAACTATGGAGGTTTAAGAAAGCTTCTCTCAAATCTGTTCGAGCACATAAATAAAATTGTAAAGTAATTCCTTATAATTTTTTATAGACCAAAGTTGATTTATAATGGACATTAGCAATCATCATCAGATCACTTATTTGAAAGAGTTGTTTACTATAATCCAAAACTTCATACTTTACTCTGAGATTTGTAATTGGTTGGCAAATTTTTAACATAATATAATTGTTAGTGACAATTGGATTAATGCTCACAGTGACAATTTGATTATGCTCAAAGTAACCTCTTCCCTTTGATTAGTGACTTTAAATTTTAATAACTTGGAAGCACACCTTGAAATACCCTTGTAAAATAATCATCCCTTTTAATCCATTTTTTCTTTATCCCCCTCCCCCCCTCCCTGCACCCCTTGAGATGGGAATTGTCGGATTCCAAGTTATACCAAATTTCTTATAAAATATACAAAATGTAAAGTTGTCACAAATATATAAAATGTGGTTTACCCATAATTTGTTTCTGAAACTAAGTCTAACCACAAGAACTTAAGAAATGAGGTTTGCTAATTGTCTGCGGTAAAATCTGGTTAGCATGACAAGCAAAATGAGTGTTATTAGTGTTTTCTCATCAGATACAAACAGACAGTACCTTGGCTCATTATACTCGCTGAGTTTGGTGCCCGACCTTTCCGGCTTGAGGTTGTGCTCAGCCTTGTTACTCTCTACACCGCCTTCGAAGCTTATCGGCTTCAGTGAAGGGGCGTGATCAGTACTGTTACTTGGCCTATATCTCTTCAGTGGCCATTGCCTCAACCAGCCTTTCAGGCCGCTCTAGATGTTGGTTTACAGGTGTTGTAGACCTTTTAGCATTTGTTGGTATTGCGATGGATCGACTTCCTCCTTTTAGGTACTCCTTGGATGCACTTGGATGCCTCCTACCTACCAGGCAAGAGTTGAATAGAATCACTAGAGATGACATTTATAGACAGTTTGTGTAAATTACTTGGATCAATCCTCAGGGGGGGTTTGTCCCAAGATTTCCTTCTAGGCTATGTACTTATTTGATTTGAGGGACGGTCTCATTAGTCGCCCCCCTTACACATTCCACCATTAGGCACATGCTCTTCGTATTCCTTTAGGGCAGTTCAGAGTGGGCTCTCGCTGCTTTGGGTAGAGACAGATCACCAGCTCGACCGATTAGACAGGATCTACCAAGTATGTCATCTTCGAGAGGTTGAGACCAAGGAGCACTTCATCTTTTGATGTCTTGTTTACTATGAGATCCGCGGGTGATTTCAAACTTTGAAGGAGGCCTTACCACAGATGTCTGGCCTTATACTGGAAGGAGGCCCTCCAACTTCGCTCCTTCACCCTCTAGCGACATTCTTAGTTGGGACCAGTCTCCACTCAAAGTATCACCTCCGTCTTTCTAGTGCTTCCTTCATCTAGGGGCACCAAGAGACAGATAGATGGGGGCACTGACCTTAATCACTCAATTAGGACACGGGAATCCACCTCCACCTCCGCCCAACACCAGTGATGGGGACAATTCCGGTCCAATCTTAGTCGATGGACGACTTCATCCAAGATGCGACTGTAATGTCCTCTTCTGCTTAAGCACAAAGGACCATACCGCTAACCTATCTGATTCCCATAGGTTCTAGCGGGCACTGACATTCAGGGAATTAATTGAGGATTGATGCCATTTACACCATAAGAAGATCTTAAGCATGGTTATTATATCATCAGTAGATAAATAGGGGCCACAAGAGCTAGGGGCCACCTGCATGCATGACATGTGAGCCATATTTCATGTTGCATGCACTGAAACTCCTTTATTGAGCCTCCATGCACACCAGAAGCACTGCATGCAAGTCAACTGGAAATTAGAAGATAAAGCGACCTAGTCATGCAAAAGTTAGGTCAGGCCAAGTGAATGTTATAAAAGAAAGGTAAAGTGAGTGAGTAAGACCTGCATATATTCATTTGAGGAGTCGATTTGGAGAGCTCAGTGAGCTATTTTGGGTTGAGGGCACACACTCAACCATTCAATGTATTTCGGCAGCGAAATCTATCTTCCCTAGTCACTATCAGGTTGGATCATCCAGATTCAACATTGCTATTATCATCGGGTATCATTCTTCATCCTTCTGCAGGGTTTGAGCTACAGTTTGGATTGACAGAACTCGCCTCCCTTGCTTGGGCGAATTGCACAAAGAGAGATACCTTCGTATCTCAGTCTACATAGGTCCTTTCTTCTGCATGCTAGCTTCATTCTTTTGGGAGCACCACTATTACCCTATTCCTGGAAGAAGGGCTTCCTATTTGGACTTCAGAGCAAGTTATCCGCATCTTTCCTTTTCAGAGGATGTCCTCTCTTGCATGGGCGACTTTGTTAGAGGAGGGCTCACGTTTTAGGCTTCTGAGTTGGTGCATGGTCTGCATACCACTTCTATTGTGATCAGAGGGGGATTATAACTCCATTACACACGTTCCGGAGCTACTTCTTATCAGTATTGCATCTATACATCCATATCTAGATTGGAGAGGGCGCATTAATACCAAGGGCGCATTCTTGGAGGAAGACTACTCCATATCTTGCTCGTTCTTTGGTACAATCCTTGCGTGCTGGTCTCATATTGACGTACATCCACTCCTTCATCTGATGGTACATACATGCATATTTTCTATCCCTATTTTATAGCATTTCTGATTATTTGGGTATTTAGGGGTTGGCGAACCCATGCATCTGCATGCATGCGCATGCAAGCATAGTTCGGTACATGCATTCATATTTACTTCAAGTGTTGAGCCTTAAATATTGCTAGAAAGCAACAAAATTCCATAAACATAAAAAGTATCAGTTTGGGATATTACAGTGGTATCGGAGCATGTTCCTCGCTAGCTGTGGGGGCATGCAGTTGTGAACAGTAAATGAATACAGAGGACCCACACAATATTACTTACAGGAGGCAGAGATTTAGGAACAGTGGAAGAAGAGAAGAAGAAGAGTTAGAGGATATAGAACTAGGAGACACAGAGACTTAGTTTGGAAAAAGGTAAAGGAAAAGAAACAATGGCAGATGATGATAAAATGGCTTTCACTAGCCTCCTTTCCGCTTAAAAAGAACTAACTTCAGGACACAAAGAGATGTTGATGGCCATCAACAAATTGGCAAATAAGGTAGGGCCCACCTCACACAGTCCTCTTTTTCCCAATAGTGATCGGGTATCTGCCAGTAGCAGTGGGAAACAGTTACACACTAATATGCAGAGTCACCCTCACCTCTACAATAGGTCATCCAGATCTACCATGCCACAATTCTTGGATAGCCCGACAACAGTGCCAATAGTATAGGTAGAGCCAGAAGAGCCCATGGGGGCATATCTACGTGAGTACAGAGCATTGGGAGATGACTTTGAGTTAGCCATGACCTTCACAGATTTTTGCCATTTTAAAAGTAAGAACATGTCGAGAGCTTATAACATGCCTTTCAACCAGAACTATGAGTTACAACGCACAGTAAGGAAACTGATCATTCCTACCTTTGAGGGGACCCGGAATGGCCCGACGGAATTGGGTACAGAAGTTGGACACTTACTTCCTACTCAACCCCATGATGGAGACAAATGCCATTAAGTTGGCTACTTTGCATTTGGACAAGGAAACCCATGAGTGGTGGTACCACTAGCTAGTGACATTGGGTCATAGTACCATCACCTCTTACACAGACTTTACACAAAGGCCCATCGAGCGCTTTGACAGGAAAGACCCCGAGGTACATTTCAGAGAGCTAGCAGAACTCAAGTAGACAAGCATTTCAGAATCCTTCATATCAGAGTTCCAAAGGGTAGCAGTCATGGTAACAGACATTTCAGAGAGCAACAGGGTGGTAACTCCATCGTACCTATGGATGGTGGCGGGCAATGGTGGTAAGACTGAGTCATTATCTGAGGCCTGTAAGGCTATTCAGGGCACTTGCTCTTGGAGGCTGACTAGTGAAAGATGATCAAAATGTTAATATCAAATATTAAATGTGAAATGTGAAATGTGTAAAAGCTGAAAATAAATTAAATGCAATAGGTTGCTTGTCTAGACTCTACTGGTAGCATTCCAAGCACTCTACCCATTTGTGAGGCACCGCCATTCCCTAGTGTCTTCTATCTGGCATATGTCTAAGTAGTTTCCCCTTTTCCCTCATGTCCAAGAGATCACAGTGTTGAAGTTATCAAGTCCTTCCCCATTATCGTAACCTTGTTTTTCCACCTCACCTCCCCTAGCAGTTTGTCTAATTCCGCGAGTGAGCATATGTAGGGGGCTTCTTGAAAGACTTAATGGTTTCTCTCACATAGGTATATTTTTTACTTGATATTGTAGCCATTGTTATTTATTTCATGTTTTAGTCCGGTTATTAACATAAACTTGTGAGCATCATTCATCTATCATGCATACAGGAACATCCAGATTATTGCTCTACCTTTAGTTTGAGTACCTTGACTTGGTCAACACGTTTCCCAAGGAAGTGACTACAGTGTTCGAGATTGCTTACTTATCCTCCAGATGCATCCAGTACACCATTTCCATGCTCAGTTTTCAGTTTGTGGCCACTCTGCAGCAGTTACAACGATTATTATTATTTTTATGGCCATTTTTATATACTAGATGTGGTGTTGGGCTTTAGATGCATATTTTGATGGACATATGGAGTATGTGTAGTCACTAATAGTGGATATCAGGTCTCTGATTTTGGGCAAAGGAAATGGACATACTGATGATTTTATTATCCAACATGATGAACCTGCAGTTTTTATTCATAAAAAATGACCATGGGGATGGTTGATGATGATGAGATATGACTCTTGATGCATGTTACATGGATTTGCTTCATCTGGGATGGTCTCCACTTGATGTTATCCTTGTCCTAGGGAGGAGGTCTTCTCCCTTGGGGCGCACTTGATGGTTGATCATTTATATATATCGTGTCACTATGTTATATCTTTGTAAAAAGGTGGGCTTCTAGGGTGATTTATGCCCCTAGTGACCCCCTTGTGATATTATTCCATGGTATATCATGATGTTATGTTGTATTGGCCCCTCCTAGGGCATCATTGGGAAAAAGTGCGCCCCCCTTTTTGACTTGATCATTGTTCCATGTATGTAAAAAATTAAAATGATCTCCACCGTTGATGATCTTCATTGTATCTTTTAATCTCAACCTCTCATTGAAAAATTGGTTAGGATTTTGGTCTCTCTCGGATCTATTTAAGAGAGAGGACCCCCTCATTGTAAATAGACTTTTGGCTCTAGATTTGTGGAATAAAGAAAACATTTTGTGATCAAATGCTTGTGCTCTTGTGCTTGAATGTGAGATGTGGTGATTGAATACTAGTTTTCTCTTGCATTAAAAGATCTTTGTAGTAGCTCTCATATCTTTTGGATCCATATTTTTTGATTGCAACAGGGAGGCCGATTTGAAGAGGGGCGCACTTGTAGAGGGGACGCACCTTGCTTCTCTCTCTCGGATCTTGGTTCAAATAGGGAGTAGATTTGTCTTATGACCATGTACTTTCTCATTATTTGTCTCTTGTTGTTTATCATCCATCTTTTCTTGCATTATTGATTGATTTTTCCTCGGTTGTGCAGGATAGGTGGGACGCACTTGGCTCCTTGAGCATTTTACTTGGACATGGTCCCTCAAAATCCTCACTTGATCTTGTTGGGACTAGTCTTCACCATGCAACAAGCATCCACAAACATCAAGTAAGTTATTGCAAGTGTTTATCTTTCATTTTATTTATCTATCCATTAGTCTTAGCTTAGATCTACTTTAAAACCCAACTCCGTAACTTATAAAAATTCTCTGGGTCACACAACTCATTTTTTCGACAAATCCTTTTTGGGTATTTCTACTTGGCCTTAACCCAAAGAGGGTTCTCAAGGGCGTCACCCTTGGAGGACTCCATCACCCCTATCCGGAAGGCACTGATCTTTAACCCATTCACCCTCCTTGGGTTTGCTTATCTTTCGGCCGTTGTATGATCTGGGTACTGCTTGAATGCCTTAATGTAGCCACATCTATCCTGAAGCATCCTCATTGAGTGTTAGAAAGCCCAACCTCTCTCAAATCTACTACTTTGGTCATCTAATCAAGTTTTTCCTTCAATCCCCTAGGGTAGTAGAATTGATCATTTGGTTTAGCACCTAGATCCTAGATATCTTCCATTAAATCCTTAAGTCACTTAATCAGACACATTGGGTTGATAATTTGTTAATCATAAGCCTCTCAACTCAAACATAACCCCTGTAGTGGCTTTATCCCTTAGATCTAGGGTTTCATTAACCCATCACCTTACATATTCTATCCGTCTAGTTTGATCTGGTGATTCTGTGTAGATCTATCCCTTTGGGTTAGATTAGGCTCTCCTCCTTGGCTACATTGGGCTTTGGTGGCATAAAGCGAAGAGTGTCATGATTGGCATGACAATCGATCCATTTGGGGATTGAGACCCTCTTAGGTCACCTCTTTAGTTTCCTGACTCCTCTACCATCCTGAATAGGATCATCCTATATGGGTAACTACAAGTTGTGTGATAATAGTACCGCACAGTCCCACTGACCTACTTTTGTGGTCATTTATTGGACATTAATAAAATTATCTTATCTTATCTATCTTTTATAGAAAAATTATCGAGTTTGACTTCCGAGTTAGACTCATAGACATATTTCAACTAAGTGCCAAAATGGATATGGTCCTTGAAAAATGAGTCCTCATAATGGCATGAAATTTAACATTGCTATGGTATGCCATATCAGGTCCCCAAAAATATAACAACTCCTATAAAAAATTAAAATACACTGCCAAAAATATTCCCAAATTTCAGTCTTGGAATCAACTATAATTCGAGCCATGAACAATGTCCCAAAAAATATAATCCCTCATCTAAAATTCACTTCCAAAAATAGACCCAAAATTTTAGCCTAGGAATCAACTACAATTTGAACCATGAACCAATCTCCATACTAGATCTTTGAAAATATAATTATCCTCAAAGCAACTTTGTAAAAATAGAAATTTTTAAAGATAGAAATCTTCTATAAATATAATCCAAGGTTGCACAAAACGTGGAAACGTTTCCGAGTTTCGGAAACAAGAACGTCTAGAAATGTGACACCCCCAAAATGGGTACGCCGGGGGAAACACGAGTATATATATATATTTTAAATGCTACATTATCTTGCAAAAAAATTGAAAAATAAGAATGATACACACGAATACCATTTTAGAAGGAAAACCATGTCTTTATTAATGTCATAAGCCTTTATAGATGAGGCTTTACATCCAAAAATAGCCTTTGTACATGGTAACATGAGACTTTATGTGCTGGAAATGAAAAAAAACATGACCTAAAGACAAATATATAACATATCTCAAGTCTCATCTGAAAGTTTTAGAACCCCAACCTGGTTTCAAGCGTTCAAGCTTCTCTGCATATAGTTTAATGCCCAAACCCCAATATGCACATTTTTCTCATAAAAAATGACTTGACTTGAAACATATGAAATTCTTTTTCCAAAATAAACAACTCAGAAATTTAATTTGTAGCCAATAAATTCACACTCAGAGATTTATGACGACCATTCACACATTAAATAAACACAGTATTTTTGACCAAATTGGTCTAGGATAAAACCCATAAGGGAAATCCTGACTGAAAGAGAGAGATTTTATTTCTTCAGACAAATTTTACAAAAACACAGCAGTACTTATCTCCTTTATTTTCTTCTCGAAAATCGTGCCAGAATCAAGATTTAATGCCTATTGTATGTACTGCAAAATTTAAGAGCTGTACGGTCTCACACGTGTGACTGTACGGACTCATTACATGCTGTACGGACTCATTAAATGCTGTATGGACCTTGAAATTCGTGCCAACTGCTACAAAAATATTTTCCTCGAAATCTGTGCCTGTCAGCCCTGAATTAAATGTTGTACGGTCTCATTAATGACCGCTGTATAGACCTGTCATAAATATGCCTCGATTTCTATGCCAAGACGAAATGAAAGAAATCCTGGAACTATATGGCCTGCTCCTCGAAAACTGTGCAGAACTGCTCTATGGATTTTGTATGGATTCCTTGTACAGATTTGCCTTGGGAAGTGTGCCCTTCTCCTTGGAAAACGTGCCTAGCTATCTTCTCGATTTATGTGCAAGGGCTTTTCTTCTCTTCTTCGGAAATTTGATCTCTTCTTCTTTCTCTCAGACTTTTCAGAAATTTTCTTGGGTTGAATTCTCTCCAAACTCTCTTTTCTTTTTTTCTTTCTCCTCTCCAAAACTCTCTCTTGAAAAGTGAATAATGATTAGGTTTGTCTTCCCCAAGCCTTTTTGTTCATGGCAACTTCCTCTTTTCCATCCAATGCTCTAGATTAGATTAGATTGAGGGCTCTCAATAAATGCTCAATAAATAATTCTTAAATAACATTTACTGCAGTTATGTCATTTAATAAAGTGATGACCCTTTTAATTAATCACTCACTTGACTTTATCATTAAAATGAACTTAGGATATAACCATGATTTAACTTTTAATAAAGTGACTTTATAAATATAAATTACTTCTCACTTTATTAATTAATGACTAGGGGTCATTTTTTTAAAGTGTTCTTGTCCACCCCAAGGCAACACAAGGTGAACAACACTCCCTTGGTAACTTTTCAACATCATCCACAACATCATCATCTAAAATAGAATAAAATGCTTGTTCTACAGAACTAGCGAAAAAAGAAGTTACTAGATCCTTCTAAAACCACTTTCCAGCTAACAAAAGACAAAATCAACTTTTGGATGTGGCCCACGGTTTTTTTAATCGCTGTATGGCCCACTAAAAATTAAAAAAAATGCTAGAAATGTTTGTCGTGGGGACCGAAAGTACTCGAAATGTCGTCGGCCATACCGTACGACGTTTCCAAACCTGGAAATGCCGTACGGTACGACTGACGGCGTTTTGTAATGCCCTCTTCTGCTTAAGCACTGAGGACCATCCCGCTAACCTATATAATTCCCATAGGTTCGAGCAGGCACTGACATTTAGGGAATCAACTGAGGATTGATGCCATATGCACCCTAAGAAGATCTCTGGCATAGGTATTATTGTTGAGATATTGTAACTTCTAAGAAAATTATATTTGTACTTTATTATTCCGGAGATGTTTCATTCCTCCGTGGAGACCCTATTGTATATCTGGAGATGTTTTATCCCTAAGTGGAGAATGTGGTAACTTGGGTTATTAGACTTCCCTAGTGGGGTCGGCCCTGTATGAGTCATGTGGGTTAAAGGGTTATTAGACCACCCTTGTGGGGTCGGCCCAGTCAACATTATGTTAAGTGGTTAAGTTGGAGTTGACCTAGTTAGTGTAAAAGTCAAGTCGGAGTTGTGTATAAATAGAGGGGGTGTGTTCCTCATTTAACACTTGTGATTGACGCATAAGAGAGAGAGAGATCTGCTATGGAGGAGAAGGAGCTCATGTTTGGGGATTACATCTTTGTATTCGCTGGTCATCTATATTGAGGAAGCTTTGCTGGGTTTTCTACCCCATGAGGGTTTCCCAGGATAAATCTGTGTCTCTTGTGTTTATGCTGTGCTTGTTGTTCTTTCAGTGATCTTGTATATGCTATTGTTGTGAAATGGAATGTAATACTGATATTTTCTATCTTAGCATATTGAATCTTAACATGGTATCAGAGCTAGCCTGAAGGAAGGCAATGCATGGCACTTACGACACTTGTCTCACTTGCTACAATTTGAAAGTTAGGGTTTTATATAGCAAAAACCAGTCATCGTGGCACTTTCACTATAAATCCATTTTGGCGAAGGTTCAGGATCTGAAACTTCTACAGGTCGTCGATAACATCCCCCTGTACCTTGTGTCCGAAGGACAGCCTCAAATTCGTTGTACTTTGTGAGATATGATCAGTACAAGTTAGGATTTTTGCCTCTTCCAGAATGCGGTCCTAAACGTGCGAGCTAGGAAAAAAGGTCATATCTCGGGCTCAGAAGCTCCAAATGAAATTTCGTAGAAAGTGATAGGTAGGGCATGGATTGTAGTTTCACAGGTCCGCTTTTCAGAGGCCGAATTTGAAACAGTGACATGTGGCACTCCGTACAAGTTCGCTATGCTGTTTCATCTCATAAACTGGTCATGTTGTGACACTTGGCATAACTCTCTCTCAAAGAATCCATTAAAGCTCAGACCTATGGGGTTGGAAAGAGGACAGATCAGGCTACCACAGGTTGAAGTTTCAGACCCTACAGAGATACACCAGAAACAGTACGACATATCTGAATTGGCTCAACGGAGGAAATTGAAGAAGAGGAGAAAGAAGCTCTCACTTAGGGTTTTCAGTGTTTAGGTCTGGAAGGACCTGATACAATGGTGGAGATACCTGATACAACATTGGAATCTTTGATAATGGATTTGGAATCCATTCATCATAGATATTAATCCTCCATCAAAATGTTGTGGGAGGAAGAAGATTGAAAATTAGGGTTTCCAAGTAAGAAGAAACCCTAGCAAAGTTGGGAGACTCATAGGGCAGTGATGAAGAAGGTTTAAATGGCACTGATATCCTATCATCCTAGCACCATGAACATACATAAGATGTTTACAAGTGATCTACCTTGGATGGCTAGGGTTTTACCCTTATAGAGAAGACTACTCAACAGGTATGACTTGAGAAGACACATGTATGTTTTGAAATCTGATTCTTGATTAAGTTCATAATATTTTTGTCTTCATGTTATTGAGGTTAGTACAGTTATGATTGTTTGATAATGAATGCATATGAGTGATAGAAGACATTCATTGATTAGGTTTATGACACTTATGATTGTACTAATGCACCTGTGGTGTTGTATGAGGATGATGTTGTCTGCTAACAAAATACATGTACATCAAGAAAGACAAATCAAGTTCTATGACCATGATGACATGGAGACAAAGAATCATCCATAATCTTTGATCACATAGAAGCTCTACTTACAAGGTATGTATGACTTTGTTCTACTATGCTTAACCTATGAGATATGCAGGTTGTAGCAGAAGGTCTCTAAATCATTGAAGAGAACAAAGAAGATATTGTTTGGGTATGTTAAGACATAACTGTTATCACATATATAGTAGCCGGGCTACCATACATTATTTTTCTCATTCCAGTACACTATTCAACTAGTTCCCTTGCATTGGAGATGCCGAGATGAGCATCTATATTGGATCAGTATCAGATTGTGGACAGCAGTTGTATTCCCCATGCCATGACTGAGTTTCAGGACACTCAGAGAGATGACCGATGTAGCCATTATATCATTTGTACAGAGCAGACAGTAGTGCCCAGAGTTACAGCAGCAGTCTCAGAGGACAGAGGATGGTACAGGTTGATGTGCTTTCAGGTATATGACTCAGCAGATATATCATGGTGTTATGGTTAGATTGCTTTTATACTTATTCTTATAGCATGTCTTAGCACTCAGTGTCATGATCTGGCGATCATATAGATACATGGACCTGGTTGATCTATTATATATATTTTATTGTCCCTACTCAGACTTAGAAGTTCACTATTCATACTCATTGGTACATACCCTCCTTAGGGAGAATAGAGGTGATCATTACACCATACTTTGGCTTGCTAGTGTTGGCTCCGTCATTTCATTGTCTTCATCCATCCGTGGCCTACCTTTTAGATTATTACCCTGATTTGCTACTTGACTAGTGACATGGAGGACCTTTCCCCACTGTAGCCTCTGTATTGGATGAGCCTCCCTGTTTATTGTGTCTCGGCTCTGAGTTGGTGACAAAACTTACCTATGGTGAGTTGGAGTTCCTTGAGAATTCCCCCTAGTCACTAAAGTTGTGTTGGCTAAACCTGAAACTTTTAGTGCTGCCATCAATACAAAATCTGGAAAAATGAAATGCTATATCTTGTATGTGAAAGAAATGCCAATTGAAAATGGCCATGAAAAATAAAATGTTATATCTTTTGGAAAAATAAATACCTAGGTAAACAAGTTGTCCATGACACACCTAGAAGTGCTCAGGTAAACAAGTGCCTTAAAAACACACCTGCAGCAGAAAGCCTAAAAATAAATGTAAATCTATGCAATGTGTTTGTAAACACACATAGATCAAGGCTATGGAAACTTCAGGCCCAAAAAGCAATGGAATTTAAATGTTATATCTAAACAATTGCTGGCCTTATTTGTATTATGGATTGTGCGCATCTGTGAAGGTGAATAAACCCTCTTTAAACAACTCATCCATTTGTGAGACACCGCCATTCCCTGTGTTATTGCTCATTCAGTACATACTATGGTGTGTATTCCCTTTCCCTTGCCAAAGTATCACAAAGTCAAGTCAATCAAGTCATCCCTTAGCCTAGCCAGTTATTTCAGCCTTCACCCTTCACTAGCAAATTGATCACAACTATGAAGTGAGTATGGTCCTGAAAGTCTAGTCTGAGTAATAATAATAATTAACGACACTATATATTTGGATTTAGATCGCCAGTCATGATTACTCTGTGTTATAATTGTTATTCGAATAAGTTGTAGAGCATGTATTAACCTTGACGCCTTGCAGCAGCTATGGATGATGGTCTGAGTTGTATTTGGTCTTGGTTAGACCTAGTTTGACCATGGAGGACCATGGGACATGAGATGTTGGACCTTATGATGATATGGATAGATGATATATGGTCTATGTACACATACATGATGATTCTATGCAGCAGCTACAGGGTTATGATGATGATTCTTGGGATACAGCAGTGTTTGGTCATTTACAGATCATTATTATTGGCCTTGTTCCGTTACATTGGATATTTATTTTGATCATGCAGAGATTCATATGGTGTATGAGTACACATCTTGGATGGATTTGGACCTTCTGAGTCCAATGGGACAGTTTGTTTTCAGTTCCGGGCACTTACAGTGATGATTTAGCCTCAGTAGGCTGTCCTAGTGCAGTTTTGGTCTGTTGGAGGCCCTGTCGGAGCAGAGATGACTTTTATCCGGTTGACCTAGGGCGCTGATGATGGAGGGGGTGGTCCAGCCACTTGTTTTTACCATATTACCCCCCTCCCGGACACATTGGTGCCCTCACCTTGACAGCGCCATCACTCCAGGAGGCTGTTTGGGCAGTTTCACGCTTCCCGAGGCATTTCAGGATTGGTAGAAATGGCTATTGAGGAAATCGATTTGGGCTACTGAGGCAAAGTTATGGCATGGGATGATCAGTGATGATAGATCGGGGTCTTCCACACCTTCTCCAGCAGTTTCAGCTTCATCGGGGCCCGCATCCATCACTTATGGCATTTTCTGTGGATTTTTGAGGTCTTTTGAGGACCACGACTTCACTAGGGAGGCACGATTTGGTACTTTCATGATTATTTATTGGTTATTGTGCCATGGGGATTGACCAAGGAGGGATAAAATTACCCCTTGGACCCACCATGAGCCTCTTATGATATTTTGTCATCATGATTTGGTGGGATTCCCCTCTCCTAGGGCGACTTTGTCCACTTATGTTATATTTTATGTGTGATCCATGTATTATGTTGTTGAGCTCATCTCAACCATTGATTAGACATTTGTATCTTTTAATCTTAGCCACTCATTCAAAAAGTGGTTAGGGTTTTAGTGCCTCTCCTTCCTATTTAAAGGAGAGAGCCTCTCATTGTAAAGGGTCTTTGGCTCTTGGATTATTGGTATAGAAAAATATTCTTGTGGAAATTCTTGTGGTCTCCTTTGCATCTGGTGTTCTTAGATGGTGATTGGAAAGTCTTTTGCAACCTAGCATTTGGAAATTGTGGTAAGATCTATCTTTTTTTTGGAAATCATTGTTTGTCTACAGGAGGGCGACTTCAACAAGGGCGATTTTGCAAGGCTTCTTCAAATCGACTTTCTTGGCATTCGCTTGTATCAGGGGGTTATCATTAGTATCATTGTGATCTATGCTATCTTTCTGTTACTTCTTTTGTGGCATTAGTCTTATCTCTTGATGCATCAAATCTGATATTGTTGACGTTTGTTGTGCAGGAGAGAGGGCGCATTGGCTTCTTGGACCAAATCGACTTGCATAGAAATTACCTCAAAGCTTCTCAAATTGATCGGGTTTGCATAGATCATCATCATCAAGGCATCTACAAGGTTACCCAGGTAAGATCCACAGGTTTGTTTCTCTTTCCTTTATCCAATCCATTGACATAGCTCATAAATTGTTGAAACCCTAAATATCTTTAAACCCTCATTTTACATTTTCTCAGATCTACTTAGATCTATTGGGTTGTTGGGCATAATATTAAGAACCCACCTCTATAGCATCCACGGCATCCCGGATCTATAGTTTGGTGAGGATTGGCTTCCATTTGATCCCCTTCCCAGGCCAACTTAGCCTCTCCCAAGCAAGGCGCACTTCTCTAGTTGAGCAAGTTGACCTAGATCTAGGTGGTGGGTGTTTGAGATTCCACTTGATTTGACATCTACACATCAAATAACATACACCCAGGTTGTCACTTTTCTGAAATTGACCTTGTGGGTCCCATTCCACATTTTAAGGGATTTAATCCCCATTTTGGACCACTTGGAACACTTAAACTCAGATCTACTAAGATCTAACCGGTGGATTGCCACGAAACTATAGATCCATACCCCTACTTGATTGATCTACCCGGATCTAAAATTTGGGTGCCATCCGACTTGTCTTGACCCACTTAAACCCCAATTTAAGCCTCCTTGGGTAAAGTCGCACCACCTTGGAGAAGTGAGTTCACTCACTTCTAGGAACTGGGTACTTGAGATTATTGCAGATCTGAAACCGGAATAATTCAAAACCTAGGTCTAGACTGTCACTTTGTCAAATCTTGCCTTGGGGACTGCATTCCTTGTTTTTAGGGATTGTGGTCCACTTGGGTCAAACCTAGATCTAGACACATTTATCCATCAAGAACTTTGTTGCCCACTTGTTCCAAGTACTAGGAGTCCTAAACCTCAAGTCAACCCTACTTTGACTCCGCTTCCCAATTCCCAAGGCACTGGCCTCTCTCCAAGTTAACTCAACTTTCCTAGATTGTTGGATTGACTTGTGGTTTGACTTTTGCATGGTGAACTATACCGTTGAAGCTATCATGAATCATGGTCAAGCTTGTCACTTGTACTAGGTAGCCCCAATTAAACCCATAAACTACCCTGCATTGGACACGGTTCCCAAGGCAGTGGATCCTTTGACATTGAACTAGTACACTAGCCCTAGATCTCACTATAAACATTATAAGTCACTCTTACATTCAACTATGAACCAAAGCTATATCTATTGAACCCTCACTTGGCTTGTGACTTCATCCTTAGGTCTAGGATAAACCATACACCTAACTTCACTTGGAAATACCCTGATTTGGTGTCTCGGTTTTGATCTCTCCTATCGGGAGTAGATCGGGTCTCCCCCTTTGTTGTCTGGGCTAGATAACATAAAGCGAAGGTTGCCTCGACTGGCGTGACAACCATACATATTGGAGGTCGAGGTGATTGTGGTTGCACCTTTCAAGTTGCCCTTCCCTATTGCCATCCATGACTGGATCCATCCATAGGGGTAACTACAGTTTAGGTGATAACAATAACCAAGCTTGATAATCCAGGTATGTTTTCTTATATAAAGTTAGAATCCTACCTTGTGTTAGGATCTTAGGTAAGTATACCTGTGTATGAAATGATCATGACCATACATAATGTTTTGATAGTATTGAGACTATACTAATGAATGTATGATTATGTATGAGATCATGAGGATGACACTAGTGCACACTTGAGCATGCATAGTGGTCCAGGATGGATAGAAGTTCAAAGACTTATAATCATGATGCTATCATAAAATAGAGATCAAGTGGGAGGCAACCACACATAAAAGATAAGTATTTGAGTTGTTATTTGAATCTTTGAATAGTTAATGATATTGCTCGTAATAGTTGTATTCATATTTGTATATGTCATGCATAGTGTAAGCATTCATATGGCATTGAACAGTATACTACTAATATGCATATGATGGCTAAGTTGGACAAACATTCCATTGTTGTTTATCTAGAATGAAACCTCTTTGCTAACATGCTGAGAGCTGTGCACGCTCTTGATAGTATGTTCTGGTAGAGATGGAAGGCATCTAGATAGCCGCTGTATGCATACAGGATATGGAAAAGTGTTGTGCCAAAGTATTGGTCAAGATAGTTGCATAACTATGTGAATCATATCTGTATGCATAATAGGTATCATGATTTGATGATTATGAAGTATACTAATCATGTAATTAACTTTGATTTGTAGGAAGGATCATGAAGAATGATGAACACCGAACAAGTGTTGGATGTTCAACAAGAAGACTTACAAATCAAACATGCTATAGAAGGCTCGTGGCTAGAAGATTCTCTTAGAAAGAGGAAGAAGATCATGACGAGATGTTTGCTCCAAGTGGCTAGATAATACCGTTCTCTTAATGGTGTAATTGAAGAAGAAGTGCGAATCGAGAAAACTCCCAGGATTCAATTGAAGAAAGCTCTGTACGGGTACCCAGGATCAATAGTCATTTGATGAGCTTTGTTACCCCCTATTTTGGCAGGGGTGTATACAGGTAAGAATGCCCTCACATCCTTCAGCAGGGTGATGCCTTGTCAGGCAGGTTTTGGTGTTGAAGATTCTGGCATCCCATGTTGTAACAAATCTGAACCAGCAGATTTTTTGCATCACCTTTGTTACTGTTTCCCTGTCTAATATCATCCATCTCAAAGGTCAGGCAAATATCAGATGAGAATGAAGTTACTGTCATGTTTAATACTCTTCCTACTTCTGAAGAAATTCGGGTTTTTTCTGAGGTTTTTAGCAAGGTCTGCAATATCACAGTTATTGATGAAATCAGACCACTCTCTACAAAGTGTCGAAACAAGCAGTTTTCAGGAATACCATGTCAATGGTACCAATCTCAACAGTTCTGAATGGTCTGCATTAAAGGGCATTCATCATGAGTTTGCAACTATATATGGAAGATTTTTTGAATGCCTATTAAAGGAAACATGTGCATTGTTGAATAAAGATGCTACCTCGGGGCCTTCTGAGCTTAATGGCATTGATGCAGCAGGTACACTGCAGAGCAGCCTAGCAGGTTCGTGAGCACTCTATCTCTCGCTGCCAGGGTTTTGATATTAATGTGTGAGGTTCAGAAAAGTATTGGAATAGCCCAGGAAAATCATTCAAATCAGTGGCAGTTCATCAAAGACATTGATAATAACTATGGATTCTCCATCTCAGACTACAAATAATAAATTTGCAAAGTTAATAGATGCCCACCTCTCAGAGAGCACTAGATACAAACCTCAAGCTGTCAAAATTTCATAATTATTACAGGACTTTTGCCAGATTACGCACTTATTGTGGATGATGGTTTATATAGAGACATTGATATTTACTTAAAGGTTGTCCCTTATCAGAGAAATAGCAGAAATACAGTCTCTAGAGCCTGCAAACAATGCACAATGGCAAGCCTCCCGGGGTTGTTGGATGCTGGCCATCACGAGTAGTCACATTTATTGAGAATAATGACACTGGCTCAACTCAAGGTCCCTGGAGATTTCCTGCTGGGAAAGAAATGCAAGGTTATGCATATATTTCGACACATCTTGGAACTCCTGCTGTCTTCTATGATCATTTGTTTTCAAAATAATTGTAAAAGGATTTCTTCTCTCATTGCTGTGAGAAAGCATGTAGGAATTCATTGCCGCAGTGTGTTTCAGATAGTGAAAGCAGAGAGAGATGTGTATGCAGCACAGTTTAATTCTCAGTCACTAAATCGCCACATTTCTAAGCCATATGGTTTTGGAAATGGTGTGAACTTTGGTGATAACTTTATGGAGGCTCTAGCAGCCACTCAGACTCCAGGTGAGGATGGGATGAATTGATTCAGGGTACAGCAGATGCTGTAAAACGATTTGTTTAAAATTAAATCGTGGCAGGTAAAAGAGCATTGACGCTATGATTGCAAATGGAGCCACGAAACATGGCCTTCAAACAAATGAAGTACGAGAATGCCCACTTTTCAGAATGGAGCAGGGAAATAGTGGATAGCGATTCTGAGTTGAGATCAACGCATAGTGGAAATAGTGCGACTGTTATAAGTCGAAATCTGTGATTCAGGGGAGGCACTTTCGGCCAAACTTTGCATTGGAGCTGTCACTATTGGAAGATTGACGAAATGCCCCACGAAGATCCTTATGCGTGACTGCAATTTAGGCATGAAAAAATGGGGAAATCACCCTAACTGTAAAATGTCGAGTTTTTAATGCTGCGATGATTCGACCCCACAATCCTTATCACTGCCACTTCACGCGAAGCTTGGAAACTGAAACTCGCAGTCATATTAGCGGCCAATTGATTAAAGCTGAGTCAATTTCAGTGAGCTCGACTTTCAGCAGAGGATTGGCACCCGACAGCCATTTGGTCGACTGCTCCAACCATAAAGTCTAAAGCCACCACGTATTGAATTGTTACATTTTTGATCGGGCAATCCTGCCTTCTTCACGTGGAATTGAACCCACAGTCACATCGGCAGGCTTTAATATTTAAGCTTACCCACTCGACGCAGTTGATTATTTGTGCACAGTTAGATTTGATGCCGGAACTCAGGTTTCAACAGGATAGTTTGGGGATCACGCCATTCACCCGATTTTTAACACTGAGTTACCATCAATATAAAACCCGGTGTTCAACAATCCCATCAGCACAATGGAAACTACACTGATTAGAGGTCACAACCTGGAAAATCGGCATCTTCATCGACATCCTGGGTAGTCGATTGCTAACTAGAAATCCGAGCTGTAGCAATCGGTCAGTTAACCATCCACGGTGGGCATCTTTGCGATGTGGCAGTCTGTGTAAAGATGAACTCCAGATCGACTAGTTGTGACAGCTGTGTTATTCGCTAAAGCCATCAGTGATCTTCCTGTCCATTTCACGCCTAACTTTGGGTAATTCTCTTGGCTGATGAGTACATTTATAATTTTCACTTATTTCAGGGCACACTTTTTCCGGGATTTCCATAGATGGCATCTGGGCGTTCTTCATGAAAAGGAATAGACTTGCAAATTACATGTCTAGTTGGCAGCCAAAAGCTAGGAGCTCGAGATTTTTGATGTGGGTGTTCCATTAGTAAAGTAGGAATTTCATTAATAAAAAAGAGTTAGTGGTGTATTCGTTGGAGAGAAAAGGGGGATCTAGGATCCCACCTTTTTTTCTGAATATTTTATTATTTTCTTCTTCCTTTTTCAAGGTATGAGAGGTTTTTTGGTCTTTTTAAGGAGCCAGCCTTCTCCATTGTGCGGATGGAAAATTTCTGGGTTTTCTCTCCCTGTCGTGCTTAATGAAAAAATCAGCTGGGTTTGTGGACAGATTTGAGCATCCTTCATGTGCTTGTGTGATGTATTTCAAATTGTAGAATGAATCTAGCTTGTGAGGGCTTTATCAAGCACAATAGATTAGCCATTTAGGATTAAGTTGGTTAATTATGCTTGAACAATTAGTTTCTCAATGGACATCAGTATTCGGTTGTACGAAATGTTGATTAAGATTTTGATTGTTTATGCATTCTAGATTCGTCTTACTTTTTATGAAGCATGAAGCCTCCATGAGCCCTCTTTTGACTCCATTTCCCCTTCTGGTACTAGCACTGGTCTTTCCCTGAGGATTGATCTTCCCTTCTTTTCCATCACCCATTTGAAAACTAGCTTTGTTACATCCGTTTCTCTAAGGCAGCCTCTTCCATTCACCTTGCCCGTTACTGTACCTGCCTTAGCGATCCTAGTTTAGGGATACCCCCCTAGTGTTGGAGAAGAGCCAACCTGAAGCGAAGAGGAGAGGAGTGTGGTGACATTGGCCTCTCTCCTGAGAGAGTTGTCATTTCAGCTGGTGTGTTGCATTTTGGGCTTTTAAAACGACATGCATGCCATTTCGGAGGACAACAAGCTTAATGATCACCATGGGTGATGTGGATTTCAACCTTTGCTACAAGGTTGAAGATGGTGTCTATATACAGATGACATTCTTCTCTTAGATGGATGCAAGAAGGAACTTACCACAGAGTTCGAATGATCTTAAGGCTCATATCAGTAGACCCATATGATGAGAGATGACACAGATAGATATGCAGAAGATCACTCAATGTAGAGTGTGAATGATGTTCAGCCACAATGAGAGAATTGATAGCTTCTTGACAAGCTTGGGCTTTACCGAAAGTAAAGTTGATCCTAACCTTTATCTTAAGGTTATGGATGATGAACTTGTCAAACTATTACTGTATGTGGATGATCTCTTTCTGACAGGGAATGAGAAACAGATCATGGAAAGCAAGAAGAAGCTAGCTCTCGGATTGATGCATTACTTCCTAGGTCTAAAAGTATAGCAAGGCCCAGAAGGAATCTTTCTCAACCAGAGAAAGTATGTTGTGGAAATCTTGAAAAGATTTGATATGTTGGAATGCAAAGCCATGGCCACTCCCATGGATTCCAACTTGAAGCTGTTAGCTAATGACTCATCAAAGTTAGTGGATGTGACTCTGTACAAACAGATTATTGGGTCATTGATGTATTTGACGAATACCAAGCCAGATATATGCTTTGCTGTGAACACCTTGAGTCAGTATCTAGTGGAACCTAGGCGTGTTCACTTGATAGCTTCAAAGCATGTGATGAGGTACCTAAAGGGTACAGTAGACTTTGGTCTATGTTATCTTGGAGACCATGACTTCAGATTGTATGGCTATACAGATGCTAATTGGGCAGGAAGTGTATCAGACAGGAAAAGCACATCGAGAGGATGTTATTGTTTGGGATCTGACATGATCTCGTGGTTTAGCAGGAAGCAGTCTAGTGTGGCTCTTAGCACAATTGAAGAGGAATATATAGCTGCTTGCTCTGCTAGTTGTGAAGCGATATGGCTTCGGAAGTTGTTATTAGGATTGTTTGACTTGGAGATGGACCCCATTGTGATCTTGTGTGACAACCAGAATTATATCAAGATGAATACGAATCTAGTATTCCATGATAAGTCAAAGCATATAGAGATCCGATATTTCTATATACAGGATATGGTGCAGAAAGGAGCTATAAAGCTCAAGTATGTGAGCATTGACGAACAAGTTGCTGATATATTGACCAAACCTCTGTCTCGAGTAAAGTTTGAGTATTTCCGAGACAAGCTTGGTGTAGTTTAGAAGGACCCTCCTCGAAAGGGGGAGTGATATGGTCACTGATGATGAGATTGCCTGCATCGACGGTAAGGTCGATGATATGGATACTTGTATCGATGATGAGGATACCTGTATTGATGATGTGGATACTTGTATCGATCACAAGGACACTTGTGTCGATGATGAGGCTACTTGTTCCGACGATGAGGTCGATGATGAGGTTACCTGTTCCGACGATGAGGTCGATGATGAGGTTGCCGGTTCCGACGATGAAGTCGATATATGGTCCCTAGACTTTGTCTAAGTGGACGAGGAGGGATTGTATCATCCCTGGACACATGTCCTAAAAGAGATCCGTAGACATATGTCTCCGAGAAAGTGGTCCCTAGTTGACGTGATAGGACTACATCATCCTTGAACATTTGGTTCAAAATGTATGTGATAGGACTGCATCGTCCCTGAACATTTGGTTCAAAATGTACGTGATAGGACTGCATCGTCCCTAAACATTTGGTTCAAAATGTTCGTGATAGGACTGCATCGTCCCTACTCCCTAGACATGAGATTTGTCTTAAACGGATCACGGACTGCATCGTCCCTAGACATGAGATTTGTCTTAAACGGATCACGGACTGCATCGTCCCTAGACATGAGATTTGTCTTTAACGGATCACGGACTGCATCATCCCTAGACATGAGATTTGTCTTAAACGGATCACGGACTGCATCGTCCCTAGACATTAGATTTGTCTTAAACGGATCACGGACTGCATCGTCCTTAGACATGAGATTTGCATTAAACAGATCACGAACTACATCGTCCTTAGACATGAGATTTGTCTTGAACGGATCACAGACTGCATCGTCCCTAGACATGAGATTTGTCTTAAACGGATCACGGACTGCATCGTCCCTAGACATGAGATTTGTCTTAAATGGATCACGGACTGCATCGTCCCTAGACATGAGATTTGTCTTAAATGGATCAAGGACTGCATCGTCCTTGGACATGATAGGTGTCTTAAATGGATCAAGGACTGCATCGTCCTTGGACATGATAGGTGTCTTAAATGGATCAAGGACTGCATCGTCCTTAGACATGAGAGGTGTCTTAAATGGATCAAGGACTGCATCGTCCTTAGACATGAGAGGTGTCTTAAAAGGATCAGGATTGATCATCCTGTAAGTAGATCTAGACTGCATCGTCCATAGACATGAGAGGTGTCTTAAAAGGATCATGATTGATCATCCTGTAAGTAGATCTGGATTGCATTGTCCATAGACATGAGAGGTGTCTTAAAGTGAGAGGGATTGATCTTCCCGTAATTGGATCATGTGCATTGCAGAGTATGCTGCTATGATGATACTGTTGATTGAGATGATCCAGATGATGATGATCAAGATGATCGAGATGATGATACTCGGCTAACTGGTGTATTTGAGCAGCGAAATCTATCTGCCCTAGTCACCATCAGGTTGGATCATTCAGATTCAACATTGCTTCATCATCAGGTTCTATTCATTAGTTTCTTCAGGAGTTGAGTTATTTACTGGATTGAGGGATTCACCCTCCTTGCATGGGCGCATTGCTCAAGGACACTTCTATTCGCATTACTGGCTGTAGAGGCCCAAGTTCTTGCATGCTGACTCCATTCTTCTCAAAGCACCCATATTACCCTTCCCCTGGAAGAAGGGCTTCTCAGTTGGACAGTTGAGGGAGTTATCAGCAACTCCATCCCTTAGAAGACGTCCTTATCTGCATGGGCGACTTTCCTAAGGAGGACATTCACGTTTTAGGCTGTTGAGCCATCAGTTGTTCTGCATGTTGCTTCCATCTTCTTCAGAAGGGCACTATAACCCTAGCACACATCTTCTGGAGCTTCATCTGCGGAGTATTATTTATTGAGGAGCATTCATAGCTTTGAGGAGGGCGCATTTGTCTTCTGGAGGACGTCCTACCTTATCTCCCTCTTCCTTTAGCACAATTCCCGCATGCTGGGATTATCTTGGTCTACATCAGCCGATCTATATACTGGTATGTACCAATGTTTTAAAAACCGGAACCGGGAATCAAACCAGTCTGGGGTCAATTCGGACCGGAACCGGAACCGGTAATGAACCGGAGCAGTTTGATTTCAATGAACCAGACTAATTCAAAATACAAAAAAAATTACAATTTTAATCATAAAAATTATATTTAACATTCCAAGGTATATTTCAAAGCATTAGACTCATTTAACTACCACAAACTTGAAATTAACTTATTGTGTGAATTGCCTTAAGCATCCATGATCCATGTACATCATCGAGATTCGAGAGCAATGTGCTAGATAAATCAATTGAACTTAACACTACATAAAGATTCCAGAAATACAATTTAAGACTCTATGTAAGATAAACTTGTGAAAATGAACCATATATAAAAGATCATCTAGAATTCAGCATGTGATTTGATTAATAAGATTCAACATTGAGCAATCATAAAATATTTTGTTGTTCAAAATTTCAAATGACTTAGGACAGAAATATAAAATCAGAATTTCCAAAATTCTAAAGAAGCCTAGTAGCCAATAGTTCAAGTGATTATTACTGTTAAAATTTTAATTATTTAATATTAACTGCCACATAATTTTCAGAAATGACTCCGTGTTGTCCTAATAAATTACAGTGAAATAAACCAACAAAATACTTGAAAATAAACCAATCAATCTAGTTTATAACTTTATACAAAAATATGTCCATATAAAATATGATTATGATTTGTCAAGACTCGGGATCTAGAATCTGAAGGAAGTCATCAGTCATCTGCTGGATTACCCCCATACAATATGAGAGCTAACATATTGTATGAAGTCTATTGCAGATTTCATTTTTTCAGATTATGGGTATGCAGATTTATGTTTGCTAATCTTCAAAATTAAACAAGTAAAACTGGGATGGAAGAATAAATATTCCCAGCTTTTGATATTTTTAATATTCATGGGTATGCCCAGGAAGAGTATCTATTCCCAGCTGGCCGGCCGAGTTATTACGGAACCGGACTGGTTTATTCCGGTTAGGCTGGTTTGGTATTGAACCGGGCCGACTAGGTCCGGTTAGGTCCGGTTCATTACCAAACCGGCCCCCCGGTCCGAGTTGAAGGACGGTTTGTTACTCCACTTCAGTTGACCGATCAAACCGGCCGGTTCCGGTTTGAACTGGATCGGTTATTAAAACATTGGTATGTACATGCATTAATTCCTCCTATTTCATAGCGTTTCAGTTTATCTGGGTTACAGATCAACATGCAAATGCATGCATACAGAGATCAGTGCATACTTTCATTTTCTATTGAGACATAAGCCTACTAAGCATCTACAGTACAACATAAAAAAGAAAAAATATCAGTTTGGGATATTACACGTTTCGATGGCGTTTTGTACCCGTACCCGCGTTTCAGGGAGTTTCGGGTACTGGTACGGCCTTTTGATAGGCGTTTCTTGCAATAGAGATATAATCTTTCTAAAAAATAGAAACTTCTTTGATTTGCCTCAAATTCAAACCACATGCACATCTCTTAAATGGGTATCCAAATATACTGTCTTCTATTATTGAAGAAGATCAAGTTTCTAGAAATAAAAAGTGCTATATGAAAGTGCCCATTTGAATGTCCTCATGCCCCATGCATTTGTCAAAATCTATATGTAAATCAGATGCATGGGGACAAGTTGCTAAAAATAGATTGCCAAAACCTTGAATTGAAAATATGCTAGAAATGGTACAACATACTCTATCCTCTTGGAATATTGATCTTTGAATAATCCCCAAAACTCATACATTGCAAGTTTGAAGCAAGGTTGCATTGGTAGAATGCTTTGCAACAAGGTACCTATTATCACACAACTTGTAGCTACCTGATGAAGGTATCCTATCCAGGACGACAAAGAGGCTAAGGTAGCTAAAGAGTTGATAGTTCAAGGATCTTGCTCCTCGAGGATGGATTGGTTGTCACGCTGAACAAGATTCTCGTTGCTTTAAGCATGATACAGGCTAAGGGGGAGGCCCTAGTCTAACCTTGTGGGAAAGACTTAAACCAGGATACCAAATCTAGATATACAATTGAACGTGAGGTAACTGTTATCACATACATTGTAGCTGGGGCTACTATGATGTAGTCCTGATTTTTCAGTCCATTGAGCCAGTCTTGTGGTTGAGATGAGCTTATTTAGCAGTGGTGATCTATATTTAGAGCCAACAGTAGTAGTATGTCCCCTTGTCACAACTGAGTTTACATGATCCCATTGAGATGATTCCGGTATAGCTATGGTCCATTCAGTGCAGAGCAGTCAGATGGTGATGATGTTTTGATATAGATATTCCGAGGATAGGTATATGGTTGAGCATAGGTATATATTTCTTGCATTTGGATGTTCCTGTTGCTCAATGGTTTATGTTATTTACTGTGACTATGCATATTTATTGGCAGTGGCATTCTGAGCTTCATGGTTTATAGCCTGTGTTGTGAGTAGTTAGTGAGTCCCTAGTGTAAGGTCATTACCTATGCTTCCTTGTATCCCTTACATCAGAAGGACTTAGCCTTATTTGTTTTGATGGCATCACCTATCACCTAAGTCATTGGACACATCCATATCCCCTCTGATGTCTTGTGGGGTCATGTCGGACATGAACACGGCTTCAACACGTGTCAGATACGTGTTTTTTTCGTGTCCCGATTCCAGGACACGAAAAAACACCTGTTCGACATGTGTTGAAACCGTATCCCGACCCTCAGATGGGTAGAGAGGAGGAGGAAGATGAGGGTCAGGGAAGTGATGAGTTTGTTGATTCAGGCATGGAGGAGGACTATTGATAGATGAGATTCTTCCATCTTGTTCTCATCTATGATCTACTCCTTTTTATATTTACTATTTACTACTACAAGTTGCCATTGGCATTCCGACATCTATGTAATACATTTTGATTTTGATGACTTAATGAGAAATATGGTTTCGACCAACGCTGTTGGGAGCGAGGAGCGGGAGCAAAAAGCGAAATTTTCAAAAGCTTCCGTTTCGGGAGCGTTTTTTATATAATATATATTTTAATATATTTTGATGCATTTAAATTAAAAAAAACATGTATTATGCCAAATTAGCTATAGAAAACATCAAAACATAGAATCTAGATATTCATATAACCATTTAGTACACATTGATATAACATTAATCATCTCGTCTTCTAGATTCTAGGAGCTATAACTTATAACATTGTCATTAAATGATCATCATCAAATCATCAATCATCAATCATCAACAACATCAACCTTCAAATTTCAACATATAATATTTGCCATCAAACTAGGCCATAATGTTTACAAAATAGGCCAACCGCCAAAATAAACATGAAAATGAAATACAAACTACAAAGTACTATGAATCTACTAAGCTTTCCGCTTGCCACGAGTAACTTCCAATTTCTTTTCTCGTGTTCTAGGTGGAATAGGTGCTGGTGGAAGTGATCGTGGAACAGGAGAAGAAGATGAATGGCCTCTGCGGGCTGAAATTGGACGTTGTGAAGCTAAAGGCAAAACTCCTGCATCCGGAAAGCTGCTTCTGCTTGGGGGTGGCATCTCTGTATGGGTCGTCTGAATTGGATCATTATGATCACCCAATAGTTCAGCGTCCAAGCGCTCTAATGCTATGGCTCCATCCTCCACATTAGCCTCCTTTGGATTGTTGTCCCAAGTCAAATATGTTCTATCATTCTTGGTCGCCTCACAATAATGGGACAACAACCTCAAGTTGTAGTGCACATAAACCAAGCTTTCTGCGCGATCTACATTCAGACTGTTTCTCTTTACACTGTGGATGAAGTTGTAGGGGCTCCAACACCTCTCTGTAGAAGAGCTATTAACAACCTGTGATAGCACCCTCAGCGCCAATTTATGCAAATATGTGGCTCCAGAGCCATGCATGTTCCACCAATGGATAGGATCCAATCTGTCTCGATCTTTGGTTGCAAACAGGGAACCAAAGTGTCCATGCTCACTTATGTATATGCTCAATTCACTCCGTACTTGAGCACACTCTTCCTCATTAGGGACCAACTTCTCTAATGCAAGCATATACCCAACAACAACCTCTGGATCTGTGTGGGGTTTTTTCCCGACTCCACCCCCAGGTGCAGGTTGGGCCAAACAAATTGGAGAATAGTATTTTGGGGTGAGGACATATGCAAGGGCATGGAGTGGAACATTTAGATTATCCCACCTTTTGACCACAAGTTTATGAATATGGTCATACAAGACGTCATCTCTTTGCTCAACAATGTCTTTGATTCGACCAAGCATGCTATCCATCTGCTCATATACCTCCCCAATCACCGGCTGATCTGTATCTGCAAAACGAATCATGTTATAAACTGGCTTGGTGAACTGCAGAACATACCTAACCTGTGACCAAAAATGACCTTCAAGAACGGTGTCCTCCACCTCCTGAAAGTCACTTCTATTTGATGCACTTGCAACTCTGTCTTTCAATTCCTGCCATGGATCACTTGAGACCATACTAGCCAATGCCTATCTTACCTTCAAAAGCCTCCTGAAGGTGAGGTAGTAGCTAGCAAATCTAATCTTTGCAATCTTCAATAGCTCCAACTTAGAGTGATTGCGAAAAATGTGGTGGGCCATGCTATGATTGGTAATAAATTTGATCATTTTCTTACCTCTCTTGTACAAGGCACCAATCCATCGGTAATTATTGTCCTTCATCTTAACAATATCACGCATCAAAAGGTTCAATGTGTGAACCAAACACCCTGACCAAAATATGTTGGGATACTTATCCATAATGATTGCTCCTGCTACCTTACAATTAGCAGCATTATCAGTGATGACTTGAATGATATTGTATGGCCCAATCTCCTGATTGGTTTTAAGTAAAGGTTGTGCAATATTAATAGCGGTCTTGTAGCGATCTGAGTAGTCATGGGCCGAAAGGAAGACCGCACCGCTAGCAGAAACGCCAAGAATATTTATCAACGGCTTGCCTTTAACATTTGTCCACCCATCAGATACAATGGATACCCCATAGTTGGACCAATCATTTGTGAACTTTCCAAGAGCACTATTGATTTTGGCTCTTTCCCTGTCAAGTCCCACGGTTCTAGCTTTGTCATACCCAGGGCTTCTGTATCCTTGAGGGCCACCATTGATGGCTTGTACCATTTCATGCCAATATGGTGAGCGAAGAACATTGAATGGCACACCACATGCATAGAGAAACCTATAAACTTTTGAATCCACATCATCTCTACAACCTTGGTCAAGGAAATCAGATAATGTTCTTCATATAGGCGAGACTCCATGGGGAGATGAGGCTCCCGATCGAGCCGATGATGATCCAGTAGCAGCTCCACTACCAAACATTCTCTGTGGGGATTCAGAATCAACCCTCGATCTCTTGGAGTTGTTTTGAGCAACCTCTTCTTCCATCTTGTATTTGCTTCTCTCTTTAGCTCCCACTTTGTCACAAGTTTTGACTCCATGAGACTTACCTACATCGCATGGCATAACCCTACAAAAATGCTTTCTCACTCGGGTATATGAACCTGTGTATTTTTTCCCACAATGGGGCCATCCAAACTTTGTGGTTCCACCCCCTTGCCTTGTCACATACTTCCACAGAGGTGTTGTGTCTTTTTGTTTTTGCCCCACATCACCCTCATCCTCATCATCATCACCCTCTTCCCCTTCCTCCTCTTCTCCTTGGTATGTGTCACTCTCTACCTCTTCCCCCTCATCACTACCACCACCACATCTACTTCCCAACACCATCATAATGAGAAGAAGTGGAATGAAAAACCAAAACCACACACCCATCATGTTTCTTGATTCAAGATGAGAGTCACTTGTTCCCTGCAATAGAATGATGGAGAAGAAGCAATTGGAAAGAGTAGGAGAAGAGAACATTGCAAGTTTTCCATTTTTTAACACAGTGAAAAAAAATCGCAAAAACAAACAAAGATGAGTTTTTAGAGCCTACCTTTTAGCTCTTCAATGGTGGTTGAATGTCTCTATGGAAGCTTCAATCTCCCTTGCAAGCTCTCCCCTTCAATCTCCCCTTCAATCTCCCACTCAATGCTCAAAGCTCTCAAACAACTAGCAAACTCACTCCAAGATCGAACTCTTCCCAATCAAGCAAATGAGTAATGGAATGAGTCCAAATGGACTCATTCACCCTTTATTGGCCCAAAGTGACCTATCCCACCCAAAAAAACCCCCCAAAAAATTCCAAAAATCATTTTTTTTTCAAAAATCCGCCCTGTCCGCAGAATCGATCTCGAAATTGATTTAGGGTTCGATTTTATTGCTCGGGTTCGATGCGGGTTCGATTCGGGATCGACTTGGAATCGACCCGGAAGCTACGATTCTGAGTCGAATTACCAAATGGCAGGGATCGTTTTTTTTTCCACCAATTCGGGAATTGCCAAATCGATTCCGGACGGAATCGATGAGGAATCGCGATTCCAAAATCGATCCCTCATCGATTCCGTCCATAGCGCGATTTGGGATCGATTCGAGGGGGGGGGGGTCGATTCCCAGCAGCGTAGGTTTCGACATCTTGAGCTATCATCTTTGTGTCTCATTGTGATTTGTGAATGACAAAATGTGTATTTTGTATTGATTCTAATTAGTAATTTCTATTGAATATTTGTAAATGTTCTAGTTTCTAATTTTTTTTTTGGCTCTATATGTCTATATTTTTAATATATATAATTTTTAAAGAAAGTAATCCAAGCACTCTACCCATTTGTGAGGCACCGCCATTCCCTTAGTGTTCTCTGTCTGACATACGTTTGAGTGGTTTCCCCTTTTCCCTTATATCTCAGAGATCACAGTGTCAAAGTGACAAGTCCTTCCTGTTACCTTAAGCCTTGTTTTCCACCTCACCCATCCTAGCAGTCTGTCTAACTCTGTGAGCGAGCATATGTAGGGAACTTCATGAAAGACTTAATGGTTTCTCTCACACAGGTTAATTTTTATTGGATTATATTAGCCACTGTCATATAGCCTGGTTTCTAACATAAACTTGCGAGCATTGTTCATCTTATATGCATACAAGATTGTTATCACATTCATAGTAGCTGGGGCTACCATGTCTTTAGACTATTTTCCAGTACTTTTCTGAGCCAGTCCTTTTGCTATGAGATGCTTGAGATCGACAGTTGATGAGAAGCTATTCTATGATCACTCATATTTTCAGCAACCCCAGAGCAGACATTTTAGCCTTATGCCATGATTGAGCCTCATGACCTCAGATTTGATGACTAAGGTGGCCATTTTCTTCCATACAGAGCAGTGTGATAATGCCTAGAGTTATGCATCAACAATGTTCCAGTGACAGTTGATGGTTCAGATGATAGATACAGGTATATAACCCAGCAGGTATATGGTTTTGTATTGGATACCTATATGGTGCTCTTTTACTTATCTTAGTAGCTTGACTAGGTATTTAGTGGTCATGATCTAGCGATATATATATATATATATATATATATATATATATATATGGATACGGTTATTGGTTGTCTGTCAAGAATTAAAGTGGTCTAATTACTTGGAATCAGAATTTCTTGTGTATACTCGTTGGTCTTACCCACTTAAGTAGTATGTACTTGGTCATTCCCACCATTTATGGCTTGCTAGTTATGGTATCACCCATCACCTTTCCCCATCCCATCCGTTCTATTCCATACTTGGTCTTACCCTGACTTACACTTCACCTTGTGATGTGGAGGACTTCCCCACTTATGCCTCTATGTTGGATAGACTTCCTGTTTTTTTTTTCTCGGCTTTGAGTTGTGCAACAGAACTTGCCGAAGCCTTGATCCCTTTGGGCTAGGAGAACCCATTGGTGTTGGTTCCTGAGCTTAGGTGAGTTGGATTTGAAGCCTTGACCTCTCTGGTCGGTTTCCCTTGATGTTTGGTCCTGATTGTGGATGATCCCCCTAGTTGCCTGAGTTGTGTCAGCTAGACTTGAAGCAAATTGTACTACCATCATTACATGCATATGTGACTCATTGTTATATCTTCTATGCAAGCCCATGGTTATAATTTAAAACTGTGCTTTTAAGCACAATGAAAGAGGGCTATGAAATGAAATGTAAAACACCCTAGATAAAAGCTGCAATTAGTTGTGCTTCTAAGCACATGCAAAATCCTAAGGGTCATAAAGGCCTAAAAAGCAGTGGTTAAATGTATGCTAAATCTAAAGACTGCTGGCCATGAATGAAATGTAATGATTAATTCCTCACGGAGCCTACGGGTTGGGATGTGAGATGGAGTGAGGGAGAACTAATTCTAAGTGTCCCCTAGAACCTCAAGTTACGGTTAGTTGTGCACCTGGTCACGATGGTTCTAGAAAAGATCCTCACGGAGCTTGATTCAAGCTTGGATGTGAGCTGTAGACATTTGCTAAAGTCGAATAGGCACTCCTCAAATCAACTTATTCCATTTGTGAGACACCACCATTCCTTGTGTGTTTTCTGTCCAACTTATGCTTAGGTGATTTTCCCTTTTCCCCTTATCCAAAGTGTCGCAGTGTTGAAGATTGTAAAGTCATTCCCTTGTCCTAGCCTTGTCTTTTTCACCTTCACCTATTCCTAGCAAAATAGTCACGTCCATGAAATGAGTATACGCTTAAGGCTCTTTCTCTTAGTAATTGATTGTTTTAATTATGGACTTATATTTGATGTATTGATTGCTTAATTGCTAGTGAAATGCTACTTTATACTTTAGTCTTGCTATTGAAATAATTAAAGGAGCATATCTTATCCTTTTTTACTTACAGTATCAGTCAGTTTGAGCCCGTGTCATTATTTTGATCAGTTTTGACCTGGTCAACCCAGTTTGACCAAGTCAACTGCAGGATCCAGAATAAGTTGGACCAATGATGTTTGAGATTGATTATTTGTGGTCCTATGGTGCCTACTTGATGGTTCCATGCATCAGACACAGGTTTCATATGATGGTTTGATGGATTTGTATTATTATTATTACTATTATTTACAGACCATTATTTTTTATTGTCCGGGCATGGTTGAGCTTACAAATGTTTATCCAGGTGGTCACATGATGTATGACTACTCATCTCTACTACATTTGGGCCTTTTGAGTCTATTGGCACACTCATATATCAGTTTCAGGCACTTTCAGATGGGATTATGGTTGGCTTATCACTTTATTGCATATTTGCCATATAAAATGGCTTGTCAACACATTTTTGTTGATGTATATGTAACTTCGGAATGTATTTCACATATATGTATATTGTATTCCTATAGAGATGTTATTATTCCTCTATACGGAAGTGTCGTCATTTTTATTGTAAGTGTCATAACTTATACTTGATGGGTTATTAGACCACCTTGTTGGGGTCGGCCCTGTATAAGTCATGTGGGTCAAAGGGTTATTAGACCACCCTATTGGGGGTCGGCCATGTGGGTCAAAGGGTTATTAGACCACCCTAGTGGGGGTCGGCCCAGTCAGCATTATGTTAAGTGGTTAAGTTGAGGCCGACCTAGTTGAGTAAAGGTCAAGTCAAGTTAGTGTATAAATAGAGAGTGTGTCTCTCTCATTTTACACATTCTATTCTCTCACTCACACTTGGGAGAGTGGCGCACTTGTGGAGGAGGAGGCTTTGCTGCTAGGAGAAGACTATCTCTTGTATTCTGGTTGTATCATTGCTCTATCTATCTCTGAGGAAGTTATTGGGGTTTTTCACCTTTATGGTTTTCCCCAAGTAAACTCTGTGTCTCTTGTGTGCTTGCATTATTGTGTCCATAATTGATATGCTGTAGATTTGCTGTACATGTTGTTCTCTCAGTTAAGATCCTAGATCAGATTGAAGTAAATTATGAAAATTTAACAATTTTGAGATTATTTTGGTTCACCTAGGGTGTTACAGAGGGAGTGTGGGGTCCAACCACTCGTTATTACCATATTACGATGCTCCCAGACATTTTGGTGCAGTCAGATTTGTGCCCGGGGCACTAGGCAGAGAGATACAAGCATTTTATTATTTTACAGGTGATATTTCGGGGATAAAAGATGGAGAAATGGCCATTGAGGAATCGATTTGGGCAATTGAGGTAAGGAATTGGCATGAGGTTTGTTCAGAGGATTTTTGTGATGCATCACACACCTTCCGGCACAACTTGCAGCATTCAGTGGGGTCCATGTACACTTCGGGCTATTATTTGGGCATTTAATTATGTCACTGAGGGGCCACCATTTGGTCATAGGTCACAATATGATATTATTTTGAGTTATTATATGTTATTGTGCCATGGGGTCATGCTAGAGAAGGACATGTTACACCTCCTAGCCCCACCATGTGCTTATGTCATGTGTCTTACTCACTTGTCATGTGGTGCGTCCCCCTTAGACGTCTTAGTGAGTGCGCCTAAGTTGATCCATGTATTGTATTTCTGGCTCATCTTAGCCGTTGATTATTATTGTTATATCTTTTGATCTCAGCCACTCATTCAAAAGGTGGTTATGGTTTTGGTTTCTCTTATTCCTATTTAAGGAGGAGACCCCCCTCATTGTAAAGGGACTTTGGCTCTTGGAATTTTTAGAATAAAGAGAAATTTTGCAGAGACTCTTGGATTTTCTTTGTGGATTTTTCTTGAATGGAGATTGTAAAGTTTATCTTTCCTAGCATTTGAGATATTTCCGTGGATCCAAAATATTTTCGTCGAAACATTGTTTTAGTGCAGGAAGGCGATTTCATCTTGGGCGTTTTTGCAAGGGGTTCCTCAACTTGCTCCATTTGAAGTGGCTTTGTATCAAGGGGTTTTTCAATTGTTTCTTTGATCATTGTTATGCTTCTTGATATTTCTTTTGTTGTAATAGTCTTTATCTTCTGAGCATCAAATCTTACTTGTGTAGTTTGCTTTTGTAGGAGAGAGGGGCGCATTGGCTTCCTTGGGCAAATCGATTTCACTTGGATACACTATCAAATCATCTCAAATTGATTGGGTAGAGGTAAATCATCACTTTCAAGGCAATTGCAAGATTTTTTGGTTAAGATCTACACTTGATATCTTGTTTGAAGTTCTAAACCATTGGCCATTTGAATTTTTTGCTCAAACCCCAACTATAAGAAAATTATAAAAATTCTCTAGGCTTTATTATTTGGCTTTTTGGCGAACAAATTCTGGGTTTTCTTCCTTAGGCCTAGCCCCAGGTGGGTCCTCAAGGGCGTCTTGCTCCGTGGACTCCTTCTGCCTATTTCCCTAGGCACTGGTATCTCCATGCTTGCGCCCGCCTTGTTTGCTTGTCTTCCGGATGATCAAAACCTTGCTTGTTGAGCTTTCGACCTTTGATACTATCAGATGTATTGTTGAGCTCTGCTAGGAAGCCTCCAACTTGTGTAGAGATGGCTTCAATTCCTAAGGGCAACTAATCTTGTAAAAGACTAGTGCTTGTTAATGGGCATATGGAGTCTATGGGAGATTGTTAGAGTTTATGATTGCAAGATTGGATTGAAACCGATATGAAACCCGTAAAACAAAAGATATGACAGTATGGTACAATTCGGTTTTTATACAAATTTCTTATGAGAGGATATATGGTTTCAATAGTGAAATCAACCTTAATGATTTAGACGTCTCACATCAAAATATGAAATGCTATACCCAACACGACTGATGCGATTTCTTTAAAGGTTTTAATTTTGAACTAATTTGATTTTTAAATGAAAACCCCCATCAAAACGTTCATGCTGTATGGCAAATCTATCTTCTAAAAATCTTTTCAATTCAAAATCGTGGCTCAACAATTGTCGTTCATCCCTGGCAAAGATGTCTAGGGTATACATGATTTATTTGCAGAAAGATTGAACTTGGTTTTATGCTAATATTTTTTTATAAGAATCCAAATGATCTTAGAGAAGCTTGATTCACCCATAAACTGACGGGAATGATAAACCAAGTAAAATTCGGGCCAAAATGATTTGTTTAAAGCTTAAGATTGCATAGGAATTATCCCGTAAACAATATGTTAGGACAAAAGGTGGAATCAGCCCTCAAAATCCTTGTTACAAACTAGTTTAAGTCAAGAAAAAATTGTATAACAAGGAATTCGCGACTCAATCCAATTCGTGGAGCTCTTAAAGGTGACGACTAGGATTGAAACGAATTCATAAATTATAAATGCGATTTGCTCTGTTGGTAAAACGACCCTACCACCCATGAAAACAAGAAAACGACTTAAAAAATTAACACGTTTAAACCAAAGATAAATTTGTAAGGGTTTCTATACGATGCCCAGGATATTTCGGCCCCTTTTCACCAAAAATTCGACGTTCCAGATTTAAAATAAAATCGTTTCTGAGTAAAAACGTGAAGGGTTTTCCAAGAATGCAACTAGGGTTAATTAAAGACGCCCATACAAGCTAAAATGATTTTACCCAAAAGAGAAATCAGCCTTCTCAACACAAAATGCGATTTTAAATTTTGATTTTATTTATGTTGACAATGGAATGTAGAGAAAGCGAATAGAGAGAGAGATTTAACTTACTTGGAATTGAGAGATGTTTCCCATCATCCAACATTGTCAACTTGGAGTTTGTTTCCCACACTCTGTTGTTGCTCAGAAATGTCCAGTGCGCCCCCTGGAAGCCACTTCAACACACAATAAGCAAAACTAAAATTGTGATTGAATTTAAATTTAACAAAGGATAAATGCATACAAGAGACACAAGAAGAAACCTAAAATTGAATGCTAAGCAAACTCAATTAAGAAAATCCCCTGATTACTAAAGTAGTAGAAGGAGAGAGAGTCTCATCCACAGAGTTGCCCTTTGCTAAATCGCCCTCCTGCAAGCACAAGTCAACACTATGTTTTGCCGAGATAGAGAAAAACAAAGTTCCAGTGCCCAAAGGGACTTAAAAAACACAAGAGTCACAAACTTCTCAGAGAATTTACAAGTGTGCAAACAAATCTTCTATTGTGTTCAATCCAAGAGCCAAAGTCCCTTTACAATGACGGGTCTCCTCTCTTAAATAGATTTGAGAGAGACTAAATCCTTAACCAACTTTTTAATCGATGGTTGAGATTAAAAGATTGAGTGATGATAATCAACGGTGGAGATTCTAATCTCACACTCACCTGGATCAACTAGACTATGAGGGGGGTGAATTGCCTCATAACACCCAAATACATGTGATAAAATGATATAACATGAGAATACATCATAAAAGTCACCTAGGGGCCAAGTTGTGACACCTAGGGACATAAGAACACTTTATAGATGGTGCTAGATACATAACACTAAGTACATCATCCAAAAGTGCGCCCTCCTCTAGGAAGTGCCAATTGCTGGGAGAGGCAATAGTGAAGAACTGAAACCTGATTATGAAAACCTATGTGAAAAAGTGTCTGGGGAACCTCTGGAGCCATAAGAACAAAAGCACAAGTCAAATATTTACCATTCACTTACCTATCGTTTCATCTGCCATGCCATTGTCACTTTAATTATTTAATTAATCTGTTGATATCCTCTAAATAAACTGAAAATGCTCATAATACCATCTTCCATTTGCCCAAAAAACTGAAATGAGTGCACAGATAAACTTAGAAGCATCAAATCCACCAATGGTGACTACTCATACATCATGAAGAGCCTGCGAAATATTCTGTAATAAAATCCATCTCCAATAAATAAAATATAGCATGCTGATAATAATAAAATATAACCCGTGGCCCAATTTCCATATACTGAAGCATGGAATCACCTGAATAGCCTCCACAGGCATCAAGATACATCAAATGAAAACCGGTAATCACATCCACTGTGGGCTCTGCCCGTTGAAAGTCAACAAGGTTGACCAGGTCAAATCTGATAAAAAAACTGATTGAGCTGAGAACTGAGCATCTTTGCATGCAAGAGGTGTAAGTAGTACATTTTTAATTATATTAGCAGCAGAATAAAAACATTAGTAGTATGAAACAATGGTGATCAACACAACAAATAGTATAAATTGGACTTGTAATTTAAATAGTTGCATAGCCAATAATGAAGACCCTACCGTATACTCACTTTCACATTCAATCCAATCTACAAAAGAGATCATTCCTCACTAAGCTGGGTGAGATGGAAAGCAACCAAGCTAGGCTTAATGATTGTTTGACTGTTTGGACAAACTTAATGGACTCTCAGATATAGGGGAAAAATAGAGACCAAAGTGACATACGCTAGATAGAGGAACACTAGGGAATGGAGGTGTCTCACAAATGGATATACTCTAGAGTGCTTAGAAGGCCTCCTATAGACTCTAACAAGTATCCTTGCTTGCCATTCATTGGAAGACTTCATATAAATACTTGCTGTTCAACGCAAGTCTTGACTTTTTCCAGGCTTTTTGATTTGAGTAGCCTTTGATTTCTTCAATTTGTGTTGAGAAACACATTCACTTTCATTTGATCACCTTGTGTTGAAAAACACATTTTATTTTCTTTTGATCAAAGCCTGACATTTTGGCTTCATATTTGATTCCACCTGGCCTGACATTTTGGCCTTTTTCATTTCATTTCATGGCCTGACATTTTGATGCAATTTTGTGAGGAGTACTTGCTTCGAGGACTAAGGGAGACACTTCCGGTGACTAACACAATCCTAACTGCACCTCAACATCCAGGGTAACAGATACGAGCGGATCGACAGGTCTAAAAGTCTAGCCACACACTCTAGAGCCGAGACACAAGTAAACATGGGGTCTATCCAAGCATAGAGGTCACAGTGGGGGAAAGCCTTTAAGCACATCAGTCTTGTCCAAAAGGGATTTGAAGTTTGCAATACAGAACAACGGATGGATGGGAGGACAAATGAAAGTGGTGCCAGACATAATGGAGAATGATCTAGTTTGTATAGAGGCTAACCCTACTAGTGAGTATATACCAGAGTCTTAACACTTAGACCACTTAAGCATTACAATCACAAGTCCAGAAGCAATCAATAAACTATGATCACCAATGCTAACTACATGTGCCAAGTCACATCTTACTAAGATAACTAAGAAATGCGATGAGCACAAACCTCATGCCATATACTTGCTCAGTCAGAAACTGCATCTGGATCTGGAACACTTCTGATATCTGAATGGCACAGGAGATGAATCAGCTGGCCGATCTGTTGCTCTGATAAAGTGAACCAATAGCATAATAAATGTCCCTCCAGGATCCATTAAGAGGGCTCAGAAATGACAAGGGTACTCTGATAACACTGCTCCGAATAGTCTAGCTGCCTCTGACTATACTTTGCCAATAATCATCATGATGCATGAAGGCTCATCTCATGTAAAGGACTGGCTCTGGTCTGGGACAATTGGTTTGGAAATGGTAGTAGCCTCGAACTACTATGAATGTAACAGTACCCATATGTCTAAGGTACTCATGAATCATCAATGCTAAATGATGAACTCTGTAATGTTGAGTCCACCCTTTATAATGTTCATGAATCTTTGATGCCAAATGGTGAACTCGGTAAATATGGATCTCATCTCGTATAATATTCACCAATACCTGTTCGAACTTAACACCCATATTTGTGTAAACAAATCTAAGTTTAACATTGACTACACCAATTTCTTCTGGTTGGATTGATGATTGGTCAGGGTGACATTTGAGTGGTTGTTTGAGGACTTCATAGTGATGTATTTCTTCAATTATACAACTGTACAATGTTCATCGCTTTTATTGATTGAATGATCGTAATAACAATCTCTATGTTCAGATATTTTCTTTATGTGCAAAAATATATGTTAATTGAAGTCACCAGTTGAAAACATTAAAAATTTCAGAATTTCTTCAGAAATTAGATTTTGAAATATAGAGAAATAGTGTATGATATTTTAGAAGAAGGTTGTGATGAAATGGTATGAATTAAGTCCTAAAATTGTAGTATTTATAGACGGTAGCTGCTCCTGTATCAGGTTGTCCTAGAATGCCCCAGTAGGTCATTAGTCGTTTACATTGTAGAGTATTATTATTAACATTTGCCCTATCTAATTTCTTTTGTGTTATACTTTTACGCTCAAGTTGGCCTACTTTTTTAACAAAATGCCTCTTCTTTTCTGTGAATATGGGTTGTCCTTTGGTAAATTAAAGATGCATATTGCTAATTCTGTTCTCGTGGGCCTGTTGTTGCACAACTTAGCAGCCTTGAGATTGCAAGGATTAAGTTGCTAACCTGGAAAAACCTCAGGAATCTACCCCTAAGTGTCACTTGGATAGACTCTTTCTTTAGGTTTCCTAACTCAGCCTAAGTAGACCTAGACTAACCATGGGAGGTGTCTCCAACCACGCTTTCCCAGATACTTGCCAGAGGTTATCCTACTTTCTCAAGTACTAGCTTGATCGATTTATAGGAAGATAGTGTGCCCGAGATGATTACAAAGATTTAAATGTGGCACACTGTGGGTTAAGGTGGCTAGGGTACTTGCAGTTACAAAGTTTGACAAAGACAGAGGAGGCCTTAGATGAAATGCAATTTTACAATGGCTTTTAAGGCTGTTTTTGTGGTATAACTGATGAGGCTACTGTGAATGATTTGTTTTCATGTCATGAAGATTAAGTATCAACAATGTGCAATGTTACTTGCTGGTATAAAAAATATAGGTTCTTTGTTCAATTTAACCAATATGATTATCGATTAAGAATGCAACAATTAGTTAACAAATATTACTTGAACAAAAACTAGTGAAATTGCCCAGACAAGTGTGAAATAGGTTGATACTAGTGGCTGATTTTATGTGTGTGGATGAGTGAGTGATCAACTAGAAATGGAATGCATATGACATCGAGTAAACAAAGTAAATCATGCAATCAAATTGTTATTAATTTCTAACTATTGAATGCTGTCCACAAATAATATTTGTTTGCTATAAATTATATGAGAAAGAGGTGAAATCATAACAACAAACCCAAACCTACTCACCATGCAACTAGGAAGATTTAGATATAGCCACACAATTCAGATTTTTTTTAGTAAAAATATAAAATTCCTTGGTTTTCTAAGATTTGGTTTATGAATGGCCTCCAAATGAAAATACCATCTCTATCTAACTAGTCACTATGATGAAGAAAACACTTCGGGTAAAAGAGTGTAGAGGTGGAAGAAGAGTGATAGTACTCGATAGACCGAGTGCCTTGTATTAGATGGGCAATGGAGTCAAGTGTTTCCTTTGGTAGTGTTACTGTTCAAACTAGCAGCCTTTTCTGTGCCTAGTGATGGTAAGCATACGAGAGGGGTTAGACCCAATGTCACGATGACCTAACTCCTCAACTTCTTCAGTTAACTCCTAAACCCAGGGGAGAGTCCCTAATGGAGGAAGAACATCTGCAGACACCAACACACCTGCAAATACCCTTCTACAAGCCTTATGGCTAAGATCAATGCCTTATATGGAGTAAACAATGAGTAATAAATACACATAAGATACATAAAGGAGTTAATTCAATCTACTTGCCAACATCAATAGCTATCATCAATTTAATACACGTCACATGTCCCAAGGTAGGGTTTCACACTTCCCAAGGCAGTACCACAGAAAAGTGTGCTCTGCAGGGCAGAAGATCAAGTGAACTAGGGTGCACTTGATGATCTAGTTAGAGTTGCCAAAACCCTAATTTGGGCAAATTTATGTTTCTCAATTCATTAAGGCAAACGAGGACACCCTTTAGGGTTTATGGCTAAAACCCTAGGGCAAAATTTTAGGGTGGACCAAAAATACCAAATCACGTCTAATTCACCAATTACAAGGTTTTCACGTATCCCAATGCACCTCCTTTGAAGAGGACACCTTGTAGGATTTGTGGCTTAAACCCTAGGGCGAATTTTTAGGGTGGACCAAAAAAACAAGTTCATGGCTACTTTTGGATTTTTTGAATTTATTTATATTTTTAGTGTTTTTCCAACAATATTATATTTTTTAGGCTTTTTTTAATATATAAAGATGCATGTGAAATAAAAGGCATGTGAATTGATAAAGAGATAGATTTGTTGAAAAGATAGGGCATATGATTCTTGTCTCAATCTCTAGGGCATTGAGAGATTGATACCAACGTCTTCTCTTAAGATGGATTTCAAATCTTGCAACTAGGGCATCAACTAACAACTTCAAGGGTTAGGTAGAAGAGCCTAATTAGAGCAAGATAAGATGTCCAAGGCCTAGTAACAATGGAGAGCTCCTATGAAAGGAAAGTCTCCTCGTGCAAAGTTGACAAAATGCTATCAAGAAACCCTAAATTAGCCCCAAGCACTTCAAAAATGCAATTCCATGAAGTTTCCGGGATGGGGGAGAGTGGGAATGGGGAAACGCACAAGGGGGACGTGTGGAAGCAACCCCAAATTTTAGGGAAATGGGGTGAATGTCATAGTCATAAAAATTAATTTAAAATATAAAATGATAAATCCCAACAATAACTATTACCATGTAAAAAGTAAAACTAAAAACTAAATTCATCATTGTGGAATGTACATCTATTAGTTATTACCACATCAAATTTCAAATTTGTAAATGATACTGAACTATGTTACTATTACCATGTAAAAACTAAAAACTATTATCATTATGCAATGTATACCTAAATTCAAATTTCAAATTTCAAATTTGTAAAAGATCATGCAACAGATTTTGAAGTTTGAAATAGTCAATTAGATATTGCATAGTTAACACAGAGAAGTTAGAACAGTGAAATAGACAAAAGTGAATAGTCTAATACTTTCATTCTTTTCTTTTTCTTTCATCTGCTTCCTTTTATTCTTGGACTTTCCTTTTTGTACTTTCCTTCTTGTACTTTCCTTTTTGTACTTTTCTTCTTGTACTTTGGATGAGGAGACCTTGGCCTTGATTTTACTGAAGGCATATGCAAGTTAGCCTTGAAAGATTTTTTTGTTTTGTTTTTTCTTTTGATTGCTAGATTTTGCAATTTTCTTGGTCCCTCTTGATTTCTTTAGGATCTGGTACTGATTTTTCTTCTTCACCAGCATCTGGTACAAGAGTCTTCGACTGGGAACTTGTTTTCAATTGCCCTTTTTGAGGCATTATAGGGGAACAACCTTCTTGTTTCAAGGGGAAACATTGCTCAATGGTAGCTCTTCATATTTAATAGTAACCAGCCTCAGGGATCTACTTGGGAACCTCCTGAATCATTGTAGGATTCACTACAACACAGGTGGGCCCAAGACATAGGGAAGATATGGAGGCATTCATAGTGAAGGGGACACAGAGGAGGAGATCAAAAGTCACTCTATCAGCCTTAAGACAGCTGCCAAAGGGATTACAACCCAAGGTGGAATGATATTAGTAAGATGGAAAGGTCAAATATGGAGCCAAAGAAGAAGGGCAATCCTTGTAAATACCAAGAGTTGTTTTGCTTGTTGATGTGTAAACACAACAAAAATCTCTCATCCTTATTAGGCTATGATCAATACTACTAGCTATACTCATCAAAACAATTCATTGTAGTGTAACATGAAACATAGCGATGTAAAACATCAATACACAGCATAATCATAATGAATCCTCAGGCATTGCATGGTAACACATCATGGCATGAACTGGCATTATCTCTTGGCATTCTTATCTCTGATCTTCTTCTGTGGGCACAAAAGTCTGGAACTCATCATCACAGATGAAGCAAAAAAAAGGTGCAAAAATCCCCATATTGTATTTGGTATAACAGGGCCATAACAAACTATAACAATATCGTGAACATGCACACAAGAGACTTCAAATGGATCCCTATTGTAAACCCTAGTAAAACCGAAAAGAAAAATATTAGGATTGAAATTTGAACTAATCTTCAAGCATCTATATCTATTCCTTTGTAGTCCATTTTTGTTACAGATTGTTCGAACCAACCACCTTTATATTCCATCACCTTTGTTAAAGACATTGCATGAAACCCTTATTCTAGTTATTTATAAGTACATACAAGAATATTCATGCTACATCATCCATGAGCCTGTCAGACAATTAGGTTAGATAAATCTTTATCAGATCTGATATATCTGAGACAATAAATATCAAAATCAAGTTTTCATAGAAATTATCATTTCTATTTTGGATTTTATCAATTTCATGTAGCATTACGTGCAGAATTTTCCATTATTCTGGTTCTTAGACTTATAAAAGTGGGAACAGCTTGTAGGAAGTGCATATGCTAGTCTTCAGGTCTGTAGCTTTCTGTATCTAAACTTTTAATAATCAAGTATATGCCACTCATTAACTGGTTATCGCTGTTCTGCTCATCCCTGAATAAAAAGAATAAGTGGATCTGCTTGGATGGACTTGCATGTTGCATATGATATGCTAATATCTATGAGTTCATTTATTCTTCTTTCATTTTGATGTAGGACTGATCATTGATTTCTGCAGTTTTGTATTGTCCGAGTGATGCACATGTTTGGAGAAGATTATTGGAAATTATTGCTTATACCTTTACAATGTGCAACAGTTAGGTGGAGTTTGTAAGCTGTATTTCAGTAGTGAAAGCTCTTCTTATGTCAGTCTGTTTTGTTGCAGCAAGAGCTGTATGAGCTCATCCTGGACACTGCCAAGGAATGTTTGAAGCTGTGTAAACCTGGAGTGAGCCTGCGCCAAATACATTCCTATTCTGTAAGATTCTATTCTTTAAGCATATTTTTGGTTGACACATGCACAGCTAGAGGAAATTAAGTATTTAGATAATGTAGGTTGCTAAAACACTACCACAGCACATGTTTTGACAAACTTTGGCATTTACGTGCTTTAATGCAAATCAAGAGATTTGTTTTATCCGAAATTTTGTTGTATTCTACATTTTCTTTTACTGTAGGGATATAAAAATCGCAAAAGAACTCATTTATATTCATTGACGAAGACAAAGAGAAAGAAATGTTCAGATGCAAGAAATTGTTAAACATGAGACATTTTTTTAAACTCAAATATGTTCTCATTTTTATCATTGCTTCCTATTTTTGAAAATTCAGACCTAGAGAGGGTCATTAAGTTAATAACTTGAAATGTATATGCCGTCAACAGCGTGACCAAGAAATACTAGCAAAAAGATTTTGTATGGTAGACCCATCGAGTTGATATTTGAAATGGATGAAATATTCTTGCTAGGATGTAAAATCACTTAATGTTTTATTGTTGCCAAGGTGGCAAAGCAACTTGTTTCAACGTTAAACAAGGGAGTTAAAGAGTGAGGCATGCCATTTATTATTAATGTACCTTGTCACAGAGATGTCAATAATCATTCAACTTCACTATTGAAGCTTGGAAGGATGCTTCTTTGAAAACCAAAGGGGGCAATCTTTCAAAGGAAAGGACATTTTGAGGCTGCTTTAGGCCTATAATCTGGATATATATCAGTATGAAGTAAGGTTTTTGAATGCACATCCTAGAATAAATCTGCTATGTTGTGATCTATGAATTTGGTACTATTATCACATCCATAGTAGCTGGGCTACCATGATTGCAGAGCAGTTCAGTATATATTTTTGAGCTTTGCTTTTACATAGTTTCAATGAGATCAGCTATGATGAGCAGTATTACTTATGATCACTCACACATCAAAGCAGCCCCAGATCAGACATGCAGTAGACCTTATGCCATGACTGCGGACTGAGCCTCTTGACCTCAGATTTGATGACCAAGATGACCTTTTATTCCATACAAAGTAGTGCAGTGCCCAGAGTATCAGCAGCAGTGTTTCAGTGGTTACAGGTGATCCAGATAGCAGATACAGGTATATGGCCCAGTAGGTATATGATGTGCATTGGTTTTATTATCTTGCTCTTTTGGTCATTTTGATAGCTTGACTTAGTATATAGTAATCATGATCTGGCAGTATATCTAGATATAAAATGAATATGGTTGTTGATGATTATCTAAATGGTTGTATTACTTACACTTAGAAGCTCTTGTTTTATACTCATTGGTTTTACCCTCTTAGGAGTGTGGACATGATCATTCCCACCTTTTATGGCTTGCTAGCTTAGGATCACTTTCGCTCTCCCCATCCATCCGTTGTTTTTCCCACTATTGGTTTATACCCTGACTTACACCTCAGCCTGTGATATGGAGGACTTCCCCACTTTTGCCTCTGTGTTGGATAACATCCCCGTTAGTTTGTGTCTCGGCTTTGAGTTGGCAACAGAACTTACCCTTTGGTGAGTTGGATTTGATACCTTGACCACTCTAGTCAGTTGCCCCGATGTTTGGTCTTGATTGTAAAAAGTCCCCCTAGTTGCCTGAGTTGTGTTGGCTAAAACCTGAAGCAAATTATACTACCATCATTTGTGGAAACTCAAATGAATAAACACCCTGGATGAGAGCTTGAGTAGTTGTGTTGCTAAACACATGCAAAATCCCCAAAAGGGTTGTCAAATGAAATGAATTGGAAACTGAAAGCACCCTGGATGAAAGCTTTAGTAGTTGTGCTTCTAAGCATTTGCAAAATCCCCAAAAGGTTTGTCAAATGAAATGATTAGGAAACTAAAAGCACCCTGGATGAAAGCTTTAGTAGTTGTGCTTCTAAGCACATGCAAAATCCCCAAAAGGGTTATATAGGCCTAAAGAAAGCAGTTGTTAAATATATGCTAAATCCAAAGGCTGCTGGCCAAGGAAATGAAATATAATGATGTGATTTGTAGACATTTGCCAAGGATGGATAAGCACTCCTCTAAACAACTTATTCCATTTGTGAGACACTGCCATTCCTTGTGTGTTTATTATTCGACATATGCTTAAGTGTGTATTCCCTTTCCCTTATCCAAAGTATCACAGTGTTGAGTCAGTTAAGTTATCCCCTTGTCCTAGCCTTGCATTTTTCCTTCACCCTTTTGCTAGCAAACTGATAATGTCTACAGAATGAGTATATCGTTGAGGTTCTTTTGTAAAGTAAATAATTATTTGAACTTACGCTTTATGCTATTATTAATTATCTGCCAGCGAAATGATGCTTAATACTGTAAGTCTTGCTATGAAAATGATTAAAAGAGCATGTCTTAACCATTTGCACTTGCAGCAGTAGGTTTTTCCATCCTGGGTCATATTTTGATCAGTCTTGACCTGGTCAAACCCAGTTTGACATGGTCAACCTTGGGATCCATGATGAGTTGGACCAGTGATGATGTATGATGATGATATATGGTTCCTTGATACACCTTTGATGGCTCAATACAGTAGACACAAGTTCCAGATGATGGTTGATGCACTTTTTTATCGGTTATTATTATTTCCAGACCATTATATTATTATTGTCCGGGTATGGCTAAAACTACAGATGATCTTATAGGTTGCCACATGGTGTATGGGTACTCATCCTTAGTAGATTTGGACCTTTTGTGTCCATTGAGACGCCCAGTTATCAGTTTCGGGCACTCCCAGTGATGTTAGAGGCATATTTCCACTTTTGGCCAGTTCTGCCATGCAGAAATGGCCTGTCCAACAGTTGCTTTGAGCTTGCTTGTTTTCCTATGGCGCTACAGAGGAGAGGGGTTGTCCAACCACTTCTTATTACCATATTACCCCCTCTCCAGACATGATGGTACAGTCAGATTTTGTGCCTGGGCAGTTGACAATGGGTTTTAGGTATTTTGATGGTTCTTTAGGTGGAATAAAAATGGAATAAAAAGGTCATTAAGGAAATCGATTTGGGATATTGAGGCAAGGGTTTGGCATGTGGTCTGTTCAGAGGTCATCTATGATGTATCCCACTCCTTCCAGGTCAGCTTGCAGCATTCAGTGGGGTCCACACACACTTCGGGTTGTAATTTGATGCATTCTTCTCTCAGTTGAAGGGGCCACGATTTGATCATTTGGTCACTTGGACATGTCATTGAGTCATAGTTTATATCATTGTGCCATGGGTTGATGCTAGTGAAGGATAATAAGACCTCCTAGCCCCACCATGTGCTCCTAGTCACTTGTCCTAGTCACTTTATGTGTTACACTCATGTTTTAGTCATCTTTACGTGGTGCACACCCCCCTAGGGCTTCTTTTAGTGAGTGCGCACCCCCTCATGTGAGTGGATCCATGTTATATTGTACCGACTCATCTTAGCCGTTGATTGTATTGTTTTTATCTTTTGATCTCTACCACTCATTTAAAAAGTGGTTAGGGTTTTGGTCTCTCTCCTCCTATTTAAGGAAGAGGCCCCCCTATTGTAAAGGAACCTTTGGGGCTCTGGAAATACTGGAATAAATACTATATTTGTGGATCTGCTTCTCATGCTTTGATTGGATGCTCTTGTACATGATTATACATCTTTTGCTTTAGACATCTAGGTTGCTTGCAGGTGATTTTGACAGTTACAGAGGGAGGCCGAATTGAACTGTTGCAGGGGTGCGAATTGCTTGGAGGGAAGATTGTAGGGGTTTCTCACATCCCTTTTGGGCAAGAAGTTTTCATCTTGAAGGGAGTTTTTCAATTGTGCTTTGTCCATTGATTTACTTCTTTTGATATGACATGCTTAGGTCTTATTCATTCGTGGACAAGGGATTGCTTGAGTACCGACCAGAAAGAGATTCATAGGTAGTAATTAGAAAATCTTAACTTTTTTGTATTTGGTTAGTTTTTCATTTTTGTTTCTTTTTGCAATCATAATAAACGAATCCAACTCGTTGCCATGAAGTATGCTCTCGCCACCACCTAAAGGCTTTGCCGATTAGTGGTGGATGATCAGAAAGTTGACACATAGTCAATAGTAATTAAAAAGCATTTACTTTTCTGGTTTTGTCCTTATTTTCCATTGTAAAAAGCATTGATAAAATTCTTAAAATCAAGACTAGTAATTAGTTTTAACAATCTTTCAAATTAACCTCCCTGACAAAAATCCGACGTTATTTCGCATTTAATCTTGTGTGAGGAAATTTTGCAAAGGAAGTGGGAATCACTAGAATGTGATAGCGGGGCCCCGTAAGGCTACACCCTAGTTTGGTGTAGTGTTGGACATCCCCCCGTGACTCCATCTAGCCCACTTGTCCTTGTGCATAGCCACTTAGATCGAAATCCGGACATATTCCCTCGTACCGCAAGGTATATCGGGAATCCCCTTTTCCCCTTCTAATCAACTCATCATCTCATTAATTTAAAATTGATCAAGTACAATTGCAAAACCACTACAATTTACAGCAGCACTATTTCATTTTGTGACTCCATCGGCACTGATCTCTATTTGACAAGCAACAATATTTTATTTGCGTAATATTATCTTGCTATGGTTGTTTAATCTTTATATATGCTGGTGTTATTCATACTGTTGAGTTATCTCATAAATTTGCAGTAAACTTGTTCATTGTTCACTATTTACCAAAAAACTCCTAAGAAACAATCTTGTCCATCCATAACAAATAAACACAAAATAAGAGCCTTGGAAACTCTTTGATAGGGTCTTACCCCATTGGCTTCGTTTAGGAGTTTGCCTAAACGGAGGAGTCAGGATTAGGTGACAGCACCTGACTCGAGACTTGCCCCCAAGGACGCACCTAGCAGCTTTGAAAGATTTATGCTGCGTTCCCCCCCAGGTGTGCTTTTCGGTGGCAAAAGGGCTAAAAGTATCAACAATAATACTGTATCTTCTAATCTTAACTTTAATTGTCAACCCACTGATTCGTACAAACTTGAGAGGGTTCAGCAAAGTATATGCATCTTACAAAAAAGGAAAAACTTGTCTAGTAGTATATGACAAGCTTAAACTGATAACAGGAAAGGAATCTAGCTCAATCAACCATAAAGCATTCTATTCAAAAGTAGAAATAACTTCTATCTACAAAGTACAGGAATGCAGGATCTAAGTATTCAATTCAACACCTATTACTTTATCATTCCCAAAGTGGCGAGTTTGGACCAGCTTCCCCAATCTTAGCTAGATAGCTAAGATGAAGAACTGGCTTGGGTATATAAGATGCCGGAAACAAAGTCCATGCCAATACTCGAGATGCAAAGGGTGAGTATTAATTGAATCGAATAATAGATATAAGGATATAAAAGAAACAACTCTAAGCAAACATAAACTTAAACTGTCAAAGCATAAGCAAGACAGATCTGTGCACAGAGAATAAAAAGAAAGCTTCCTACAGGAAAAATCACAGAACATGTAGAACTTCTACAAGAAACAGTAATCCTCTACAATGTTGCATAAAATGATAATAGAATCAAATCTAACCTAAGAACAAGGGATCTCTGTATCACCTCTGGGTGGGCCCTACCCAAGGCCTCTACAGGAATCGAGTGGCTACTCAGACAAGTGCTGCAAAAGACGTTGTTTCCATTTATTCAAAAAGTTGAAGGTACATGATAAATGTTTGAACTTAACAATGAATAACAAGTCTATCAAAATAACAATATTGTAGGAGTGGCAGCCCCTTGGGCTTGCTTGCTTTGTCCTTTAAATACAAAAATAGGTAAAAATGATTCATCAATAACATCTCTTTTCTTCAATCAAACTGTCTCATTAAGACTACGCGCCATCCAGTTGCTGTGCTATCTTGAGATTGTGTAGCTGATTCTCTCATTTGTGGCGACACTTGTTAGAGAGGTATCTTGGTAGGTGCTTCGAATCTCTATCTCCCTGCTGTTGTGGCAAGTCAACTGTCTTCTCCAGCGCGCATGAACATGACCTATCTATTGGTGACATACTGAGGTCAAAGTATTAGCATTCTTGTCGTAGTCACCAAATAAAGAAGTTTAAACAATTAAATGAATAATTTAAATGAAACATTAATCTCAACTATATGCATGCAAAAAGGTGTGATCTTATTCCTGATATGACTTCCTTTAGATCATTTCCAACTCTTAGTCCTTGTGAACTATGACATAGATGGGATATTTCTCACCATCTTGGCAGCCCATCATCCCCCCTACTTAAGTTATTGCACATCCTTGTGTAATAAAAAAATGAGGCTTGATGTTGCTTGCTATGATTGGGCTGGCCCCTCTGGCTCTGCTCTAGCATCCCAAGCTATACACTTGGTCAACACTCCTGGCTGATAGTATCCCTTGGACTGCTCCACTTCTCCCCATGCTTCTGCTTCTGTCTTTTTGTGCCATTCCTCTACAGCTGGGATGGTTAAAAGCAAGGGTGGATTGAGCCTAAGACCAATCCACTCAAGCTCCATCTTCTCTACAGTGGAAATGTTTTTATTTGTGTGTACAATATATATAGATATATGTATATGTGTACACGTATAATATATATAGATATATGTATGCACACATAACTACAATAATTGGAAGTAAAACATATTGACAAATGCAAACAGACGATTAAAAAATAGATAAACATAAAATATGATAAAGTTTTATATAGATTCAACTCAAGTTAGCCATAACATCTATTATAAATCAAACTTTCGCACTCTGGTGGGGGGGTTTGTAGTGCTTCAGATAAACCTGAAAGAAATTTTTGGGGTTTTGTCTTTTGGTTTTGAAGTCATTATTTCTCTGGGTTGCCACCACAACAAATTCAAGAAAAAAAGTCAAGAAAATAGCCTTTTAGCTGGCCAATTGATGGAAAGCATCCAGTAAATGTCCAGAGATTCCTAGAAACAAGGATAATGGTAAAACTGCTTCTAAGTGGTTGTGAAGACTCGAGAGTCTCCTTGGAATTTCTTATTCAGAATGTTTCCGGGCCAGGAAATGCAAGAGCAAACAAATGTTGGTGTTCTTTTTGAAATACCTTTCTTCAATTCCATATACTTCTCTTTTTGTCCGTTTTATGCCTGTTTTTCTTTCCTTTCAATGTCGCTGCTCTTTTGCAATCTGTTACTGTCCTTTGCATGAATTTAATGTTGCTGCACTATTTTCTTCACTGGTTTTAATTGTAAATTTCTATCCTTGCAGGTCCAGCTATTATCCAAAGGTCTTAAAGAACTTGGAGTTTTGAAAAATTCTCCAAGCATGTTCGAATCTTATTGGAAGTTCAATCCAACATCAATAGGTATATCACTGATTACATTTCCGATGGCTCTCTTTCTCAAGTGTACTTAAAAAAATGGAAGATATTAGAATAATGAATTAAGTTATTGGTATTTGAAGATTGATTGTTTGAGTTGGAGTTATATTTAACAGGATGTATAATCAGTGTCAGAAATTATTGTCTTTTATTAGACTTGCAATTTAAAAGTGAATTTAAATATAGTGACTGAACACAGCCAATGGAACTGCGAAAGGTACAGAAGTAAGATAAATTGAACGCTGGAGTGCTAAAGTATCTTTGAAAGAAATATAGGAGAAAGGAAGGAGTTATATTTAACATGATGTATAATCGGTGTCAGAAATGATTGTCTTTTATTAGTCATGCAATTTAAAAGTAAGTCTAAATATTAATGTCCACTAGTGACCGAATGCAGTCAATGGAACTGCTAAAAGTACAGATGTAAGATAAACTGAACATTGGAGTGCCAAAGCAACTCTAAGAACCAAGGAGAACAATAAACATACAAGAAATAAGGCTAGAAAGAGATGAGACCAAGCACTAAGAAGCCACAATTACAAGATGGAAGATGACTGAAAAAAATCTTTAAACTAAGAATATGTCATCCTTCAACACTCTGGACATCCATGGCCAAGAAGAAGCTGGTTAGGAAATTCTTGCTGTCTGTTGCCTACTAAGTTGTACTTGGTTGGATTATCAAGCGAGCGGGCAGAGTTGAACATGATACATGTTCGTTTTTGATGATTTGATATCCAGCTAGCTTTTTAAAGGGCCCCCGTTTTAACTTTTTTTCCACATGTCCATGGCCCTGCGGGGTTTGTAATAAAACGTACTAGCATGGTGTTTTGTAAAAGACTTGGTTCCCTAGGACTTTTTGGCTAAGTCAGGTATTCAAAGGAGTTTTTTCACCTAGTTATTATGTCTTGCATTCGTGCATAACATAATTTTTGGGTTTTTCTCCTGCTCCTCCAAAGCTAGAATGCCTGGGGAGGCTGACGAGCCTTAGGGGGTTGTTAAAGTCTATGGGTCAATGTATATGAACATGCTAGGCGTTATTTTTGAGTCATATGGACATGTGCTAAGTCCCCCTAGGTTGTTTTTTAATTTTCGGCAAGGTTTATTTTTTCCGTAAATTGGGCCATTTTTTTAATGGTTCAATTAAAAAATTTGTAATTGGCCTAGAAGTGGCGTCTGAAGATCTTTTTTGCCTTAGGGGTGCTCGTTTTCTAACTTAGAGCACCCCCTTAACCCCTAAACCCACTTTTCCTAATGTTTGGATACTTAAATTTTTTCCTATGGCCAAAAAAGTCAAAAAACCCAAAAAAGTCATAAAAAAATTAAAAAAAGTGGAAAATGACTTTAAAAAATATTTAATTTTTGGAGTTATGATGGGACAAAATTGGATTAGCACTCATCTAGGAGTGATTTGGGCTGATTTTTCAGACTTTAGGAAGCCCATATCATGGGCATTACTCCCCTATATTTGAGCTGGGTGCATTCATTAGAGAGGGGGGCGCATTTAGCAAGTGGGCAGCCCACAGATTGAGGAATGAGCAGCACATTTGGTGCTGCTGCGTTAGCACCCTTTGTGCTGAGTTTGGGCAGCATAAAGTGAGGAATGGACAGCCCCATTCGCTCCCCCATTCACTCCACCCATTCCATCATCTCCTCTCCTTGACTTGGGTGCACTCTCTCTTTGGTTTTCTATAAATTGTGTGCTCCTCTCCATTGTTCACTAGTTGGAAGAGGAGCAGAAATTGTACAAGCTTATGCTATTTGTTTAATGAATAAAAGACTTTGGAGGTCCATTGGTGTTGTGCTTTGTGAGTGGTTCCATGATCTCTTTGTATGGGGTGATTTGTGGCAAGAGCAATATGTGTTTCAAGTAATTTTTCAGCCATCAACTAAACTCACTTGAAGGATTGGTAACAGTTTTGTGAGGATAGCTAATTATTCTTGTTTGATTTAATTAGTTCTCTATTTGTCATTGTGTTAGAGATTTAAAAATGAATGTGTATCATTTGTTTATGTCCATGTTATTTTGATTTCTGACCCAATGCATTTCTAGTTGATGGGTGCTTTGCAAGTGTTTTGCTAGCTACAGGTTGACAGGTAGATGAAAAGATAGCTTGCTTGCTCTCGTTCTTCTCATCTGTGCATGCTTTGGTGGATCTTACCCTCGGTGTCCCACTTCTAAGTTTCAAAGTCTTCAATTTCGGAGAACCATTCTGTTTCCTTCATCCTTCTCAACAAAGTTTGAAAAAATCAACAAAATTCTGTCGGTCACTTTGGTTTTCTTTTCTTAGATCTTGTCTCTCTTTAAATATCTTAAGTAGATCTGATTTGTGTTTGGATCTTATGTGTTCTCAAAGTCATATCTAAATCTAGATCTAACTTTAGCTTACTACTTCCGAAAGTCAGAATTTTCATGCATACTTCAAATAACTTGAATAAGTAGTACTTTTGGGTTATAAAAGTTTTATCTAGCTATTTGAAGAGCTTATAATTTGCAGCCATTAAAAGCTAGCAAAGATCCCAAGTAGACAAGCCCCATAGCTTGTTTTGCTTGGTTATTTTCGGTCATTTTAACTTAGAAGTTTAACTTAGTTTTTTCTGGGTTTTAGGGAGGTGTTCCAAAGACACTCTTAAAGTATTTTTTGGGCATCTTTACTGATCTATTGCTTGCTGGTTTGCAGCATTTAAAGAGCAGGTAGAGAGAATTGCTGGCCAATTTTCGAGGATCCAGGCCATCCAGAGCATCTAGTTCGAAAATTTCCTGAACCGTTCACTTTTTCTCTTCTATTTTGTAAGCCACTAAGTCGATTTAAGACTGGGGCATTTCTACCATATTGTAACTAAAGCATCAAACGAGAGCAAGTGGGCTAAACCAAGCGCCCACACCCCATCCCCCCAGGGGGGAAAACTGTGTCGACTCAAATTTTGTGGTTTGCAATTTTTTAGTTTAGATTTCTTTTTCTGCAACAAATAAAATCAAACTAGGATTAAAATCAACCTTGTTGGTCCGTTCCACTGGCGGGCCACAAGTTCACTCAAAACGTAGTTTTATCATTTGTTTTACAAACTCAAAACGCCCCCCTTGCTTTCCCGAAGTAGGGTTTCTGTACAAGGGCTTGCCCGAGTACGTGCCTGAAAAGAGACTCCTGGGGTTTAAAAAAGATAAAATTTTGGTTCATAAATTTTTTCTAAAAAATACCAAGGTCTTCTCCCGTATGCTCTGTGGCCGACTTGCAGCTCAGTCTGATCCAGTTGGTACACATCAGAAAGGGGGAGATGACTAGTAATAGGAGCTAACACCGCCCCAAATAAAAAACCCTTTATGTGAAAATCCGGCACATCACGAACATTTTGTTGTCGTGGGGAAATTTCTCAGAAGGCTTGGGACAAAACTGAGTAGTGACCTCTTGGAAACCGTTAGGCTTGCCCTCGTTGGTACAGCATCTGAACACCTCCTTGAGACTCCGATTCAGCCCAAGCCTGAGAGGGAATCCACGCATCAAAATTCCAGACATGTTCCGTCGTACCTTGCGTATATTGGGAACCCACCTGCCATAATAAAAAGATCACTTTCACATTAATCTTAAAATACACCAAGAACATTCGCACTACATTTACTTTTCTGCTCATGCATTTATTTGACTCCATTACAAGGCACTGGTCTATATTAATGTTATTTCATGCTATTATGATGCAAATGAATGATAATGATAATGAATGAGAGCAAATGAGGTATTGATAAATGATTGCTTTGCTTTACAAAAGTATATGCTGCTTTGTCTTGGTTATAAAAAATATTTTTCTAACTCCTAGATTGGACGCCTTAGTTTTGTTTTCATTCTTAGGGTCCACCCCCCTTGGCTTTGCTAGGAAAGCCTAGACGGAGGAGTCGAGTCCCAAGTGACAGCACTTGACTCTGACTTGCCCCCAAGGCCACACCAGCAGCTTGAAGACTTCTGCTGCGTTTTCCCCAGGTGTGGAACCAGGCGGCAACACTGTCCACCTGTTTGGCACCCTCTACTGTGGAATTTGTTCTTGCTGACCGACCTTGTGATGGAGATTTGGTCTCAAAGTCTCTTGTGGTGAGAACCTTCTAGAGAAGTTGAAAGTATGAGGTAATGAGTTTGGAATCAGGAGTTAACAATGTGTTACCTCCTAAAACCAGCACTTCTTGTGGTAAGCCCCAAAACACAAGTGCAACCGTAGAGGAACTCAAGAGGGATGGCCACTGTTACTGCATCAGCCTTCTCACTTAGGCCAGCTCTCCTCCAGCACACGTGGGATATCCCTAAGATAGAATTGCCAAAATGTGTAGTGGAAGCTCAAAGTGAAATGAAGAGTTAATCTTTAGCAAAACATAATTTATAATATATATATTTTTATAAAGTAATGGGGGGACCAAGACTAGTGTCAATCCATTGGCAAGGGGAGTCAACGATCAATTATGAAAGGAATCAACTATGTTCTTTCTTCTTAGGTGTGTTGCTGTCTGGATGCACACCTAGGGGGAATGCAACATAAATTTTCAAGTTGCTCAGTGTGGCCTTGGGGGCAAGTCAAAGTCAAGTGTTGTCACTTGAAATTGGACTCCTTTGTCTAGGCTAAATCCTAGCGAAGTCAAGGGGGGTGGTCCCTAATAAAAAAAAGGAATCTAAGGTGTTTAATCTATGAAAGGAAAACAACTAATCTAGGAGTTAAATAAAATTTCTCAACCACAACAGAAATATAAAGAATGAAACTCAACAGCATCAAATATCCATCATCATCATTTTGCATAATTAAAAGAGCGAGATAATAAGCAAATAGATTAGTGCCCAATATAAAAGATGCAAAATGTAAATGCTTTGTGGAGTGTAGGGAGGTTGTGTCGGGAAAGTATTGCAAGTGTTTTTGTTGCTAAATTTTAAGATTATTAATGAGTATTACGGGAGTGTGTTTATTGTTGGTTTGGCCCAAATAACTTAACTCCTTGAAATGAGTGCTAAAGCGGCTTTAGCAAGTGTCCAACGGGGCGAGGCATAACCTGCTTAAAGCAGCCCCCTGACTCTATGGTATTCACCCTTTGCAACCTCCCGAGTTCTAAAAGCTTAGTTTGTTGGATTGCCCTATTAATTTAATGCTAACCTCCCTTTCCGGGTTGACCAACTGGTCGGACTAAACCGCTGCGGTCCAGAGCATGTGGGGAACGTAAGCTTGGTTAATTTTACAAAATTTTAATGTTTTCTATCTTTTTTACTACTCCAAGAATCTTTTTTTCGACCGAATTCCAGTACTCGAGCAAGCTCTTTCCGTGGCACCATACTTTGGGAAAGTAAGGGGGTTCGTTACCGGAATCATATAAGTAGATCAACCACTACTCTTTAAAAGTAACCGGAACGAGAAAAAAGGGGTCGTAGAGAGGGGGAGAAAGGAGAAAGCTTGAGACGAGATTGAGAAACTTCAGAGTTTTGCTTGGGGGATGCCGAAAAACTGTATCTGCAAGAAAATGTTAGAGGAAAAGATGAAATAAACAAGATCTACAAATCGTCCAACTAAGAGCACGTGCACATCATATCACTTTGCAAACAATGGATCAAGTCTAGAAGCATATATGCTAGAAATCAATATAGAAAGCACATAAACAAATGAAGCATTTCTAGTAAGCTCTCTAAGCATACATACGAAAAAAATATTAAACAATAAACCATTTGATTAATATTCCTTACAAATTGATACCAATCCTTTTAGTAAGCTAAGCTTGATGCAAAAGTAAACAAAATGAAACTGAAGTACATGTTACCTCCATCAAAGATCAAGATAGTTCATCCACTCACCACATGCAACACACAAGATCGACCTCCAAAGTCTCTTTATTTCTCAAAACAATAAGCAAGAATTACAATCATAAGTTCTCACCCAAAGACTCCAACTAGAGCACAATGGGATGAGAGACTTGGCTTTATAGCAACATGAGCCCAAGAGGGCTACTTGGCCAAGGAGAGGGGCGAATTTCCACATGGGAGAAGCAAGGGCATGTTAAGAGAGAAGTTAGGGATTGCATCGGAGATAACAATGATAGGTGGCTGCCACCTCTCAAGATGAGGTGCACCCTCTCTTTTGGATGATCACTACTCAAACACATGGCTGCCACATGATGATATGCGCCCCCTCTTCTTGAGATGCACCCCCGTTTTGATGGAATGTGCTCCCCTTGATTTGAGATCCTCCCATCAATCCAATCAATCAAGAGATTGTCTAATATTTGCCTTGGATTTGATTGCCAATCACCGGAGACAAGGATCCAATAGATTTCGTTAATTAGTGGGATCTTCAAATTGACTTTATTATGTCTTATTTGGTCATTTATTTGGTCTTTTTGGCCTTTTTCGAGCAAATATGATTTTAAGTGATAAATAATCACTTGAAAACTTAGGAAAGTGGGTTTATGGGTTTAATGGGTGGTCAGAATTAGAAAACGAGCATCCACTTGACAAACTTTACCCTCTAACCACATTATTATTACATTTTTAATTTTCCCAATTAAACTATTAAAAAATAGCTTGATTTTACGGGGCAAAGCTTAAATTTTACCCCCTAACCACACTATTATTACATAGCACATGTTCATACGACTCTAAAATAGTATCTAGCATGTTAATATACATTGACATGTGAACTTTAATAACCTCCTAAGGCCTAACCACTAAGACGAGCATTCCAGCTTTGGAGGAGCAGGAGAAAAACTCAAAAATTATACCTTGCTAAAACGTAAAATGTAATTAAGAAGTGAAAAAACTCCTTGGAATACCCGGATTGATTGTTAAGTCCTAGGAAGCCAAGTCCTTTACATAAAAGTCATCATGCTAGCATACTGTTATCACACCATAGTAGCTGGGCTACTATTCGTGCTGAGCAAATATCTGCACTTTTTAGAGCTTTGCTTTTACATAGATCAGCTATGATGAGCATATTTATTTGAGATTCCTTATGGATCATAGCAGTATATGTATCAGACATTGATTAGACCTTGTGCCAAGGCCGAGCCTTGAGAGCTTAGATTTGATGACCGATGTGACCCTTTGTTCCATATAGTTTCAGTTCATTGCCCAGTTGTATTATTGCAGCAGTGTTTCAGTTGTTTATGGATGTGACCTATAGACTTGTGATTATTAGTACTGTATTATGATCTTGTTGTTTTAGTCATCTTCATAGCATTGACTTGGTATATAATTCATGATGTGGCAGTGCTATTTAAAATAAAATGAAATATCTTGTATGATGTTATAAATATAAAATGGATGTATTACTTGCACACTGAGGTTTTCTGACAATACTCATTGGTTTCATTACCCTCCTGTGAGCATAGATATGGTCTTTCTTGACATTTTTGTCTGCTAGCTTAGGCACCACACTCATTTGACTCCATCCATCCATGAACTTCCTGATTTGGCTTTCACCCTTGACTTGCTTTCTTGACTTCTTGATATTGAGGACTTCCCCATTTCTACCTTTGTGTTGGACCGCATCAATGTTTGTTTTGTGTCTCGGCTCTAAGTTGGTGACAAAACTTGCTTTTGGTGAGTTGAATTGTATGCCTAAATCATTCTGGTCGGTTTTCCCCGATGTTTGGCACTGTGCAGAAGTCCCTCTAGTCACTTGAGTTGTTGTTGGCTAAAACTGAAAGCACACGTACTACTTATATTGGAAATTATTATAAAGCCTGTGAACTTAAAATTCTAGAATGTGTTTATCAACACACGTGAATAAAGGCTATAGCAATGAACTACTAAAATACCCCACGAAGGGTATAGAAAAGGTCCAAAAAGCAATGGTTAATCAAAAGTTATATCTATTATTGCTGACCTTGTAAATGTACATATGCCCCGGATGCAAGCTGCAATTAGTTGTGCTTCTTTGCACATGTGAAATCCCAGAGGGGTCATAAAGGCCAAAAGGCCATAGAAATGAAGTGAATGATCCTAATGAACCTGGATCAACTTGATGTAGACATGATGCCTAAGTTGAATAAGCACTCTCTAAGCAACTTATCCATTTGTGAGGCACAACCCTTCCCTTTGTTATTTTGTCCAACACAGAGTGTAGCTCCCCCTTTCCTCGTCCAAAGTGTCACTTAGTTGAGTTTGGTCAAGTCATCCCCTTTTCCTATCCTTGTCCTTAGCCTTCATCCTTAGCTAGCAGTTAGGCCATGTCCATTGGGTGAGTCTGTCTTTAAAGCTTTTGTGTAAGTAAAATATAAATAACATTGAAATATATATATGTATTAACTGCCGTTGAATGATGTTTATACTTTAAGTTAAGCTGTGAATGTGATTAAAGGAACATGTCTTAGTCTATTGTTATAATCTTGTTTTTGGTTGTATTTTGACCTAGTCAAACATAGTTTGACCATGGTCATTCTTGGGATCCGTGATGAGATGGACCACTTATGCTTATGGATGATGATTTATGGTCACACATACACTTATTGATGATTCCATATGATGGATATATGATTTAGATGATGATTGATGCAATTGAGTAGTTTTATTATTATTTCCAGATCATCATATTTTACACTATCCGGGTATGGTGTACCATGCTGATGACCCCACAGGTTATCATGAGGTGTATGAGTACTCATCTCTAGTGGATATGGGTCTTCTAGATCCATTGAGACACTTATCTTTCAGTTCCGGGCACTTCTGACGATGATAGTTGTAGTTATCCACCTGTTGACCAGTTTGGGCATGCTGATCCAGCCTGTCCAGTAGAGGCTTTGGAGGCCAGTTGTTGCCTAGGGAGCTGTGTAGGAAGGGGGTGGTTCAACCACTTGTTTTTACCATTATACCCCCCTTCTAGGCAGCCTGGTGCACTCAGTTTGATAGCGCAGGCACCCTGGGTGGTAGTTTGGGACACTTTCAAGGTTTTCAAGACGGTTAAAAATGGAATAAAAGGGTCGCTGAGGAATTCGATTTGGGCAATTGAGGCAAGGTTTGGCACTTGGTCTTCTCAGAGGTCTTCCACGGTGAACCCCCCTTCTTCCAGATCAGTTGGCATCAGTCAGTGGGGTCCACAGTGGCCACAGGAGGCCTTTTTCTGCATGTCTCTCTTAGTGTTGGAGACAGGATTTTGATCATTTGTGTTATTTGGATATGTCATATTCCTATTATTTTATATTATTGTGCCATGGGGACGAGCTAGTGAAGGATTGATACCTCCTAGCCCCACCATGTGTCTTTTGAGTCTTGTCCATGTCATATATGGTGGGCCCATGTTACTTAGCCCCCTTTGAGGCATGACGTCACCCTCTTTAGAGACTTTTGAGGCATGACGCCACCCTCCTTTTGAGTGATCCATGTGATATGTTGTTAGGCTCATCTTAGCCATTGATTATTATGTTGTATCTTTTGATCTCAACCACTCATTTCAAAAAGTGGTTTTGTGGTTTAGGGTTTTGGTCTTTATTATCCTATAAAAGGAGGAGACTCCCCTATTGTAAAAGCACCTTTGGAGCTCTTGAAGATTGGAATAGAATACTATTTTGTGGATCTACTTCTCTTGTCTTGATGGATTCTTTTGTAAGTTGAATATACAGTATTTTCTCTATGTATCATTGTGGATCTTGGGGCTACTAGTTGTTTTTCTGTAGGGAGGCCGAATTGGTGAGGAGGACGACGATTTGAAGGAGGCTATTGTTGGGGGGACCCACATATCTTCTCTTGGGTTGATCTTTGTAACATGGAGTATCATTATTGTATCTTTGTGACATAGTTGATGCTTTCTCTTACATCTCTTCATCATTTTCATAATTCTCTTACTTGGCTTGTTTCTAACTTGATCTTGTCTTGTAGGAGGAAGATGATTTGGCTATCTTTGGAGGAGGACGTTTTGGCTTGGAGCACTAGATCTCACTCTTGAATATACACATAGGGGGAATGCTATCAATTTGCAAAGTGGTCACAAGCATTTGAGGTATGTTCCACAAGGTATGTACCTAGATCCATTCATTCTTCTTCATTGGTCATAAAACGCTTAAAATCAAAACCCTCATTTTACATTTTCTTAGATCTACTTGGATCTAGCTTGGCTTTGGGTATAAAATTAAGAACTCACCTCTATAGTATCCACGACAATCTAGAACTATAGTTTGGTGGTGATTGGCCTTCATTTGACACACTTCCCAAGGGACCTAGCCTTCGTTAGGGCAGTTTGCATTCCTTGAGGGAGCTAGTTTGGCTAGTTCCTTGACGTGGGTAGGTGAGATCCCACTTGATTTGGATAGATCAACCTTGATAACCTACCCCTAGTGCTTCACCTTGTTTTTTTTCACCTTGTGGACCCCTTTCCTCATTTTGAGGGATTGAGCCCCACTTGGGTCACTTGGTGATGCATTTTCAATCTCAGATCTATGGAGATCTAGCATGCATTTGGACTTGAAAACTTAAACCCACCTTGCTTTTCACCTTAACTACCCCAATATACATTTTGGTGGAATTTGGACTCCATTTGCCCCCTCATCTTAAGTCACTAGTCTCCCTTGGGTAAATCGTACTCCTTGGGCTAGTGGTCTTTTGCTAGATCCCACATGTGGGTGATGCCTATCCCATCTTGAAATCATAGATCCATCTATTGCATACCCCTTGGGACCATTTTCATCCCTAACTTGACCTTGTGGGCCCCACTTGAACCATTTCCATATTTTAAGGAAGTGGGTCCCACTTTTGCAAATCTCATGGTCCTAGATCTCTTAGATCTATCTCAATTTCATAAGTGGCCTTAGTTATTCATTAGTTGGAACATTTGTCACCCCTTAAGCCTTTTCCAACCATACTTCAACCCTTGGGTCCACTTAACTTTTATAGATCTAAACTCACTCATAGTTCCCGTAACTCAACTTACACATTTTCCTCGGAACCTTTGGGCTAGCTAGTCTTCATTGATTGGCTAGGGTCTCCCCCTTGATCTTGATTTGTCTTGATCTAAAGTGAAGAGTGGCTCGGTTATCGTGACACCCAACTTGCATTGGGAACTGTGGCATCTCTTGGGTCACCTCTTTAGTTGTCAATCTCCTCTACCATCTCGGATGGGATACCTTTAGGGACAACTACAAGTTGTGTGATAACACATACTTTATTACAAACCCCGTGGGGCATGAACATGTGAAAAAATTAAAAAAAAGGGGCCTTGAAAGGCCTGATGGGCTTCAAAACATGGATGATGAACATGTATCATGTTCAGACTTTGTCCGCTCACTTGAAAGTCCAACTAAGTACAACTTAGCTGGTAACAAGGTGACAATGAGAGAATATAGCCCAAATAAAACCCTACAAACAACCCTATCTTGCTGTCCACAAATACAGAAAATTACTTGAGAGAAATCCGGATGAAGGAAGACCTCCAAACATGCATGAGGGGTTGATCACCAATAGATAATGTATATGGAAGCCAATTCTTATTTAGGAATAAATATATTCATTCACATTTCCAGCGATAAACATAAAGGTTTTAAATGTGGGGGGAATGAACTGCAATTAAACTCTTCAAGGTTACCCATATTCACCCCTTCATGGCACATTTGAGCATTAGTCTTCAAGAATAGTAGTCAAAACACATATGCAACGAGAAGAGAAACCCTTGAATTTCATTGACTTAAAGATATTCAACTAAGCTCCAAGGGGAAATTCCCCAAATCCAACCATTATTCATCCAAACCATGGACAATCCCAGGGAGCAACCTAGAGAATTGTGCATAGAGGTCCCCATGCCTCCAAATATGTGCCAAGGATGCTATACTTGGGGAGCGCTTCACTACATCTTAGCAACTAGCCAACCAACTCACCACCAAATTGTCAATATCCTTGTTATCGCCCAATTTGCACCTAAGCGGAAAAGATCCAACCCACTAGCACAACGTAGGTGGCAACAAAGGTTGCTTGTTATTGTCACCTCAACTCACAACCTCGCACTTCAGGCTTTGTCTTTAAACCTAAACCTAGGGGGGTATCCCAAGTTAATTGATTATTTATTTAAGTTTAGATGAAAGATATGATGATATTAGAGCTAATCTAGACTATGCTAAGCACAATATAGAATGTAGATTTAGCTCATGTACTTAGAAAAAGCATAAACAATGTGTAAAATAATCATTAACAATAGATGTTCAAACTTAGGCAATGAATCTACTTATGATAATCAATAGTAAATATCAAACTCAATGGCAATGCTTCACAAGATATCCGATATGAACAAGAAGCAATCTAAGTAGTACCAATAACCAAATCCTTGAATAAGATATATGAATTAACAATATGATTTTTCAATGTGTCTTAGTCAATCAACTAGATCAGTTATGTTTTTGTTAATTAGGCACAATACCGATTAACAATAAACACTTATGTCACATTAATCCAAATGGCAAGCTAAAATATCAATAAGCATTAAGCACATTTTAACACTTAGATTATGATTTTTAATGATTAGAGTTCAAGGACTTATTGGTTAGAACCAACGTTGAAAAAGTCGGACTCGGCAAAAAGTCGGCAAGGGTCCCGAAAACAATTTCTCGGCAACATCGGCGAAAAAATCGGGAAAAGTCGGAAAAAGTCAGCAAACTTTAAAAAATACAAAATACATTCATTTTTTTTTCCAGAATTTTAAACATATAAAGCAACAATAACATCAGATAAACACATTGGAACATAAATATGGAGAAAGCACTGATATATATCATCATCATGTAGTCATGTCAAATATAAAATGATACATCAAAGTCGATACTGAATCCTGAAAGTCTGAAAGTTTGAAACACCATAGTTGTCCAATCAAGGACTCAAAACTCAAAAGTAGATAACCAATACAAAATGACATCACATATATAAATTTATCTGAGGAAAACTAGTAGCTATCTATCTAATATCAATGCCCTCTTCCCCTTTTACGGGAAAAGGTCATGGGCCGTTTGTCAGGCCTGCCCCTAGCACTAGAAGTAGCAGCAGAAGACCCTGCCCCTGCATCTAACATCAGACGATGAGTGACGGATGGAGGACTAGATGTATCAATCGGTGTAGGCGGTGGTGGCGATGCTAGTACATCACCCTCTGTGGTGGTTCTGACCTCCTCCTCCTCCTCCTCCTCCTCCTCCTCCTCCGCCTGCCCTTCCTCTCCCTCTAGCCATGTAGGTTCCTCCTCCATGATAGGAGTCTCAATCTCCACCCTCCAATCAGACAAAATATCAATATTGTCTAAGGCGATGGCATCAGCATTTGGTGTTTTATTTATCTGTGTCATCCATAAGCGGAGATTATAATGGACGTAGACCAAATCATTGAGACGTGTGAACTCCATCCTGTAAGAGGAAAATAATTTTTTTGTATGAGTCTAGAGGTTCAAGTTTAGAAAATTAATGAAATATAATTATAATATGTGAGGATGATAGATTCACAAATTATATTAAATGAAATTGATTTGTTGAAAATTTAAAGTCTAAGACTCTAACCTTCTGCGTCTCTTTGCGTGTACTTTTTCAAACACACTCCAATTCCGCTCACATCCTGAAGCGGTACATGTTTGGCTAAGAATCTTGATGGCAAATTTCCGTAAATTTGGTGTCCTTACACCATAGGTTCGCCACCAAGTAGCTACAACAAATAAGGAAATAAATAAATCATAATTCAAAATTTCAAATTTCAACTTGCAAATAAAAGTTAAACACTTTAATAACTTACCTGGCATGAAATTGGTCCTGTCACGAATAGCATCAGCAAAGCTAAATACTCCAGTACCATCCTGATACACCTCTAACTCGCAATTGATTGCATTTGTGAGTCTCATAATTAGGTACCATCCTTTGAATACAAGTGAAGAGCCCCTCCAACACCTCACCATCAAAATCAAATTTGCATTTGTAGGAAAATGCAGGGTTGAGGAAGAGTGCTGCTGCATGAATGGGTCTATGAAGCATCCTGGTCCATCGACTATCAAACAACTCCCATAAGAACATGTGCCTCTCGTGCCCCGGGGTACCCTTTCCCACATAATAATTCCGGATGGTCTCTTTGGCCCTATCCATGGCCTCATACAAATAGCCCATTGCGGGCTTATCACCATCAACAAGTCTCAAAACCCTTACCAAAGGTTCACTCACCGAGCACACTTCCCCCACTCCTTCCCAGAAGGAGTCAGTGTACACCAACTTGGCAATGGTTCTCCCATCCTCTCTCCTGCTGTAAGCACAATCACGCCAATCATCAGAAACAAACATTTGCTTCAACTCAAACTGACATTGAAGCAAGGACTGAAGAGTAATGAAGGTGGTGGCAAAGCGCGTGATTGCGGGATGCCTCAACTCCCTGTTTTTGGTGTGCCTCCTCATGAGGCTGAGAACAAAAGTATGGTTGTAAATGAACTTGGGGATGCTCTTAGCTTGATCAATCACCACCTTGATAAAGGGAATTTTCCCCATATCCTCCAGCATCAAATCAATACAATGAGCAGCGCATGGAGTCCAAAACAAAGCGGGGTGCCTCTCCATAAGCATCCTGACAACAGCCACATAATTAGCTGCATTATCCGTAATAACTTGCACAACATTGTGCACCCTAATGTCCTGTAGGAACCCATCTAACAACTCACATAAGAGCGCTGCATCTTTTACATATGCCGATGCATCGACTGATTTCACAAACAAGGTACCTCTAGGACAATGTACCAAAGAGTTGATAAGGGATCTACCCTTACCATCTGACCAACCATCTGACATGATTGTGCATCTAGTGCTCTCCCATGACTGCTTGAGCTCTTCCAACCTAGCACTGATGTCCTTCTTTTCTGCTTGAAGGATTGGACCCCGCAACTCATCAAAGGTGGCACTTTTATACCTCGAGCCAAATGCTGCAATGGCATCACACATCGGCTGCCAAAATGGATTGTTTTTTACGATGCTGAGAGGTATGTGACTCCAGTAAAGACACCTCCCCATCACCTTGTCCACTTCTACCTTGTCATTTTTCTTTATCAATGCCTTGATAGAAGGTTGTGATCCACCTCCTGTTCGTGGACCAAAATGGTGTGAGGCCCCCGCCGTGGCTGTGGAACCCCTCGCACTACCCTCACTGAAAGTGGTAGATCCTGTTGCCCCCACACTTCTTGCTAGGCCAAAAGCTGCAATCTCAGCTCTATTTGCGGCGATCTCATCCTTCTTTTTATTCTTTTCATGGATTGCGTCATGGGCAGATCTCATGATCTCTGGGGTCACTGCAGTACAAATGCCAACATCATGCCCAAGGAGTTTAGCTAGATGGTATTTCAACCTGTTAACCCCTCTTGACATGTGATGCCCACACAATTTGCAACTCAAATTTTTCCTGTTTCCATCATCCTCGGCCTCACCATACTGCCAAAACGGATCCAATGGCTTTGGCATCTTGGAAAATGGAATGGCAGCCTCAAAATGCAAACCTAGGGCACAAAAATACAAAAACAAGAAATTAAACCCCATTTGAAAAAATTGTAACAATTTGGCTTAAAAAATCAGACCTCTAAATTTATATTTTTGGCCATGAAAAATGATAACAAGAGGGTGGCTACAGATCTAAGAAAGAAAACATGCTATTCCATTCTAAAACCCCCTTACATTTTGACTCTTTTTGATATTTATGGACATGGAAATCATTGGAAAAATGGCAAAAAAAGATAAAAGAATAGAGGAAAGAATATAGGCAAGCAAACATGGAAAAAAATTATAAGACAAATACAAGAAAATGAATCACTACATACCTGTGAGACGAATTGGTTGATTGGCAAAGTTTTGACTCTTGAAGTTGAATCCTTTCTCCACAAAAATTCACAATGGTGAGCTTAGATGTTGTTTGGAGTCTTGGATGCCTCCAAAGTAGTTGATGGTGCCCTCTTGCCCTTCACACTCCTTCTCCAACAGTCAAATAAAACAAATGACCAAAAAAAATTCATTTTTGACCCTTTAAACCGCGGCTGTGATGGACTGGGCGCTTTTTTCCTTCGACTCGCGAGTTTTTGGAAAAAGTCGGCGATTTTTTGAAAAAGTCGGGAGTTGGCGATTTTTTAAAAAATCGCGATTTTTGCTCGCCGATTTTTCGGCAAGGGTTTCACCGCGCGACTTTTGCAAAAAAGCGCGAATTTTTCGGCGATTTTTTCAAGCTTGGTTAGAACCACTAGAAATTTCCTTGTGTTTAACAAGGAAAACTAATTCTGGAAATTGCTAAAATTGCATAAATGCAGAAAATTCAATAATTAAATAAGCTGAGGAAGACAATAAAATTAACACTTCAATTTATGTGATTTTTTCCAACTAATTGCTGCAAATTGTAAGTATTATCTTGCTGGAGAATGCAGAAATTTACAACAAAGTAATTCTTTCTCAATCTAGGATAAAACAGTGAAATTTTCCAGAATTAGTGAATTACTAAATCTGGAAATTTTCCTTTTTTTAAGGGAAATTATAGATTGCTAAAATATTTTAAGAAAAGATTAGTAAACTTGTCTAATCATGAGATAAGATGTAAATTTTCTGAATCTAATGATTTTTAATGAAGCTCAAAAATTAATTTTATTTTCTTATAAATTTATTTTGTAAAATAAATATGAAAATAGAGATAAAACAATAGAAATAATTTCCATATATTTATTTTAGGGTATTTTTTCAAAATAAATTGTCTAAGTCACTAACCCAAGAACAATTAACAGATTTATAAATTTTAATAATTTTTTCTGTTGAAAAGAAAATTCAGAAATAAAAGATCTATATAAGATTTTCAAGATTGCTCAATAGATCTAAGTGAAATTTAAATTGTTTTTTTTAAAATTTTTTCATTAGGGTTGACTTTCAATAAACAAAACAATGAAGGGAAGAAGATTTAATTTTGTTTTTTATGGATGGTTGCAAGAGAAATAAGAAAGACAAGTGTCTTATCTTTCCTTTGGGCTATGGAGTCAATTAAAGATTCCTCCTAGATTCCTCCTCTACTTCTTTCGTCAGTGAAACCCTACACTAGAAGCGGTTATAATTGCAACATTCGAATTAAAAACCCTACAATGAAAAACCACCCTCTATGCGAGAATTTCAATTGAATCCAAAATAAAACCTTACCATAGATTCAATCTACTTAAACAATATTGGCCCTAAAGTAGTTCAAGAGAAATAAAACACAATGCTAGCACAATGTTACCTCCAATAGAAGAACCATGAATAAGAAAAATACCATCAGCAATGAGAAGCTCCAAGTATAACTTCCTAAGCCAAAAGAAACTTTATTATGTAGTGATGTTTTGTACAAAGATAACTCTCTTGTAGTACCAACAACCAACAAATTAAATGAGAGAGGAGTGCTTTTTATATAGGAATGAGAGACTGAACCTCCTCATTAAACAATTATTTTTTATTTCTAGAAGACTCAAAATCCTAACTAAAATCCTCTTGACATGGTAAAACAATAATAAAAATACCTTTGAGTGGTTGAGACCTAAGTTGTAGGGTAGCACCCTCCCCCTAATGCTTCGCTCCCGAAGTGCCTCCCAGAGGGAGCTATCATGAATTGCTCTTGGGAGTGTGATTCTTGATTGCTCCCTTTTGGGAGTGATTTTAGGGAGCACGCTCCCTAGGAGAAAAAATGCTTCCTAGTTTTTCAGGAAGCGACTGGAGCATCGCTCCCAGAGGTCTCCCTTAGTGCTCCCTTGTCGCTCCCGGGAGGAAAAAAATGCTCCCTAATCCCTCCTTGGGCGCTCCCACTAGTTGAGCTGCTTTTTATTCTTCTTTTGGTTTTTGGAACCAAGACATGGTTCCACTTAGCTTTTTGGGCATGGTTAGGGTTCATTTAGGGGATTTAAACACTCATTGACTCCATTTGCACTCATTCTATTTATTATTTCATTCATTTCACTCTTGTTTGCTAGGGTTTTGAGTGGGCTTGTAGTTGTTTGTGAGCAAATTTGTGAGAGCTTGGAAGGGAGATTGAAGGGGTGATTGAAGGCTACTATTTGTGAGATCTTGGAAGGGAGATTGAAGGCTTCCATAGAGACATTCAACCACCATTGGAGAGCTAAAGAGGTAGGCTCTAAATCTCACTCTTTGTTTATTTTTAATTTTTTTTTCAACTATGTTAAAATTTTAAATCTTGAATGTTCTCTTCTCCTACTCTTTCCCATTTCTCCTTCTTCATCATTCTATTGTAGCGAACAAGTGATTCTCATCTTGAGTCAAGAAGCATGATGGGTATGTGATTTTTGCTAAGTTACCGGAAACGTCACAGTAGCCTTGGTGAAACGTTGTTCCCCGTTTCGGATCCTGAAACGGAGGGGATACGGCCCTGAAACGTCATTGAAACGTATCAGAGTGGTACAGATACGTTTCAAGGGTTTTGGATACGTGTCAGGGGAATTGTGAAACGTATCAGAGAGAGAGGGCCACGTTTCTAACCGTTTTTTATTCCTGAAGTCGACTTTTTAATTGTTTATTTGGTCTACATTGAAACCCTGAAGGACCCACAACCTCTCCATGGACATTCTCCTTATATTTAATTTTCCTTATATTTAATTTTCTATCCTTTTACTTAAATTTTTAACATTACCATTAATTGTTTCATGATGTTTGAGAGTGGTTCCAACCTCATCGGACTTCATATGCAAAAAGTAGACTTTTTAGTCCCATTCAGAATTCAACAGACTTAACAGTTTTCAGGATTGCAATGTTGCCACTGGATTCAATCCAGCACATCAACACCTCTATGTACCTTGATGTTGGTGGTGTTGATTGTTGAACTCCTCTGTCTTAAAATGGACTTTGACCCACTTCCATAGCTAGAGAATATGAACATTGGTGTTGGACGAGTGCCTCCAAGCCCAGGGGAATCAAGCCAGGCTCAGGATCCCTATTTTCGATCTACTTTTGTTGAGGACATAGATGATGACTTTGACTCTGAGCATGAGGATTCAAATGATATTAGTTAAAAGTTTTCATAGTATCATGTTACATGTATGATTAATGATATTTGATACTAGTGTTAGGTGATGATGATGATGTACAATGATAATATTATGATGATTATGATGACAATGATAATATTTATGATGATGACGATATCGTATCGTATTTGGCTTTTTTGAAAATTTGTTGTATCCGTGTCTCCCCTCGTATCCATATCTGTTTTCGTATCCGCTTCAGTGCAACTTAGGATTTTTGTTTTTGGTTCCACTTCTTATCATGATGGTGGTGTTGGGAAATTGATATACCAGTGGCAATGATGAGGAAGAAGTATGGAGTGGCACATACCGTGGAGAGGAGGTGTTGTCGCCTAATACACACCTAGGAGAGCATGGCATAAATCTTCAATCTGCTTGGTGTGTCCTTGGGGGCAAGTCAGAGTCAAGTGCTGTCACCTGATTATTCGACTCCTTCGTCTAGGCTACTCCTAGCAAGGTCAAGGGGGTGGTCCCTATAAATATTAAACTAAGGCTTTTACACTACAAAAGTAAAATGCTAAAACTAGGTGTAAATATGATGAAAAATGGTTACCGAATCAAGAAGGTTTGCACTAAATTAAATTAACAACATTTTACATTTAAAGATAAACATTTATGACATATGTAGATTGATTTATAACACATAAGATTGAAAACTTGACCAGTGCCGAGAAGTAGAAATTGTTGCTGCTGTGTTGGGAATGTGTTGCAGATGTCTTATTGTCAGTTTTAATTATTAATGCGTGATTACGGGAGTGGGTATATTTTTGGTGGTTTTGCCCAAATGAGCTTAACTCCTTGAACTGAGTGCTTAAAGTGGCTTTACCAAGTGTCCAACAAGGCGAGACGTTAGTCTGCTTTGGGTAGCCTCCTGACTCTACGGTAGTCACCCTTCACGACCTCTAGAGTTCTCAAAGAAAAGTTATTCGGATTGTCCTATATTCTAGTCACTCCTCCCTTTTTGGTTGACCAATTGGTCAGACTAAGCTGTAGCGGTCAAGAGCATACAGGGAAGGATCCTTGGTAAATTTTATGAGTTTTAATATGAGTTGTTTAGCTAACTAAAATCGAGGAGTCTCTTTTCCACACACCACTTACTTGGGCAATCCCTTTTGATTGGTGCAGTACTTCGGGAAAGCAAGGGTGTTTATTTTAAGCTTGCAAAAATGAATGACTAAATAACATAAAGAAAAGCAAAGTACTTTTCAGTGCTTTGTGTGTGTTTTAGTGTTTTGATCTAATGCTTGAAAAATAAAACTAAACTAAAGCAAAAAAGAACGAAAAGCAAAACCACAAAAAATCCGACACAGACCCCCCGAGCTCAGATCGACTGAGATCTGAGTTAGGATGTGTTTCCGATAGTTGGAGGGAGGGCACACTTTTGCATGTAGAGCTGTAGGGGCACATTCTACTTTGAGCAGAGCGAGCTTTCATTCTAGATAGAGCAGATCAGAGCAATGGAGTATAGGGGGAGATAGTACATCCTGAGATGGGCTGTGGAAAATCTTCAGATGTTTCAGATCCGAACTGGCAGCGAGGGGCACATATCCCAAAGAGCAATAGTTGTAGCTGTTGCATATCTTGGGTATCATAACCCATTAGGTTCGGTCATTTGTTTTTGAAGATTTGTATGTACTAAATCTATTCTTACTTTGCTTTGGGCTCGAGAAAGAAGAAAGCCCCATAGAAAGCTGGTTTTCCTTGTTTGGGGTTTCCAGGGTATATTGTGAGTTCATCTGATTGCTGCTTATTTAATTGTTGAAGTGTTAAGAGATCTGGTAGTATTTTTGTCTTAAGTCTTTATTGTCTTTATTTTTGTCTCAAGTCTTTTTTGTCTTAACTGATAACTGAGTGCACCAATGAGCTCAGAATGCTCAAATCCACCAGGAATGAGTACTCATACACCATGTGACCATCAAAAGATACCTCTGAGGCCCTCTTGGATCACCTCTTTAGTTGCCTAACACCTCTACCATCCTGGATAGGATCAGCTTTAGGGGCAACTTGTGTGATAACAGTCCCCTAGGAGTTTGAGTCAATTCCGAGAATTTTTTTTATTTTTATTTTATTTTTTATTTTTTATTTTTATTTTATTTTATTTTATAATTTTTTTTTTTTTCTGCAAAATCAGACCATTTTTTAATGGTTTAATTGGGAAATTTCAAAATGTAATAAAAGTGTGATCCGAAGTTGGAATTTGTCGCAGGGGTGCTCGTTTTCACACTCAGAGCATCCTCTTTACCCTGGGACCCTGTCTTCCTATGTTTCAAAAGATTAAATTATCACTTGAAGCATTTTTTCTTATTGGGCCTTTAATTGGGAAATTTCAAAATGTAATAAAAGTGTGATCTGAAGTTGGAATTTGGCGCAGGGGTGCTCGTTTTCACACTCAGAGCACCCTTTTTACCCTGGGACCCTATCTTCCTATGTTTCAAAAGATTAAATTATCACTTGAAGCATTTTTTCTTATTGGGCCTACAAAATGGCACATAAATGCTAACAATTCGACAAAATGACACCAATTAAAAAAGGAAACAAACATGTGCTAAATGAGTTGGCACATGATCTCTTATGGTGGGCGAATATATCCTTTGATTAAAACATTGGATATGCATTGATTTAAAGGTCAAACGTATGATGTCAAAGTTAAGGATGTGCCCATCTCCAAGCTTGGAAGTCATCATGATGTGGTTGCTCGTGATTTGGTGTGATTTCTACGAGGTAAGGAGCGCCTACCTCATTCAAGGTGGCGCCATCTCCTTCATTTGTCTACCAATCGACGATCAATCAAGGAAAAAACTCAATGTTAACTCTCCCTCATCACATATGCGCCCTTCTCTTGGATTAGCGCCCCCTCTCTTTGTAATTTCTATAATAGCAGCCCACTTCTCCATTGTTTACCATGAGAAGGTGGAACCTCTGCTCTTAAGCATTGTACATCTTTTGTGAGGAATTGTTTTTGTGAATAAAGGCTTTGGAGGCAAATTGGTGTGTGGATCTATGGTGTGTGGATGATCATGTTCTAATGCATGCATGAGGTAATATGTTTCTTTACATTTTCTTTTGCAGTTGATTGTTGATCAAAGGTTGGATTTTGAAGGAGATCTAGATCTCAGTAAGGTGAAGTAGTGTGATTGCATCCATTATTTTTCTGTCAGGTTATTATAGAGATATTAGATTAACAAAGTCATTTTTGTTTAAATGCTTGTCTTTGAAATCTCTATACTAGTCTACATCAGATGCTTTTGATCCTTCTTTTGTGAGTTTGTTTTGTAATTACAGGTTGCGAATCTGAGAAGTGTGTGGAGCTTGTTTGCTTCCATTTGCTTTCAGATAGATCTACGGAGAACTAGCCCTTCCGATCCCCACTTTGAGGACCCCATTGCCCAAATTTGAAGGCGTTTTCCTCTTCACCCTTCTCGTCGTCAAAACATCAACTTTCTTGGTTACTCTGGTTTGCGTATTTCAGATCTACATTTCTTGCAATATTATAAGTAGATTTGATTTGTTATTAGATCTAAGTGTTAAAATTTCTTTTACATCTCATAACTAGATCTAATAAAGAAGTAGTTTTCCGTTCAAGTTTGCTCTATTTGGATATATTTTCAAGAACTTGATTAGATAACTTACTTGTTGGTTTAAAAGTGATATTAGGCTGTTTTAGAGCTCTAAATTTGTTGCTCTTTTGAGCATGCAAAGATTCTAAGTAGGCAAGCCTCATAGCTTGTCCTATTTAGTTATTTTTTGCACTTTTACTTAGTATTTTTAAACTTTTTTTTTTGGGTTTTTTTTTTGGTCAGTCCCAAGACACTTTTAAAGTGTTTTTGGGCATTAGCTACTAATGTTTGCTTGCTGGTTTGCAGGTTTTAGTGATAAATAAGAGAGGCATGCTAGCGAAATTTCGATGATTTGAGCCATCTAGATCATTCCGGGAACCTTATACTTGTTTCTATTCATTTCTTTTCCATTATTGTAAACTTGTTACTCCTAAATCTTCAAGGGACTTGTTATCACACCATAGTAGCAGGGCTACTATTCTTGCTTAGCAGATATCTGCACATTCCAGAGCATAGACTATTCAGAGCTTGGCTATGATGACTTTATATTTTGAGATCACTCATGATCAAAGCAGTGTATTATTTAGACTTATGTTAGACCTTGTGTCAAGGATGAGCCTTGAGAGTTCAGATTTCTGACCGATGTGACCCTTTATTCCATACAGTTTCTGTATAGTGCCTAGAGATGTATTGCAGCAGTGTTTCAGATGGTATATGATGATTATTCTTATGATGATATTGTATGACCTATGGATTCCTGATCATTGATTATGGATTATTATCTTGTTGTTTTAGTCATGTTCACAACATTGGCTTGGTATATAATTCATGATGTGGCAAACTGTATAAAATGAACTATCTTGATGATAAATTATAAAATGAACATTTTACTTGCACATTTAGGTTGTTTGACAAAACTCACTGGTTCACTACCTTGCATAGATATGGTCTTCCTTGACACCATTTGTCTGCGAGCTTAGGCTTCACCATCATTTGACTCCATCGATCCATGACTTTCCTTATTTGGCTTTAACCCATGGCTTGTCTTACTTGACTTTCTGATATTGAGGACTTCCCCATTTTCTACCTCTGTGTTTGGACCGCATCCCTTTATGTTTAGTGTCTTGGCTCTGAGTTGGTGACAAAACTTGCCTTTGGTAAGTTGGATTGTAGGCCTAAATCATTCTAGTCGGTTGTCCCGATGTTTGGCACTGGCTCGAATTCCCCCTAGTCACTTGAGATTTTGTTGGCTAAAACTGAAAGCTCATGTACTACTTATGGAAACTTATATAAATTCGCCCATGGAAACTAAAAAGGGCAAGAGCGATGAACTGCTAAAAATACTCCTCGAAGAGTATCAGAAAGGTCCAAAAAAGCAATGGTTCTTAAATGCTATATCTAAACAATTGCTGACCTTATATGTATATGTAAACATGCCCTGGATGCAAGCTGCGATTAGTTGTGCTTATCAGCACACCTGAGATCCGAAGGGTTATGTAGGCCAAAAAGGCCATGAAATGAAATTGAATGATCCTAATGAACTTGGATCAACTTGATGTAGACATGATGCCTAAGTTGAATAAGCACTCTCTAAACAACTTACCCATTTGTGAGGCACAACCATCCCCCGTGTTTATTTTGTCCAGCATAGAGTTTGTAGCTCCCCCTTTCTCCCAGTCCAAAGTGTCTTTTAGTTGAGTTTAGACAAGTCACCTCATTTGCCCAACCTTGTTCCTAGCCTTCATCCTTAGCTAGCAGTTAGACCATGTCTGATGGGTGAGTTTGTCATTTAAGCTATTGTGCAAGTGAGTACAAATAACAACGGAATATGCTAACATGATTAATGCCACTAAATGAATGCTATACTTTAAGTTAAGTTGTGAGTATGATTAGAGGAACATGTCTTAGTCTATTGAGATGATTTATCCTTGGTTGTATATTGACCTAGTCAAACCCACTTTGACTATGGTCATTTATTGGGATCCGTGATGATGTGGGCCATATATACCTATTGATGATGATGGATGGTCCCACATACTTTTGATGATGATGCTATATGATGGTCATATGGTTCTTATGATGATTGATGCAGTTCAACAGGTTTTATTATTACTTCAGATCATCATATTATGCACTGTCCATATATGGTGGACCCTACAGTTAGCCCATTAGGGCAACCCATGGTGTATGAGTACACATTCTTAGTAGATTTGGGTCTTATGGATCCAATGAGACACTTATCTTTGAGTTCCGGGCACTTCTGGCAGTGATAGATGCAGTTTTGCACTTGTTGACCAGATTTGGGGTTGATGTCCCAGCTTGAGCAGCAGGGGCCTGTTATCACCTAAACTGTAGTTACCCCTATGGATGGATCCAGTCATGGATGGCAATAGGGAAGGGCAACTCAAAAGGTGCAACCACGATCACCTCGACCTCCAATATATATATATATGGTTGTCACGCCAGTCGAGGCAACCTTCGCTTTATGTTATCTAGCCCAGACAACAAAGGGGGAGACCCGATCTACTCCCGACAGGAGAGATCAAAACCAAGACACCAAATCAAGGTATTTCTAAGTGAAGTTAGGTGTATGGTTTATCCTAGACCTAAGGGTAAAGTCACAAGCCAAGTGAGGGGTTAAATGGGTATAGCTTTGGTTCATAGTTGATGTGAGAGTGACTTATAATGTTTGAAGTGAGATCTAGGTTGAGTGTACTAGGTCAATGTCAAAAGATCCACTGCCTTGGGAACCGTGTCCAATGCAGGATAGTTAAGGTTTGTATTAGGGCTAACTAGTACATAAGACAAGCTTGACCATGGTTCATGATGTCTTCAAAGGTATAGTCTACCATGCATAGGTCAAACCACAAGTCAATCCAACAATCTAGGAAAGTTGAATTACCTTGTAGGGAAACCAGTGCCTTGGGAATTGGGTAGTGGAGTCAAAGTAGGGTTGACTTATGGTTTAGGACTCCTACAACATGAGATAAGTGAGCAATATAGGTCTTGATGGTTGAATGTGTCTAGATCTAGGTTTAACCCAAGTGGACCTCAATCCCTTAAAACAAGGAATGCAGTCCCCAAGGCAAGATTTGACAAAGTGACAGCCTAGACCTAGGTTTTGAATTACTCCGGTTTCAGATCTCCAAAAATCTCAAGTACCCAGTTCCTGGAAGTGAGTCAACTCACTTCTCCAAGGTGGTGCGACTTTGCCCAAGGAGGCTTAAAAGTGGGGTTATGTGGGTCAAATCAAGTCGGATGGCATCCAAACTTTAGATCCGGGTAGATCGGTCAGGTAGGAGTATGGATCTATAATTTCGTGGCAATCCACCGGTTAGATCTTAGTAGATCTGAGTTTAAGTGTTCCAAGTGGTCCAAAATGGGGATTAAATCCCTTAAAATGTGGAATGGGGCCCACAAGGTCAATTTCAAGAAAGGGACAACCTGGGTGTATGTTATTTGATGTGTAGATGTCAAATCAAGTGGAATCTCAAACACCCATCGCTTAGATCTAGGTCAACCTGCTCAAATGGTGAAGTGCGCCTTCCTTGGGAGAAGCTAGGTTGGCTTGGGAGAGGGGTCAAATGGAAGCCAATCCTCACCAAACTATAGATCCGGGATGCCGTGGATGCTATAGAGGTGGGTTTTCAATATCATGCCCAACAACCCACTAGATCTCAGTAGATCTAAGAAAATGCAAAATTGGGGTTTTAATTAATTAGGGTTTTAGATGTTTTTGACAATTGGATAGACTATGGAGATAGAACTTACCTTGAGATCATACCTGAATGATGTGGTTGAGATGCCTTGATGTTGAGGAAGATTCCCGCAGAGATCAAATGAGAGATTGTTGATTTGCTTGCCAATTTGATGCCCTAGTCCACAAGTGCGCCTTCCTCTACCTGTCAAACCAAGGAATAAAATTCAATCAGTAAGATCAAGCATGGAAGAAATACAAGAGAAATGCAAATAGTAACATGAAATAGAAGGTCCTGGGACAGTAATACTCCCTGTTACCAACGAAGAGCTCCAAAGAAGAAGTAGGGAGAGTCTTCCCCTACCAATACCTCCTCCTCCAAGCAAATCGGCCTCCACCTGTAGATGCAAAATCGTGGTACAATAGATATGGCAAACAAGATCTCCAATAACTCAGTGCAAAGGAAGAACCAACGAACGAACACCAAAAACATTCACCACAACATTGGAGATAGATGCAATAATAATTTTCTATTCCAATAATCCAGAGCCAAAAGTCCCTTTACAATGAGAGGCTCTCTCCTTTAAATAGGAAGGAGAGGCACCAAAACCCTAACCACTTTTTGAATGAGTGGCTAAGATTAAAAGATACAAATGTCTAATCAATGGTTGAGATGAGCTCAACAATGAAATACATGGATCACTAATAAAATATAACATAAGTGGACAAAGTCGCCCTATAAGAGGGGAATCCCACCAAATCATGATGACAAAATATCATAAGAGGCTCATGGTGGGTCCAAGGGGTAATTTTATCCCTCCTTGGTCAATCCCCATGGCACAATAACCAATAAATAATCATGAAAGTACCAAATCGTGCCTCCATAGTGAAGTCGTGGTCCTCAAAAGACCTCAAAAAATCCACAGAAAGTGCCATAAGTGATGGATGCGGGCCCCGATGAAGCTGAAACTGCTGGAGAAGGTGTGGAAGGTCCCGATCTATCATCACTGATCATCCCATGCCATAACTTTGCCTCAGTAGCCCAAATCGATTTCTTCAATAGCCATTTCTACCAATCTTGAAATGCCTCGGGAAGCGTGAAACTGCCCCAAACAGCCTCCTGGAGTGCTGGCGCTGTCAAGGTGAGGGCACCAATGTGTCCGGAAGGGGGGTAATATGGTAAAAACAAGTGGCTGGACCACCCCCTCCATCATCAGCGCCCTAGGTCAACCGGATAAAAGTCATCTCTGCTCCGACAGGGCCTCTAACAGACCAAAACTGCACTGGGACAGCCTACTGAGGCTCAATCATCACTGTAAGTGCCCGGAACTGAAAACAAACTGTCCCATTGGACTCAGAAGGTCCAAATCTATCCAAGATGTGTACTCATACACCATATGAGTCTCTGCATGATCAAAATAAATATCCAATATACCGGAACAGGGCCAATAATAATGTGCTGTACATATACAAATACTGCTGAAACCCCAGAATCATCATCATAACCCTGTAGCTGCTGCATAGAATCATCCTGTATGTGTACATAGACCATATATCATCTATCCATATCATCATAAGGTCTAACATCTCATGTCCCATGGTCCTCTATGGTCAAACTAGGTCCAACCAAGACCAAATATAACTCAGTCCATCATCCAAGGCTGCTGAAAAGTATCAAGGTTAATACATGCTTTACAATTTATTCAAATAGCAATTATAACACAGAGTGATCATGACTGGCGATCTAAATCCAAATATATAGTGTCGTTAATTATTATTATTACTCAGACTAGACTTTCAGGATCATACTCACTTCATAGTTGTGATCAATTTGCTAGTGAAGGGTGAAGGCTTAAATTAACTGGCTAGGCTAAGGGATGACTTAGCTGTCTTGACTTTGTGACACTTTGGCAAGGGAAAGGGAATACACCATAGTATATACTGAATGAGCAATAACACAGGGAATGGCGGTGTCTCACAAATGGATGAGTTGTTTAAAGAGGGTTTATTCACCTTCACAGATGCGCACAATCCATAATACAAATAAGGCCAGCAATTGTTTAGATATAGCATTTAAGTTCCATTGCTTTTTGGGCCTGAAGTTTCCATAGCCTTGATCTATGTGTGTTTACAAACACATTGCATAGATTTACATTTTTTCTTTTAGGCTTTCTGCTGCAGGTGTGTTTTTAAGGCACTTGTTTACCTGAGCACTTCTAGGTGTGTCATGGACAACTTGTTTACCTAGGTATTTATTTTCCAAAAGATACAACATTTTATTTTCATTGCCATTTTCATTTGGCATGCCTCTCATTCATGTGTGTTTAGAAACACATTGCATGAATGGGCTTTTCATACAAGATATAGCATTTCATTTTTCCAGATTTTTGTATTCATGGCAGCACTAAAAGTTTCAGGTTTAGCCAACACAACTTTAGTGACTAGGGGGAATTCACAAGGAACTCCAACTCACCATAGGTAAGTTTTGTCACCAACTCAGAGCCGAGACACAATAAACAGGGAAGCTCATCCAATACAGAGGCTACAGTGGGGAAAAGTCCTCCATGCCACTAGTCAAGTAGTAAGTCAGGGTGATAATCTAAAAGGTAGGCCATGGATGGATGAAGACAATGAAATGATGGAGCCAACACTAGCAAGCCAGAGTATGGTGTAATGATCACCTCTGTTCTCCCTAAGGAGGGTATGTACCAATGAGTATGAATAGTGAACTTCTAAGTCTGAGTAGGGACAATAATATATATATAATAGGTCAACCAGGTCCAAATATCTATATGATCGCCAGATCATGATACTAAGTGCTAAGACATGCTATAAGAATAAGTATAAAAGCAATCTAACCATAATACCACGATATACCTGCTGAGTCATATACCTGAAAGCTCATAAACCTGTACCATCACCTGTCCTCTGAGACTGCTGCTGTAACTCTGGGCACTACTGTCTGCTCTGTACCAATGGTATAATGGCTACATCGGTCATCTCTCTGAGTGTCCTGAAACTCAGTCATGGCATGGGGAATACAACTGCTGTCCACTATCTGATAGTGATCCAATATAGATGCTCATCTCAGCATCTCAGATGTAAGGGAACTGGCTGAATAGTGTACTGGAATGAGAAAAATAATGTATGGTAGCCCGGCTACTATATATGTGATAACAGGGCCATGAGAGGCCAGTTCACCTAGGGGCTGTATGAGGAGGGGGTGGTCCAGCCACTTGTTATTACCATTTATCCCCCCTTCTGGAGAGCCTGGTGGGCTCAGTTTGACAGCGCAGGTGCCCTAGGAGGCAGTTTCAGCACTTTCACAGTTACCGAGGCAGTCTAGAAATGGGATAAAAGGGTCACTGAGGAATTCGATTTGGGCAATTGAGGCAAGGTTTTGGCACTTGGTTTTCACAGAGGTCTTCTAGGGTGAACCCACTATCTTCCAACCAGTTTTCATCACTTGGGTGGGTCCACAGAGGCCACAAGAGGCCTTTTACTGCATGTCTATCACAGATTTTGAGGATAGATTTGATCATTTGTATTTATTTTGGACATATTATATTATTTTATTGTGCAATGGGGATGAGCTAGCAAGGATTGATGCCTCCTAGCCCCACCATGTGCTTCATGAGTCATGTCCTAGTCATATGAGGTGGGCCCATTGTATTTTGCCCCCTTTAGAGGATGACGTCACCCTCACTTTGTACCATTTAGCTATGATGTCATCACCTTTTCAGTGATCCATGTGATATATTGTTATGGTTCATTATTAGCCATTGATTATGTATTGAGATCTTTTAATCTCAACCACTCATTTTGTTGTAAAGTGGTTTTGAGATCTAGGGTTTTGGTCTTTATTATCCTTGCAGTGAACGTATCCATTCACTAAGTTAACCGTGTCCGGTTAAGGGTTAAGAAGCGAGACCGTCTTCCATATTTGAGATAAATGATAATAATATATTGATTGATGATGATAAAGTTACAATAAGCTCGCCTTTATAGGGCTTGAGCAAGAATAGCGAAGGGTTACACCCTTTCGCTTATTAACCTAATAATCTATTTAATATATAAATAATAATATTAATTAAATATTCACAGCATTGCCTTCCCCTTTTGGAAAGCTTTGTCCTCAAAGCTTGAGTATTTTCCTAATGTCGTCCTTCATTCAGATTCAGTGTCGGTATTAGAGTCGGACGCAATTTCTTGTGTAGAGACTTGCACTTCCTTTCCATTGATGATTTTGCACTGTATTGTCTGATTGTTCCTACATTTATGGCCTGGGATCCAATCATCACCGCATCGACGACATATGTTTTTCTTCTTCTTTCTATTATCAGAGTAACTGTTAGATGGCTTTGATCTATTTTCCATTTCATAGGCATATGATTGAGGTTTGTGGCATTGATGGCCGGGTGACCACCTATCTTCACAGTACCTACATTGTGTCTCTTTTTCTTGTTGATAATGGTTGTCGCCTCTTGTTTTTATTCCTTCCAGTTTGCGTTCTGCGGCTTTTGCTTTATGTCTTGCTACCTCTACGTTAGGTATGTCGTGTAACTTTAACTCTTTTTGGAGGTACGGTTTAAGACCTCCTAAATAGGTTTCGAGTCTTTGCTTGTCAGACAACCCAAATACTCGTGTCGACAAGGATTCCCATTGATGTGTGAATTCCTCAACACTTCCAACTTGTTGTAATCTCGTAAGTTTACTGAAAAATTCATCTTCCTTGATTCCTTGAAACCTATTAAAAAAATCATTTTTGAACAAATTCCAGGTGTAGGCAAAATTGTCTCTCTTCCACCATAAGTACCAATTATAGGCGTACCCTTCCATATGCATTGACGCATATTTCACCTTCTCCTCGTCAGATTGAATATTGTAAATGTCGAAGTATTCTTCTGCTTTGTTTAGCCAAGCAACGTATTGGTCTTCATTTCCATTATATTTCAACAACTCTATTTTTGCCTTAGGTGGGTACACTATGTAAGGGTGATATTGATTCCTTTTTGCTTTATGGTTTGATGGTGTATCAGAACTACAGGACGATGTAAGTGACATATTTGAACTGCTTCGTTGTTGGCGGTGATTTTTATCTTTTTTATTCTCTACTATCTTACTGATAGCTTCTATTTGGCTGTTTAATCGTGCCTCCATATCTGGCAGTACTTTTGTTTATATCTCTTGCTTAAGCGTCGCATTGTTAATCTTTATTTCTTTTTGCAATTCTTTTTGATTCTTGGCAAGTGCTTCCTGTGTGAAAATATGAAATGAGGCATCTAACATGTCTGGACTGCTGACTTGGTCTGTCTTAAGCGTTAGTCTTTGTAACGCCTCCATTAATGTATTATGGTTCTACGTCATGGTGCTCAAGTTCTGGGTTATGGTGTTTATGTTTTGAGTCATAGCACTCATTTTGTCATCCAAGTTTTTTTGTTTTTCGTTCAGAGTGTCAAATTTTTCACTCAACCTTTTTTCTAGTACCAGAACAACTTCATCTTTGATTTCTTTTTTAAGCATGGCATTGTTATTTTTCATCTCTTCCTTTAAATCTTCTCAAAACACTTTCTCAAGTTCGTCCATTCTGGAGTTTAGACCTTCGACGATTTTTAAATCTCTAATTTGGTCTTTTTCTAATTTTTCTAGTCGGTCTCGTAACTCGGCCATGTTTCTTTGACCTGGTGTGGGGAGGTGAATATTTGGACTCAATCTTGGAGTAAGGGAAAAGATAATTAATGTCTTAGGGAGATTTAATTAATAATAATTATAATAATAATAATTATTACTATAATTATTGATTGAAATTAAATAAAAATAATAAATATAATGGATATTATATTCAAATACTTTTATTATAATTTGAATTAACATTTTTTTTAACAAAAATAAATATTAATTAAATAATATTAATTTTTATTAAAAGTTAGGGTTTCACGTGGAGGGAGCGTGAGAGGAGTTGGGAGTGCGGTGGAAGAATGGAGCAGCGAGGGTGAGCAGGGAGACGAAATGGTGGAGAAGAGATGGGTTGCAGGTGATGGTGGCTACGGAGGATAGTGGAGAGAGGGGGTCGTAGAAGGTAGAGAGGGGGTCGAAATGGTGGAGAAGCAAGGAGATGGAGGCAGGCGGGTGGGTTGCAGTTCGCGTGGAGGAGGAGTGAAGGTGGAGATGGGGTGCGTGGGGATATGGGAGCTGGCTTGGAGGTTGCAGCGTGTTGGAGGAGCTGCGCGGGGTAGATGCGTGGGGACAAGAGCGTGCAGGTATGAGGGACGAATGGAGAGTGGGTAGGCAGGGATGGAAGTGCGTGGAGGAAAAAATGGATTGTGGCGGGAGTGTGGGAAATGGCGAGGGGAGTGGTGTACTGTGGAGTGAGCAGGGATTGAGTGTGGCGGGATGATGGAGTGAGGACGTAGAGGGCCGGAGGATAGAGGACGAGCGGTGGCGGCTGTGGTAGAATTGGAGTAGTGTGAGTGGGATGATGTGAGCAGTTGATGAGCCGAAGTAAGTTGAATGCAGTGGAATGGAGGAATGAGCCGAGTCTGAGCTTTACCTAAGGAGGAGCGAGTCCGCTCTGATTTTGAGCCGAATCCGAGCTCAGGTCGAAGGAGCCGAATCCGGCTCTGATACCAAATGCAGTGAACGTATCCGTTCACTAAGTTAACCGTGTTCGGTTAAGGGTTAAGAAGCGAGACCATCTTCCATATTTGAGATAAATGATAATAATATATTGATTGATGATGATAAAGTTACAATAAGCTCGCCTTTATAGGGCTTGAGCAAGAATAGCGAAGGGTTACACCCTTTCGCTTATTAACCTAATAATCTATTTAATATATAAATAATAATATTAATTAAATATTCACAACAATCCTATATAAGGAGGAGACCCCCTATTGTATAACTCACCTTTGGAGCTCTGGAATATTGGAATAGAACACTTCTTTATGGAGCATATCTCTCTTGTCTTGTGGATTCTCTTGCATCTTGAGTATACAATTTTTCTTCTATGTATCATTGTGGGTTTTGGAGCTACATCTTGTTTTCTTGCAGGAAAGTCGAATTGGTGGAGAGGAGGGCGATTTCTTGAAGGTTATTGTTGGAGGGATCCACATATTCTCTCTTGGGTTGATCTTGGTGACAGGGAGTATCATTATTGTATCTTTGTGACATAGTTGATGCTTTCTATTACATCTTTCCATCATTTTCATAATCATCTTACATGGCTTGTTTCACTTGATCTTGTGTTGTAGGAGGAGGACGATTTGGCATTCTTGGAGGAGGACGTTTTCGCTTGGAGCTCTTGGATCTCACTCTTGAATATACACATAGGAGAATGCTATCAATTTGCAAGGTGGCCATAAGCAATTGAGGTAAGTTCTACAAGGTATGTGCCTACATCCATCCATTCTTCTTCATTGGTCACAAACGCTTAAAATTCAAAGCCCTCATTTTTGTTTTTCTTAGATCTACTTGGATCTAGCTTGGCTTTTGGAAAGATTTTGAAAACCCACCTCTATAGTATCCACGACATTTCGGATCTATAGTTTGGTGGTGATTGGGTTCCATTTGACACACTTTCCAAGGCAAAGTAGCCCTCTTGAAGCAAATCGCACCCCTTGGGAAAAGCTAATTGGGTTAGATCCAACACATGGGTAGGTGAGATCCCACTTGATTCACACTCTCCTCACTTGATAACCTACCCCTAGTGCTTCACCTTGTTGATTTTTGCCTTGTGAGCCCCATTCCTCATTTTGAGGGTTGTGCCCCACTTGGGTCAATTTGGTGATGCATTTTCCATCTCAGATCTATGGAGATCTAGCCATTGGATCACTTTGATTTTCTAGATCCACATTGATACTTGCCTAAACTACTTGGATCTAAAGTTTGGTGGTCGTTGGACTTGATTTGACACACTTTACCATGCTTTTAGCCCTCCTTGGGCAAAGTCGCACTCCTTGGGTGTTTGAGTTTGTCCACTTCTAGGACGTAGGTGGTTGAGATCCCATTGGATTTGAAACATGCATACCTTGAAACCTACATCTAGTGTCTCACTTTGTGAAGTTCTGCCTTGGGGGTATCATCCCTCATTTTGGGGATTGTTGTCCACTTGGGTCACATAGTGAAATATTAGATCTAGTAAGATCTAACCATCACATCTTGGGTAACCACTGGATTTGCATCCTAGGTGTCCTGATTTATAATTTGACATCCTTTTGACTCCATTTGCCCATCTACTCAAGGCACTAGTCCACCTAGGGCAATTCGCACTCCTTGGGAGTAGTGTCACTTCCTAGATCCCATATGTGGGTATCTCTAATTTCACTTTAGATCCCTAGATCTACTCCTTGCATACCCCTTAGTACCAATTGCACCCCTAACTTCACCTTGTGGGTCCCATTTGAACCACTTCCATATCCCAAGGAAGTGGATCCCACATGTGTCTTTTATGGTACTAGATCTTGTTGTCTAATCTCATCATGTGGCCTAAATCATCCATTGGTTGAAACACTAGTCACTCAAGCCTCTTTCAACCATACTTCAACTTCTAGGTCCACCTAACCTTGCATTGGTTTCCGTAACTCACCTTTCACATATCCCTAGGAACCTTTGTTTGGGTCCAATCATCTTTGATTGGTTATAGGGTCTCCCCCTTGGTCTTGATTCATCTCAATCTAAAGTGAAGAGTGCCTCGGTTGTCGTGACTCCCAGCTTGCATTGGGAACTGTGGCATCTCTTGGGTCACCTTTTTAGTTGTCCATCTCCTCTACCATCCCGGATGGGATACCATTAGGGACAATTACAAGTTGTGTGATAACATGACTACAAGTACTTATAAAAAGCATTGTAAAGGAAAATTTAAACGAGAGCAAGTGGGCTACCTAGCGCCCACACCCCATCCCCCCAGGGGGGATCCGTGTCGCCTCGTTTTTTATGTTTTTCTTTATTAGTTTAGATTTTATTTTTCGCTTTTAATAAAATGAACAAACTAAAATTAACCTTGTTGGTTTCGTTTCAACGACGGATCACAAGTGTACTCAGGACCTCACATTTACTTTTATTTTATTTTCAGTTTTGCAGCTAATAAAATAAACATAGGGCTAAAATTTAACCTGTTGGATCCGTTTCAACGACGGGCTACAAGAGTTCTCAGGACTTAGCTTTTCTCATTTTTTAACAATTTCCAGTTTTGAGTAATTTTGTCCTTGCCTTCCCGAAGTACAGGGCCACGGAAAGACCTTGCTCGAGTACTGAAATTCGTTTGGAAAAGAGATTCTTGGAAGTAGATTTAACCAAGTAGAATATCCTTTTTCATTTATTAAAATAAACCAACGCTTGACATCCGAGTATGCTCTTGGCCTCTGCAGCTTAGTCTGATCAGTTGGTCAACCAGAAAGGAAGGTAAGCCCTAGTTGAATAGGAAAATCCAAATAAGCTCAACTTCAACAACTTGGGAGGTTGCATGGGTTGACACCATAGAGTCAGAAGGCTACTGTAAGCAGGTTATGCCTCGCCTTGTTGGACACTTGGTTAAATTGCTATAGCACTCGGTTCAAGAGGTTAAGTTTACTTGGGCCAAACCCCCCAGTAAACCCACTCCTTTAATACTCACTAATAATTTTAAAACTGAAAACAAGACTTTGCAATAATTTCATGACACAACACAACAACATCATTTTCACAATCTCGGCACTGGTCTTCATACAATATTATCGTTTAAATCAATCTGCAACATGTCGTGAATGTATCATTAATCTCATGTGTCACTGTGCTCAAATTGATTGCAAATGTTTCTTTCATTATTTTATCACCATCTTTCTAACTCCTAGTTTAAAGTGTGTTTTTCTCTTCGTAGATTAAAACCTTAGATTTTCTTTTATTAGGGCCCACTCCCCTTGGCTTCGCTAGGAGTAAGCCTAGACGAAAGAGTTAAGTTTTGAATGACAACTCTTAACTTTGACTTTCCCCCAAGGCCACACTGAGCGGCTTGAAGATTTCTGCCGTGTTCCCCCCTAGGTGTGATTCCAGGCGGCAACACACCCTAGGCATTATTGGATTAACTTGGTCGAGTTAATGTGGAACTGATCGGTTTGAGGCCAGTTTGGTGCCGAATCGTCTGAGTCAAGGTCTAACTTAGATGGTTCAACTTCAAATCGACCTCTAGCCCGAGTTTTGTACTGGTTCGAAATTGATGGGGGTTAAATCGATCAACTCGACCGGTTCGATTTTGAGTTTACCGGTTTTTAAAACGCTAGTTTTCATACAGTAGGTTGATACTTAGGTAAATGCTCATTATTGCTAGTCATCTTATATGCTAATTAAATTTTTGAATTTTGTGATTTGATTAACTTAGTACTTGTGGTTATATCTCATATCTTATAAGTTAGTCTAATAACCTAGCCTTTGGTTGTCTTTCTCTCACATTGACTATTCACCTTACTTGGACAGATTGACAATGGTTAATGTCTAAATGATGATTCCATGGTTATATTAAAGCACTTGTGTCTATCTTTCATTGCTATAACTCTTAATGATTTGATAACAATTTGCTACCATGGTGACTTGATGGATAACTTTAGATCCATATGAATGCATGTAACTTTTTGTGATATCTTAACTTGGTAGCAATTCACACTCTTATTTTTCTAATGATTATGAATTGTTTCCACATGTGAATGTTTTAATTCAATCCACATGCAACAAATCTTAAGCAATTTCTTGTGATGTTTTGGCTTATTGGCAATTCACAGCTTTTGCTAATATCTTAAGTTGCTATTAATTTTCATGTGGATGGTTCTATATGAATCATGGATGACAATATCTTGATCAATTTCATCTTGCTTCAATAGTGAATGCCATGGTTATATGAATGCTCATATGGTACATTGACTAAAAGTCTAATCATATTCATGATCAAGTTTGCTTATGTATCATGCTCTACTCTTTTAAGTTTTTATGGTGATTTATTTCATCATTGAATCATTCGCTTAGAGTGTGTCTTGAAATTAATCATATACGTTTAGCTAGGCACCTTTTAATAAAATCAAGGGCTAGATTAATATCCTAGGTTAGCTAAATCGTTTTGTAGTTGGCCTTAGAATAAGTATGGTTAGGGTCTCTCCCTTGGTTAGTCTAGGCTTGGTCACTTGTAATCCTAGGAAACCTAAAAGAGGAGTTTCTTCCTTTAGTGACAAGTTGGGGAGAAAGTCCATAGTTGTGCCGGGTGTTACCGCACAAATCATCACCCTTCTGATAGGTCCCCAGGGCCGATGCTAAGAATGCCAACTATTCAAGAGTTGCATTCACTGTCACCACCAGTGTTATCATACTCGCTAAAGACTCGCCGAGTTAGCTAAGTCTGGCCGAGTGAGCTCCCAAACGAGTACTCGGCTTATACTCAAGAAAGAAATGCATATTATGTTATCATGACTCAATGAACTAAATTTAGCAACACTGTGTCTCCAATAAATTCCCACAAAGATTGATAATCAAAGTCCAAATCGACAACTGGACAACTAGGTGGATATATATATATATATATATATATATATATATATATATATATATATATTCAATACAGGGGTACGCAACTATGAAGCCTTTCCAGTCCTCTTTGTCTTTAGTATATGGACAACTCGGAATAATGCTATTTTCCAAAATGTCTTTATGACACCTGATCTTACCAGTGCGCTCTTGTTAAAGAGCTTACAGGAGCTCAAACACACTCCCAAAACTAAAAAACAAAGGATTATTTCTGCTCCAGAAATCGACAAGAACACCCCGTGGGCTTTCTTTGACGGAGCAAGCCAAGGAAATCCACCTTTGGGAGGTGCACGAGGAATCATCTTTCAGAACGAAACAAAAAAGATTTGCTTTAAGTATGCAACAGGAGGTGCAACAAACAACAAAGCAGAGCTAGCTGCACTTTGGGCAGTCTTAAAAATAGCCAAAAATGCTCAGATAACAAAAATTCAAATTTTTGGAGACTCCAAGGTGGTGATCGATTGGGCAAACGAGCTGAATGAGATCAGAGTGCCCAATTTACAACATCTCTTAAGAGAAATCAAGGAATTGAAATCCAGCTTTGAAGCAGCCACTTTCATCCACATCTACAGAGAATTAAATACTGAAGCTGACTCCTTGTCAAAACTTGCTCTAGCTGTTCAACCTGGGTTCATGGAAATAGATTGTCATGGAGAAAACCAAATTTCCAGATGTTGTGTAAAACTGTACTGAGAAGTATATACTCTTTTTGTAAACAGGAGATGGATTAAATGATCATGCTCCTGAACTAGACTGAGAGAATGTTGACAGTCTTTTTGATGTAAGCTCGTTTGAGCAGTCCACTATAACTAGACTGAAAGGATGTTGACAGTCTTTTTGATGTAAGCTCATATGAGCAGTCCTATGTTTATTCGATGAATAAAAAGATTTTTTTCCTTGGAAAATATATATCTATATATCTATATATATATATATATATATATGGGATACACTATCTCTTTTGATTTTCTAATTATGTTTTTTGTCAAGTAATTGAACTTGGTACCATTTGTGAATTTGCAAGGAATCATCTTTCAATTCACTATTTTGCATACAAATATGGAGTGTCAAATGTTGTATTATCATTTTTATGAGATGATCTTAATGGATTTCTGTATAGAATGGGGTTTTATAAATTATATGGATTAGGGGTTTTGCACAAAATTTACTATATTTTGAAATTGTTTTCTCTTTGCCGAGTCTTTGCCAAGTCTTATCCGAGTCACCGAGTCAGCCGAGTCCTACGCCAACCAAGTCTTTGCCGAGTCCGACTCTGACAACATTGGTCACCACAATGCACTCTCCTCTCCCTTTAGGTTTGCTCTTTTGGCCACATGAGGCTTCCCAAAACATGATAGAAGTAGCCTTGTAAAATATAACAAAGAGAATAATTCTACTTCTAACAAAACCCTCTGATTAGATTAGTCAACCAGTGCCTTATGGAGTCAACAAGATATTCAATAAAATACTCAATGATTACACACAAGACTAGGAGGTTGGGAGCAATATGATTAGGTGCTATTTAGATTAGTGAACTGTAGTAATAACCAACACCAATAACTTCTATGGAACTTCAATTAAACCCCTTGAAAAGGTCATCGATAGATACCTTTTACCTTTCACCAACCGATGACAAGACTTGTAACCTTTTATTGTACGTCAAGGTTGGTAATACTTGCTGCAATTTATGGCTGTTCAAGGACTTCAGATTTGTACTAGCTTGCAAAATGGATGAATGATTTGATTTGGCACTTCAAAACCCTCCCAGGGCACCCAATATAGCTTGGAGATGATGTAAGGACCTTTTCCAACCCCCTAGGGTTTTTCCTTTGTCAAATATGGGCTTGCAAAATAGTGAACCAGACCTGTGCTAGGGCTGCAGCCAACCCTAAAGGCTGATGCCACACTTCCAGGGATGACATCACCCTAGTTTAGGCTTCAAACAAGCTGCAATACACACTTTTTTGTGGATTTTTTGATTTCTATGGATTTTCAAGTAAGATAAATAATTCAGATATAAATAACAGCAGTAAACTTCTTTGGATTTTTGCAAGTAAATTTAATACAAATCAAAGTACAATCACAAAATAGATATATTTTGGATTTTTTCAAAATATTTAATGTTTAGGGTTTTATTATATTTCTGGTTTTTTTTTGTATTTTTTCCAATATAATATAAGGAATTTTGTAAAATTAAAATGGTGAAGATGAGGGAAATAGACTTAGGTCTTATTCCTTCGGGCAATGGGAAATCGGGGCTAGTGTTTCTCCCAAGAATTGGCAATTCAATATTTGTATGAATTAGGTTAAGGCTAAGAACCCTAGGTTATGTTAGCACTTGACCTAATTAGCGCAAGCAAGATGCCAAGGCCCAAAACAAGAGAGATCCTTCAATAAGAATGTCTCACCAACAAGTCTAAACTATCATGCATAATACCCTAAATTGCTCCTACTTTGGATGCCCCCAATAGTGCAAGACAAGAGGTTCAAGATCTTACCAGAATTGAGAGAGAAAAGGAGAAGCCTCAAGAATCCTTTCACCTTAGAATATCGTTGAAAGATTGGAAAGAAACCTCACACATCAAATTTGATCCTTGAAAAACCCTAGAAGATCCAAGAAAGGAGGTGCGCACCACCTAGTTTCTCATGTACACAAGTATAAATAAAAATTCTACTTGTGTCATTTTTGATCCCATGATCTTGGTTACAAGTGAGAAGGGGATGCCTTATTTATAAGAGAAAAGGCTCACTTCATCCCTCCTCTAGGCCGACCTACCTAATTTGAGTTTTAAATGACTTTTTAGGGTTTGCCACCTGTTGTTGCCGAATACACACCTTGGGATTAACGTGGCATAAATCTTCAAGCCACTGGGTGTGTCCTTGGGGGCAAGTCTTGAGTTGAGATACTGCCACTCAACACTCAACTCCTCCGTCTAGGCCAACTGCTAGTGAAGCCAAGGGGGTGGGTCCTTAGGGAAATAACTAAGGCTTTAAGTTATTTAGTTATTTTGATGAGAATGATTTTCTTGGAGTTTTAAGATAAAATACTGATACAAGAAACTGCAAAGATAGATTTAGATCAACAACATATAATAAAATCTTCCATTAACACATGAATTCACTTAAGTGTATTATGATTGTTGCAGGTAGATCAGTGCTAATGGAGTCGAATAGCACTGTTGTGTCAGTAAAGTATTGCAATTGTCTCGTTGGTCAATTTTACGTATTAATGATGAGTGGATTAAGGAGTGGGTTAAATTCGAGATTGTAAATTAAACAAATCTAAAGTTTGCAAAGAAAGCTTATTTCTTTGAACTGAGCGCTATTGCAGCACTGCCAAGTGTCCAACCAGGCGAGGCATAACCTGCTTAAAGTATCCCCCTGACTTTATGGTAAGTCCAATGCAACCTCCCTAGTTTTCGGAAATAAGTAATTATGGATTTCCCTATTATACTAGCCACTTAGCTCTCTTTCTGATTTGTCCAGATGGTTAGGCAAAGCCTGCAGTAGACCAGAGCATACGCAGAGACTAAGTCTAAATTCGTTCTAATTACAATAAACAAATTGTGAAGTAATTAAGCTAATGACTGAGAATCTCTTTTCACCTACTTGAGCAAGCTCTTTCGGTTTACTTCGGGAATACACAGTCGAACATTTATTACAATTATTACTTACAGAGGGTAAAATTACAACGGAAAGTAAAAGTTATACTAATTACTAACTATGAATCTCTTTTCCGAGTACTACTTACTCGGGCAAGCCCTTTCAACTAGTACTGTACTTCGGGAAAGCGTAGGAACACGTTCGTTATTTTTGCAAATGATAAAAGCAATGAATAAGAAAAGTAACTTGATCTATCAAATAAAATCTACGCTATGGATTAGTATCAAGCAGAAAAGCAAAGCAGAGAAAGAAGCATTCACACAATCAAGAGGTGGTACGGGTCCCCCCCAGGGGGATGTGGGCACTGTGTAGCCACTTGGTTTGTTTTGTTATGATTACTTTACAAATTCTTAAGAAAGAACGCCTTTGATCCTTTAAAAATAGGACCAGTGAGGTTTACATTTATGTAGAAAAAAACTAGAAATAAGGAGGCTTGAAACTGGGGCTTCTGAGTGGCTCAAATCCTCAGAATTTCACCAACACTTCCGATTGCTTGGTAAGCAAAAGTAAAAATCAGCGAGCTAATTAACTTATACAATGGGTTAATCAAATAAAGCATAAAAAAATCAGCCTACTTAGTACATGAAAAGATTTTGACAATTTTGTAGCTACAAGTACTAAAATCATACTAGATCTAAGCTTAGGATAAAGAATTAAAAGATCTTTTAGATCTAGCGAATGTGGCATGTAAACAAGAAAGATTGTATGATAAAATTTCAATAAAATCTATGGTTTTTAAACATGCAAGAAAAACTAACCGAGAGAGAGTTTTAATTTAAGAGATGGAAGAAGAAGAACAAGCCTAATCTTGAATTTTTTGAACACTAAGAGGTGCCTATGGGAAACATAAGCATTAGATCCACATAAAATCCTGAAGGTGGAAGAGGATGCAACCGAGGTCACCTCCCTCCTTCATTGTAGTAACCTGCATAGCTACAAAAAACCTTGCACAAGTGAGATCAAATTCAGTATGTTTTACTAAAAAGAAATTAAGAGAGTATATGTATAACTGACTACAGTTTGCTACTCCTGGATCTCTAATAATAAAGCATAAACAAGCAACTTGAAACTACAAATGCTTTCTCTTTGGGTTGATAGCAGCCTTCTAAGCTAGACAGATCTACAAGCCTATGAAAAAGAAAATGCAACAAGCATGAAATTACCTCAGTAAAAGCAAAGCATTCACAATAGCAGACAATTGCGCAACATGGACCTCCAAAGTCTTATCTAATTATTCAAAAGATAACAACAATAGCAATTACAAGAGCAGAGGTTGCACACTTCCACCCAAAATGAGTGAAAGAACCTTACTTAAATAGATAAATTGAGCCCATGTTATGAACATAAAATAATATTAAATAAATAATAAATCATAAATAATAAATGTAATTATTAGTTATTAATGAAGATATATGTCCTTTATAATTGAAAAGGCATGATGGCTATATAAAAGCCAATATATTGTAAATGTAAATCATCAATTCATATTCAAATATTATTTATCTTTCCGATATGGAATTATTTTCTATTAGCTTGTTATTTTGGACATTTTTCTAGTGCGATTCGAAAACAAACACTACAACCCATGGGGGTGCATCTACCAACAAAAGATGAACTGGGGCGCACTTGAGCTAGAGAGGGATTGAAGGTGAGCCTTCTAAGTGATTAAAGGGATTTGGCTTGAGTTAAACTCGATAGGGAGGCACTACCTCGCAAGAGATGCGCCCCCCCTACCTTGGGATTCCCATCCCATCAATCAAATGATGCCAAACTAAAGAATGCGCCCCCATCATGAAGAGATGCGCCCTCTCCGACTTGGAGTGACTCACTACCTTCACAGATTTGATATCAATCACGATTTGAAGCTTTAGTTAATTTCCATTTCATCCTTAGTTAACTCAATTGAACTCCGGACATGTCTCAAACATGTTTCCATTGATTTAGGAAATGACTTTTTTGTCTTTTTTGGCCATTTATTTGGTCTTTTTGGCCATTTTCGAGAGAAAATTAATTTAAGTGATAAATAATCACTCAAATTGTTCTCAAAGTGGGTTTAGGGGTATAGTGGGTGCTCTGAGTTAGAAAACGAGCACCCCCATGGGAAATTCCACCTCCTAACCCCTTTTTTGTGACATTTAGTTTTTATATAAAAAATAACATTAAAAAATTGACACCAGGAATCAAACCGGTTAGGGGTCAACTCGGACTGGAACCGGAACCGGTAATGAACCGGAGCGGTTTGATTTCAATGAACTGGACTATTAAAAAATACAAAAAAGTTACAATTTTAATCATAAAAATTATATTTAACATTCCAAGCTATATTTTAAACCATTAGACACATAATATGTATATTTGAAACCATTAGACACATAATATGTAAAGTCTACTCATATATATAAATTGGAAATCCATAAACCATGTATGGGTCACAAAATGGCACCAAGTGCAATACATAGTAAAGTCTCATAACACTTATTTATTACTGTTTGGAGGGCGAATTAGGTTTAGGTTTTTTGTTTTTTTATTTTTTATCATTATAATTCACTTTATAATCACTATAATTCACTTTATAAGCCCTAGTGTTTTTTTAGTTGGCCGGTCGGGTTATTATGGAACCGACCGGTTAGGTCCAGTTAGGGCCGGTTTGGTAATGAACTGGCCAGTTTAGGACCGGTTCATTACCAAACCGGACCCCAGTACGAGTTGACCACCGGTTTGGTGTTCCATTTCCCTTGGCCGATCAAACCGGTCGGTTCCGGTTCGAACCGGACCTGTTTTCAAAACACTGGTTTTACGGGAATTTTTTTTGATTTTCGAAAAATAAAAATAAACCTATGGGGACCTAGTGCATGTTCATATGACTCAATATTGATGACTAGCATGGTAATATACATAGACACTTAGACTTTAATAACCTCCTAAGGTTTAGCCACCAAGGCAAATACTCTAGCTTTGGAGGTGTGAGTGAAAAACTCAGAAATTATATGTTGTTGAAAAGCAACATATAATTAACAAGGAAAAAACACTCTAGAGTACTGCATTGATGTCTAAGTCCTAGGCAAGCCAAGTCTGTTACAAAAGACATCCTGCTACGTCAACTTATTACAATTCCCTATGGGGTATGGACATGCAAAAAATTGAAAAAAGGGCCAAAATTGGCTTGCTGAACTTCTGAACACTGATGCTGAACAAATGAAATGTTCAAGTCTTCGGTGGTTCACTAGAAATCCAATTAAGTACAACTTAGTGGATAACACCACCCACAGTTCGGGGACTAAACCTCATAAAAGATAAAATCAGTGAAGCATGGCCCGACTGAGACTCGCGGGTACTCGCGAGTCTCAACGAGTCAACCCTAGCCCCGGGTAACTGCTTTGTACTTGCACACAAAATCGACAAACAATTGAAACTCACCACCACTCACAAAACCGACGCACTCGGGTCATACTCGGTCGGACTCGCCACTACAAGAAAGAAAAAAGCCCACGAAAATTTGTCGGACCCGAAGTGATTATGCTCGATGGTTGAGCATTGGAGCCCGTGAATATATATTTTAGAGGGAAATGAGCTCGGGGGGAGGGTCCGTCCCTCTCGTTCATCCATCAAGCACACGGTCGTGGTTGTGGTGAAGGTTGTGTTAAGTGTTTATTATTGATCCGCTAAATCTGGCCGGAGGTGATACGCTAAACCTACATTTGTGTTAAGTGTTAAGTCCCTCTGCATTTGTGTTAAGTGTTTATTATTGATCCACTAAACCTGGCTGGAGGTGAAGTCTGTGGCCCTGGGCAAGCCGGATAACGTTAACGTTGGCCATTTACTAGATTAGATTTTAATGCATTTAAAAAAAATCTATTAATGCATTTTTAAAATTTTTAATACATACTGTATTAAAAATTTTAATGTATTTTTTTAATTTTTTTTTTATTATAAATTAATAAAATGTAAACTTTAAAGTTTAAGGTTTTAAACTATAGCATTTTTAATTTTTTTTTATAAATTAATAAAATTTAAACTTTAAAGTTTAAGGTTTTAAACTATAGCATTTTTAATTTTTTTTTTTATAAATTATTAAAATTTAAAGTTTAAGGTTTTAAACTATAGCATTTTGTAATTTGTTTTAAATTTTTTTTGGATTATAGTTTTTAAAATACTCTAGTCATATAATTGTAATTTGGAACTGTTTTTAAATTTTTAATATAGTAACTATAAAATGCAATTTTTTCTTTTTGATTATAAATTAATTTTTAATATAGTAAATTTAGATGCAATATTTTTTTTTGCATTATAAATGATTAAATTATAGTTTTTTAATTTTTTTTGGTTATAATTAATAAAATGTACAATATTTTTTTTTCCTATTTGCCGAGTCTTTGTCGAGTCCGAGTTGTGCAACATTGGATAAAATAATGATAAAATATAATGATAGCTTCAACTTTCAACATGATGAAAGGTTGAGCTTGGAAGGAGGATGTCTTTTGTCCCCAATGCCCTCCTTCTTATGATGGTACGACCTTCAAAAGATGTTTTTTGAGGTGGATGATTTGCTCTTTTTAACCAAGATGCCCAAGAGGGAGGAGTGATACATAAAATAAGGTCCAAGTGGATATAAGTAAGGTGTGCTAGAGTAGGTATGACAACCCTTACAAGCGCAATCACTTCTACAAAGCATAAAGCCATAAGTGTGGCTAGGGGCTCTTAAGCCATGTGTCCTAATGGAGTCATCCCAAGATGGACAAATACCTACCCAGGGCATAAATGCTCGACATGAATCATCATGAGTACTTAATCAATGCCTCAATTAAGATGACTTTCCCATGGGTATTAAGATGACTTATTTTTGAAAAACACAAAACCCTAGCTTATCCTTCAAATGTGATGATATGAAAAGATGCTCCTTAAAATGCTGGCGTTTGATTTCAGTAAATGGTGGGCTCCGCTAACTAATCACTAGAGTTATATACAATCTCTCGATTGTTGAAACATCGATGTTCCAACCCTGAAGATTCCTTTGGTGAGTGGTTTTACAGTGTGATGGAGTTGAGTGAAAAAACGACCCAACTGCAATTTTTCTATACACGTGAAGTTGTTCTGTCTTGATATACTAATTGCTTGATAACCTATCCAGATCGTGGTGAGTGGTTTTGACTGGGTGAATATGATTTTTGATAAATGCTGACAAATACCCTTATATCTTTTTCGTTTCCTATTTGATTGCTACCACTCAACAGCTAGCATGCCACATTCTGTGGAGATGGATTTAGCATTCGACGGTCTGTACAGTCTAAAATTGGTAGTGGAGATAAGGGATTGGTCAAAACTTCGAATGGAAACCACTTTGATATTGAGGTGCAGCCCACTGTAAAGTTCTAACTGTTGAGAAATGTAGCAGTTGATCCTTTTTGCTTTTACCTTTGATAACATAATGGTCAGTTGATTTCGATAATTCCATTGGCAGCTACTTGATTGCAATTTTTTCATATATATATATATATATATTTTTTAATTTGTTTTCAGAATTGCAGTGGAATTGTACTTAACTTCAACTGGATTCTGATTTTTGAAAATGGTGAAATGTCGTTTTGTGGTCAAAGACCTCAAGTTCAGAGAGACTTTGAAGAAAATGTCAGTGGGTGGCCAAAAGTTAGTTCAGACAAGGTCTGCAGAATGTTGGCCAAAGGCCCGATCAGAAACGAAGCTTCCATACCAAATGAAATGAACAAGGTTCATTCCTTGCAAATATCCAGCAAAGGAAAGACGAGAAAACATAAATCCATATAGGACAGTAATACAAATAATATATGAATGATTGAAATTTTGAATGATAGAATATGTTACAATGCCATGGGATGGTATGCTTATGTACACGTTGACTAGTCACCATGGTTGATAGGTTATATCCTTTAGTCAAAATATGTCCCTTCATTATTATTGATTTATTATTATTAATCTTTATTTATTATTATTCATTATTATTTACAAGAGTTTACATTTATATTGTGTTCATTACAAGGGCGTTCACACCATCAAGTAAAATCTGTTCTTAGTGGCCTGCTTTGATATGCTTGCTGCAGGTTCTTAATTTTAACTATATGCTGTCATACCATAATAGAAAAACCAGTATTTGCTGCCTTACAGACTCCATACGCCCAATAATGCTTTAGGCACTGATCTTTCTCTCAATGAACCCCAAAACTTAAATAAATTAACATTAATTTTTGTTTTCCAAAAATCTGGAAGTTACATACATAGAAATCAAAATCCAGATTTGTTTTCTCTAAGTCAAGAAATCATTATTTGAGACTATCTTTTATTTGACTTAATGTTTCTTAGGGATTCCCCCCCTTGTGCTGGAGGAGAGAGTGGTAGGGTGTTGTTGTGGTGACATTGAACAACCTCTCCAAGTTCCCCTAGGGTCTTACTTGAGTTTTAGGACTTTCATCTCAAGAAGCAAGGGTTGGGTGGTAACACAATGCAAACAAACCTATCAATAAGAATAGTTTGTTGGAAGTGGAGTAGCTCACGAAGGAGCAATGCTAGACATATCTTTTCTGCATGCTGTACAAATATCCTTAAGGGTCCATAGGAGTGTTTGAACAAACAATGATAATGGCCTCAGATCTCATAATACATGGGCCATTTGAAAATGAAGTGTTCTTTTGACTCAGGTTTCTTCCTAAGAAAATGTTTGAATTTGTTTGAAGGAGAGTTGGATTCAAGAATATTATTGGAGTTGCTTCAGGCAGTCAGTGATCAACATTGTCTGTAGCTACATCTGTAGCTATTCCATAGGGACATTTGTGAAACCGGGGTTGAACGTTTACTATGGATGTATTGTTAGTTTTATTACAACTTTATCTAGCAACCTAAGTGATAAAGTCCAAATCAGTAGGTGAAAGACAAATTGAACTAAGAGGGGGCCTTTGTCACCTCACCACCCTCTTTTGCTATTTAGTGCTAGTTTGCCTCTAGCTCAGGGGAGGCTTCCCTACTACTAGGATTGCTAAAGGCTAGGAGTGAATGAATGGTAGAAATATACTTCAGCAAAACAAATCATGGGGTTTGGGTTATGGAAAGAGTGAGTGAAGGTATGGAAATGGACTAGTGCCTAGAATTGATTGGGCACATGGGGTCATAAATGAAAAGACATGATTGAAGCACTTGCAAATGGAAAAGGGACATACAATTACATAGTCCAATCTTCCCACTAAAAGACTCTATCTAAATGATTAGATCAAGTGGTTGCAAAGTAGACCTTTTACAACAAGGATTACATAGCAAATGGAAATGACTTCTTTACATAGTGTTAATGTTTCAAGCTAACATCAAGGAAGTATTATAGTTGAAGTCTACGTAGAAAAAAATTCCCTACTTAATAAATTCAACGAGGAAAATAAGATTTACTCACAAAACTACTCCATGGCATGGAATCTATCACAATGAACACCACCAAGAAAGATCTTCATTTTTCTCCACAAGCACCAAAATATTTACAAAGCTACAAGGTATCTCAAAAAAAACCATCCTGCTCTCAAGTGAAGTGAACAACCCTTATACGGGTTTCTAATCAACTTGCTTGTACAATAAACAAGTAATTTCCCTTTCTAGATCCACTATTTGCTCAACAAATCTTTCTAAGAATAACAAACAAGTGGTTAGATCCACTTCTATCTCCAAGGGAAAGAATACAATAATAGACCTCATGTAGCTAACTCTTTGAGAAGAGTTCAACAAATAATAAACAATTTGAGTTGGTTAGAACTTAGAAACATGAATGTTGGGTATGTGTTATATTCTTTGCATGTGGGTTGTGTCACCCTACGATCCACGTCGATGAAATCCTTTTCGTATGTGCTGTAGGCTGTGGGGGGCTAGCCCCTCCGTGTAGGGGTTTGGAGAACTGTCTGTAAAACGAATACCAATGGGGGTTGTTAGCCCCAAGGTGGTGCAGTTCAGGGAAGTGCCCCAAGATTTTCGAAAAATGTATAATATAATCCCAGTTAAGAGATTGGGTTTGTAATCTAATCTCGATTAAAGATAATTGCTCTCACAGTTGGGGTATGAGGCATCCTAGGTGGACTGCATGGGGATATGTGAGACTGCATAAAAGTATGTTGAGGGTCTCACATGAGAATGGGGAACTTTGAGTTATAAAGTTAATGAACAATTAGAACATTAAAGTTTAAACCCAAAGTCAGACTTAGGGAAAAGACAATCCTAACGTTCTAACTTGTTTTTAACCACTAACACATTTAAATTATTGTAAATCATGTGCAAGAGGGACTCCTAAGACTCTAGACTCTAACTTGACATTGCATATGTGTCCATGGTGACTTAATACATGGGATGTTATACATTAAATTAAATCTTAGGGCTCAGGTGCTCTAATGTATGGTGGATTTCACTTTGGAAATGTCCCCAGCTTGGAGGATTTCGAGTGAAAAAACCTAGGATTATTTACAATCGTGAAGATGTAAATAATCCTCGATAAAAAAACACTCAAGAGACGTTCCCTTTGTGCAACTGTCGTAGGGGAGCTGAGTATGTGTTATAATTGGCCCTTTACATATACAAATTACATCTTAGTTACATCATTACATAACATTACAACCATGGATCACTTGATACGATGATACAGTTTACATGATTTGCTTAGACAAGCCATACATCGAACATCATCCGGATCATCTGCATCTTTACCCCCGGATAAGTCCTCATACAATCTGAGGGGTAACGGATTGCTTGATAAGTTTTGCATAATAGTGTTACGTGTTTCATGATATAATGCTGATTCTGGTGAGAGCAAAGTTATCTGAATGATGATTGGATATGTTTTATCAGAGAACTTCATGTGTTGCTCTATGGCTTTGAAGCAGGTCATTATCTAGGAATGGATGTCCATGATTGCTCTTCAATAAAAAACGACCGTCCACTTCAGCCAGGCGTTGTAAGTTTTCTGCAACTCTCTTTTGTAATATCATAACAGCGATGTATTTATTCTAGGTCATCCTGATTCCCTGAAGTCAGCAATACCGTAGGTGCTCTGTCAGACCTTGCGATTGAACACACCATGTAGTGCAAATAAAAATAAGCTTTACATCACCGGACAACTTGGCTTTTATCTTTTAGTCTGCATTTGGAACATATGATTTTCTATGTAATAATTTCAAGTACTGTTAAGGTGTTCTAAAGTCAAGTACTGTTGTAATCATGTATTTGTTTTTGCTCAACATTCTCTGAAGTAGTGTACAGTACAATCAATTTATGGCATACTTTTTCTTTAAGAAGATGCTGACTCCACATGTTCTGGCTTTGCAAATTTTGACAATACACATTCTTATTGCTTGTTTGTTGGCTATTTATGCATGCAATTTTCTGGTCTAGATAGTTCCGAAAAGGCATTTGCAAGGTAAGGGATTGAACTAATGAGTGCCTTTTCTGCTTGTCGCAGACGGCATTGCATGTACAGAATTAGAACATCGTTTCATATTAAAACTACCTAAGAATATGAATATCAAATATTCAATTGTGAATGACATGTATTCAGCTCAAGTGGTCTCATCAGTGTTTGCATTTATTTCATTAAAGTTCCAACCTGTAAGGTTTTGCAGACTTGCAGCATATCATATGGTTTCTGATTTATACTATATAGCTATTGTGATAGAGGATACTGATCTAATTCTGTATTGCATATACAGAATTAGAAAATTGTTTCATAATGCAATTACTTAAGAAGATGGATTTCAAATATCCGATTGCCAATGGCATCTATTTACCTTAAGTGGTCTCAGACTCTCAACGGTGCTGGAATTCCTTTCATTAAAGTTCCAACCTGTGAGATTTTGCAAACTTGCAGCAGATCCTACAGTTTGTGAGTTTATAGCTAATGTGATCGAGGATGCCAATGTGAGACCATGGCATTGCCAGTCAAACAGTGGATTTTTAACAGACACCAGCCCTGTTAGCTTTACCTGGTTGCTCCAAAGCTGATTCTCCTTCAGCATCACATCACATTCAGCAGATCCATAGATTCCATACTACCTTGTTTCCTGTGCAGAATGATAGTGCCGGAGTTGTTAGATTTTCATAATTTAATGCAAGATTATCTAGGATCTTATCTGAGAGAATAACATGCACAGCATTTAAACACAAGAGACAAGAGACACAAATATTTTCCTCGGGGAAACCATAAAGGAGAAAACCCCGCAACTTCCTCAGAGATGGAATGAGCAACAATACAATAGCAAAAAAGTCAACCCCAAAAATAGACATGGTCTTCAACAGCTTCTCTCTTCTCCAGTTGTGTGAACTTGTCCTCCTTCTCACTAATGCGAACTTGATGAGTGAGTGAATGATTACAAATGAGAGAGGCACCCTCTCTATTTATACTTTTACTTTCACTTGACCTTTACCCCAAACAGGTCGGCCCCTAGTTGTACTTGACTGGGCCAACTTCTCTAGGAGAGTATAATAACCCTAATACATGCTGACTCATGGGTCTATTGCCCCGACTTACAATGGAGGGTTAACGTCAATGACTTTACATGACTCAAGTACAATAATGACCCTCCTGACTGGAGAAATAAACATCTCCGTCGGAGGTACAATAATAAAATACAAATACAACATAAAATATACAAGTGAATATCTTCCGAAGTTACAATTACATTAACACTCCCTCTTAACTAGGAAGGTATTCTCTTGACACAGTCATCAACACAAGTCTTCGTCGCTGCATCAACAATGCTGGAACATCATCATCAACGTTGGATCGTTGTCGTCACTGCTACTGCAATCCTCATCATCTCGACCATCAGTCTCCAATCTACTCATCATAGGAAGTTCTACAAAGCCAGCCCTTTTTCATGCTGGATGTAGGCCTAGCCTCAATGTAGGTCTTCATCATCTCTGTGAGCAAGCCATCAAGTAGGTACAGCTCAGGACTTATTACATTGCCTCTGCAAAACCTGTGTACATCGTAGGATTGATTACATTGACTTTGCAAAACCTGTGTACATCGCAGGACTGATTACATTGCCTTTGGAAAACCTGTGTACATTGTAGGACTGATTATATTGCCTTTGCAAAATCTGTGTACATCATAGGGCTGATTACATTGCCTTTGCAAAACCTGTGTACATCGTAGGACTGATTACATTGCCTTTGCAAAACCTGTGTACATTACTGTCACCTCATCATGTCCAGATCATCTCATCATCAACGGAGCACATCCTAGATGCATGTCACATGTCTACCGGCATGGGAAGACATATCTACAACCATGCAAGACTGGCTCATATGCATTTGTGTCTTCCAGACTCATCACTTCCCCCTGGAAGGAACCTCGATCTGGAATACACCAAGCTTCTCTCTGAAGTACTCGAACTTCACTTTGGCTAGCGGCTTGGTCAACACATCGACTTGTTATCACACCATAGTAGTTGGGCTACTATTCTTGCCGAGCAGATATCTGCACTTTTCAAAGCTTTGCTTTTACAGAGATCAGTTATGATGAGCAACATTATTTGATATCACTTACAGATCAGAGTAGTATATATCAGACATTGAGTAGACCTTGTGCCAAGGCTGAGGCTTGAGAGCTTAGATTTGATGACCAATACGACCTTTTGTTTCATACAGTTGCAGTTCAGTGCCCAGAGTTCTAGTTATATTGCAGCAGTGTTTCAGTGGTTCTAGATGATGGTTATTTATGATTTGCAGTGATATGACCATTAGACTTTTGATTGTTAGCATTGGACTATTATCTTGTTGTTTTAGTCATCTTCATAGCATTGACTTGGTATATAAATCATGATGTGGTGGTACTATTTAACAAATAAAATGAACTGTCTTGGTTGGATGTAAATAATAAAATTGGATGTATTACTTGCACCTTAAGGTTTACTGACTATACTTATTGGTTTCATTACCCTCCTATGAGCATGGACATGGTCTTTCTTGACTTTTATGTTTGCTAGCTTAGGCACCACATTCACTTGACTCCATCCATCCACGACCTTCCTTATTTTGGCTTTCACCTTGACTTGCCTTTTTGACTGTTTAATATGGAGGACTTCCCCATTTCTACCTTTGTGTTGGATTGCATCCACATTTGTTTTGTGTCTCGGCTCTGAGTTGGTGACAGAACTTGCCTTTGGTGAGTTGGATTTTATGCCTAGATCATTCTAGTCGGTTGCCTTGATGTGTGGCTTAGTGCAAAATTCCCTCTAGTCACATGAGTTGTTGTTGGCCAAAACTGAAAGCACATGTACTACTTATGGAAATCTCTTATGAAAGCCTATGGAAATTAAATTCTAGAATGTGTTTCTAAACACACGATGAATTAAAGGCTAAAGCAATGAAATGCTAAAAGTACCCCTCGAAGGGTCCAAAAAGGTCTAAAAAGCAATGGTTAAATGTATGCTATATCTAAAGATTGCTGACCTCATCAATATAAATATACCCCTCATGCAAGCTGCGATTAGTTGTGCTTTTAAGCGCATGCAAAATCTCAGAGGGGTCATATAGGCCAAAAAGGCCATGGAAATTGATGAATGATCCTAATGAACTTGGATCAACTTGATGTAGACATGATGCCAAAGTTGAATAAGCACACTCTAAACAACTTATCCATTTGTGAGGCACTGTCATTCCCATTGTCTACTTTGTCCAGCACAGAGTGTAGCTCCCCCTCTCCTCGTCCAAAGTGTCACTTAGTTGAGTTGGTCAAGTCATCCCTTTTTACCTAGCCTTGTCCTTAGCCTTCACCCTTTGCTAGCAGTTAGGCCATGTCCATTGGATGAGTATGTCTTTAAAGCTTTTGTGCAAGTAAACTATAAACAACATCAAAATGTATATGTATTAACTGCCACTGGATTGCTGTTTATACTTTAAGTTAAGCTGTGAATATGGTTAAAAGAACATGTCTTAGTCATTTGTTATAATCCAGTCTTTGGTTATATTTTGACCTAGTCAAACATAGTTTGACCATGGTCATTCTTGGGATCCGTGATGAGATGGACCACTTGTGCTTTATGATGTTGATCTATGGTCCCACATACACCTATTGATCATTCCATATGTTGGACATATGCTCCAGATGATGATTGATGCAGTTGGTCAGTTTTATTATTATTTCCAGATCATCATATTTTACACTGTCCGGGTATGGTGGACCCTATAGATGACCCCACAGGTTATCATGAGGTGTATGCGTACTCATCTCTAGTGGATTTGGGCCTTCCGGATCCATTGAGACACTTATCTTTTAGTTCTGGGCACTCCTGGGCATGATAAACAGTTATCCACCTGTTGACCAGTTTGGGCATGCAGATCCAGCCTGTCCAGCAGGAGCATTGGAGGCAAGTCGTTTCCTAGGGAACTACAGAGGAATGGGGTGGTCCAGCCACTTGTTTTTACCATTATACCCCCCTTCCAGACATGATGGCACCTTCAATTTGACAACGCAGACACCCTAGAGGCAGTTTTGGGAACTTTTAGGGTTTTTCAGGAGGATTAAAAAATGGAATAAAAAGGTCATTGAGGAATTCGATTTGGGAAATTGAGACAAGGTTTTGGCACTTGGTCTGCTCAGAGGTCATGCATGGTGAACCCCCCTTCTTTTAGATCAGTTTGCACCAGTCAGTGGGGTCCACAAGGGCTATAGTAGCCCTTTTATTGTACTTCTCTCTCTGATGACGAGGACAGGATTTGATCATTTGTATATTTTGACATGTCATGGACTCATATTTTATATTATTGTGCCATGGGGACATGCTAGTGAAGGAAATTAATACCTCCTAGCCCCACCATGTGCTCCTAGTGACCTCTTTCGGTCTTGTTGATGTGGCACATGTGTTATTAGCCACTCCCATGTATGACGTCACCCTCCTTAGTCTTTTAGGCTATGACGTCATCACTTAGTTAAGTGATCCATGTCTTATATTGTATTGGCTCATCTTAGCCATTGATTAGATTGTTATATCTTTTAATCTCAACCACTAGTTTTAAAAAGTGGTTTAGTGGTTTAGGGTTTTGGTCTTCCTCATCCTATAAAAGGAGACCCCCTATTGTAAAGGCACCTTTGGAGCTCTTCAAGATTGGAATAAAATTACTATTTTGTGGATCTACCTCTTTTGTCTTGATGGATTCTTTTGCAAGTTGAATATAAAATCTTGTTCTTGTGTGTCTTGATGGATTCTTTTGCAAGTTGAATATAAAATCTTGTTCTTGTGTATCATTGTGGTTCTTGGGGCTTCAAGTTGTTTTTTATAGGGAAGGACGAATTGATGAGGAGGAGGATGATTTGAAGGAGGCTATTGTTGGGGGGACCCTCATATCTTGCTTGGATTGATCTTTGTGACAAGGAGTATCATTATTGTATCTTAGTGACATAGTTGATGCTTTCTTTTACATCTCTTCATCATTTTCATCATTCTTTTGTTGGGCTTGTTTCTCATTAGATCTTTTCTTGTAGGAGGAGGACGATTTGGCCATCTTTGAGGGAGGACGTTTTGGCTTGGAGACTCTAGATCTCACTCTTGAATATGAACACAAGGAGAAGGTTATCAATTTGCAAAGTGGCCACAAGCACTAGAGGTATGTTCTATAAGGTATGCGATTAGATCCATTCTTTCTTCTTCATTGGTCATAAAACCCTTAAAATTCAAAACCCTCTTTTTCTATTTTTTAGATCTACTTGGATCTAGCATGCTTTTGGGGATAACCTTTAAAACCCACCTTTATAGCATCCACGACAATTCGGATCTATAGTTTGGTGGTGATTGACCTTCATTTGACCCACTTCCCAAGGCACATTGGTCTCTCCAAGGAAAGTCACATTCCTTGGGAGAGGCTACTTTGCTAGTTCCAAGACGTGGGTAGGAGAGTTTGTTGCTTCATTGGATAGAACAACCCCTAAAACCTACCCCTAGTGCTTCACCTTGTGGGCCCCATTCCTCATTTTGAGGGTTGAGCCCCACTTGGGTCACTTGGTGATGCATTTTCATTTCCAGATCTATGGAGATCCAGCCATGGCATGTACTTGATCTTGAAAACCCACCTTGATTATCATCTTAATTATCCCGATCTATAATTTGGTGGACATCCGACTCCATTTGGCCCTTGATATAAGGCATTAGTCATCCTTGGGGTAATTCGCACTCCTTGTGTAGGTGGCCATTTGCTAGATCTCATACTTGGGTATTGCTAATTCTTTGTCTAATCCATAGATCCATGCCATAGCATACCCCTAATAACATTTCCTTTCAACTATGACCTTGTGGGCCCAACTTGGACTATTTTCCACTTTTTAAGTAGTGGGCTCCACTTGGCTAATTTTTATGGTACTAAATCATCTTTAGATCTATTATTTAAACCTCATAAGTTGCCTTTGTCATTCATTGGTTTAACTACTTGTCACCCTTTAAGCCTCTTCAACCATATCTTATCCCTTTGGTCCACTTAACATCTCTAGATCCAACTCACCATTGATCTCCTTCTTTCATTTTACATATTTCCCTAGGAGTCTTTGGGTTAGCTAATCTTCATTGATTGGCTAGGGTCTCCCCTTGATCTTGATTAGTCTTGATCTAATGTGAAGAGTGCCTCGGTTATCGTGACACCCAGTTTGCATTGGGAGCTGTGGCATCTCTTGGGTCATCTCTTTAGTTGTCCATCTCCTCTGCCATCCCAGATGGGATATCCTTAGGGGCAACTACAAGTTGTGTGATAACACGGCTATCTGCTCGTTTGTCGTAACATACTGGAGCTTCACTGCTCCTCTCTGCACCATATCCCGGACATAGTGATACTTGATCTCAATGTGCTTCGACTTGTCACGGAACACTGGGTTCTTAGACAACTTCACACAACTTTGGTTGTCGCAATATATACAAGTCGAATCCAATTGGAGATCAAACAAATCAGACAACAGCTTCCTCAGCCATACTGCCTCACAACTAACCCAACAAGCTGCGACATACTCTGCTTCGACTGTACTCAGTGCCACGAAGGACTTCTTCCTGCTAAAGCAAGAGATCACACCTGATCCCATCTTGAAGCAACACCTCAAAGTGCTCTTCCTATCAGTAGCACTACCTACCCAATCCGAATAAAAAAAACCCTCTAGGTTAATCTTCTGATTCGCGTCATACTTGAGCCCATAATCCACTATACCGTTCAGGTACCTCAGAATATGCTTTGCAGCAATCAAGTGAACATGTCTCGGATATGTTAGGAACTGGCTCAATGTGTTCACAACAAAGAAAATATCTGGTCTCGTATTCGTCAGGTACATCAAAGATCTAGTCATCTGACGATACATCGTGGCATCAACCGACTCTAATGAAGCATCATTCAATAGCTTCAGGTTCGATGCCATAGGTGTGGCCATGGCCTTGCAGTCCATCATCCCGAACCTCTTCAGGATTTCTACTGCATACTTCTCTTGTCCAATGAAAATTCCATCCGCACTTTGCCACACCTCCATACCTAGAAAATAGTGCATCATTCCCAAGTCCTTCATCTCAAACTCGGCATCAAGCTTCCTCTTCGTGTTAGCAATCAACCCATCCTCACCTGTCACAAACAGGTCATCTACATAAAGTAGAAGTATCACTGGGTTCCCTTATTCAACCTTGTAATAAAGGTTGGAATCTGCTTTACTCTTGGTAAAGTCCAGACTAGTTAGGAAGCTGTCTATTCTGTCGTACCACGTCCTGGGTACTTGTTTCAATCCATACAAGGCTTTCTTCAATTTGCACACATGAGTCTCCGTGTCATGTGTCTCAAGAACGCTGTCTTGACATCCATTTGGTGTACCTTCCACTTCATCACTGTAGACAGAGCAAGTACTGATCTGATGGAAGTGTATCTGACTACAGGTGCAAATGTCTCCTCATAGTCTATCCCTTTCTTCTGGGAGAAGCCACGGGCCACAAATCTCACCTTGTGTTTCTCTATAGCATGCTTGATCTTGTAGATCCACGTGGAAGTCACAACAGACTTTCCTATTGGTCTTGGGACCACATCCCAGACATCATTCTTCATGATCGACTGGTACTCCTTGATCATGGCATCCTTCCATTCCTTCCTTTCTGCCACTTCTTCATAGTTGGCAGGTTCCTTGTCAATGATGTCGCACAACAAGGTTACATAATTGAAGTATGTCCTCGGTCTCTTGCTTTCTCTATGCATCCCTTCTGGAGCACCATATCTCTCTGCATCTTGAATTGCTTCTCATACCCATGCTGGTTTTCTCTTGTGAGAATTCTTCTCACGAGGTGGATCTACAGGTTCTTGTGGATCTTCTATCTCGCGGTCTTCATGATCTTCTGGATTTGCTTCATTCATTGTTGTATCTCGGATCCTGAGTGCTTCTGGTTCTTCAGTGTCTTCAACAGGTAGCTTTCTGGATTTGTGATATCCTGAGTCTTCGTCGAATGTTACATCCCTGCTGATGTCGATCTTCTTGAACCCTGTAAAATATATTCTGTAAGCCTTCGAGCTTTCATCTATAACATGCTTGATCTTGTAGATCCACGTGGAAGTCACAACAGACTTTCGTATTGGTCTTGGAACCACATCCCAGACATCATTCTTCATGATCGACTGGTACTCGATCATGGCATCCTTCCATTCCTTCCTTTCTGCCACTTCTTCATAGTTGGCAGGTTCCTTGCCAATGATGTCGCACAACAAGGTTACATAACTGAAGTATGTCTTCGGTCTCTTGCTTTCTCTATGCATTCCTTCTGGAGCACCATATCTCTTTGCATCTTGAATTGCTTCTCGTACCCATGCTGGTTTTCTCTTGTGAGAATTCTTCTCACGAGGTGGATCTACAGGTTCTTGTGGATCTTCTATCTTGCGGTCTTCATGATCTTCTGGATTTGCTTCATTCATTGTTGTATCTCGGATCCTGAGTGCTTCTGGTTCTTCAATGTCTTTAACAAGTAGCTTTCTGGATTTGTGATATCCTGAGTCTTCGTCGAATGTTACGTCCCTGCTGATGTCGATCTTCTTGAACCCTGGAAAATATATTCTGTAAGCCTTCGAGCTTTCACTATATCCCATGAATATGCCCTTCTTTCCTGAAGGATCTAACTTCGTCCTTTTCTCCTTCGGGATATGAATGTATACAGGGCAACCAAATATCCTGAGATGGCTGACCTCTGGTTTCTCGCCGGAGAAAGCTTCTTCTGGTGTCTTGTTGTTAAGTACTCTATGTAGAGTACGATACTGTACATACACGGTTGTTCTTGCAGCTTCTTCCCATAGATGCATCAGAAGATCCTGGTCGTGAAGCATTGCTCTTGTTGCTTCCATGATTGTTCTATTCTTCCTTTCTGCAACTCCATTCTGCTGCGGATTATAGGGAGTGGTCAAATCCCTCTTAATCCTTGAATCTCTGCATAATTTCTTGAAATCTTCTGATGTGAATTCTCCGCGATTGTTTGACCGAAATGTCTTGATTTTCTTCTCTGTGTGGTTCTCGATCAAGGTTTTGAATTCCTTGAACTTGTTGAATACCTCATCCTTGTTCTTCAAGAAATATATCCATGTCTTCCTAGAAAACTCATTAATGAAAGAGACATAATATACATACCCATTCTATGAACTGGATGACATTGGACCGCATACATCTGAGTGGATGATTTCCAAGATTCCTTTTGCCGTGCTCTCGCTGCTTGGAAATGTCTTCTTTATGTTCTTTCCTTTCGCACATCCTTTGCAAATGCCTTCATGCTTTACCTGGATTCCTGGAAGACCTTCGATTGCTTTGCTTGCAAGTGATAGTGCTCTATAGTGCACATGTGCAAGCCTTCTATGCCATAGTTCACTTGGCTCTACTGAGTCATGGACTAGGGCTTGTTCAGGTTGGCCCTTCAGTTTGTATAAACCTCCCTCTTGCTCTCCAATCATCACAACATCATCTATGGTCTTTCCCTTTGGCCACATAAGAACTTGGCCATCTACAAATGCAACCCTCATATCTTTAGCATCTAAAGATGATATGGAGAGAAGATTCTTCTTTAGTCCTGGTACATACAGAACATCTTTCATCTTCATAGACTTTCTAGAGTCTAGCTTATAAGAGGCTTCACCACTTCCTTTTCTGGGATACTGGTAGTCATCCCCAAGTTTCACCTTGTGTGGTGACTCATGTTCAAATAGGTTCACAAAGGATTCCTTAAATCCTGTCATATGCTTGGAAGCCCCACTATCTATGAGCCAATCATTGTTTCCGTGTGTGAAAGTGCCTGTGAGAGCTGAAATCATAACATATTCTTCATCACTTGAAGAATCTTCATTGTCTTCTCTGGTTCTCTTCCTTGGAGGTTCATCATCCTCTACAGTGTGAGCATGATGTCTTTTCTTGTGGGAGCTATTTTTGTTTCTGGGACAATCTCTAGAGTAGTGTCCCTTCTCATCACAAGTAAAGCATCAAATGTGAGATAAATCTTTCTTGTAACTTCTGAGGTTCTCCCTTTGGTTCTGGTGGTGGTGTTTACCCTTCTTGTGATGAGGATGCTCCCTCTTGTTGTTCTTCCTGGTGTGTACCGTGAGAGCCTGGTCTTGATTACCCATCTTTTCTTCTTGAGCTACAATTCGAGCTTCTTCCTATGAGCACTCTTCCCATAGTTTACTGAAGGTGATCAACTTTCTTCTTGCACAAATTCCTTGAATAAAGGAATCCCATGACCGAGGAAGACCATTCAAGGTTGTCATCACTATTTCTCTGTTCTCTACATTTTCTCCCACAGCTTCAAGTTGTTCTTTTATCTGAGAAACCCTTGTAATGTAGGATTGCATGGTCTTTGCATTTTGTATTTTGACATTCTTCAATTGGTTCCTCAATGCCATCTTCCTATTTATATTCCTTCCTTCAAATAAGGTGGTCAAGGCATCAAACATCTCTTTAGGTGTCTTCAGAAATGACACATGTTGTATGAGATGGTCCTTGATAGAATTTGCAATGATTCTCTTAGCCTTAACCAGGTTCTTCTTGTGTAAGGCTTTAGCCTCATCTCCCTCTGGAACTGGAACCTCTTCATTCACATAGGTGTCCAATTCATTCTCTTCTAGGACAAGCCCAATCCTATACTTCCATGCTCGGAAGTTATCAGCCCCTTCAAGCTTATCCTCAAGCTTGGTTTGGTGAGACATCTTTAATGAGAAACTCAAATGGAAATAGAAAAGCTTTTAGGTCTTAGCACTTGATTTGCTGAAACTGGATCTGGAGTTGGCTAGGGTTTGACAGAGAAACCCTAAAATTTCAAACTTGGAATTTGAAACTTCTGTCTAGATGGAAAGATGCGCTTGATTGAGGTGAGTAGGATGGTATGCTTGGTTTTTGAAGATTCCAAAAATTGACCCCTGAAAATTGACTTGCGAAATTATGATCTCCAATTTTTGGCTTTTTTTGGTTTTTCTAGTCCAAAGTCAAATTAGGGTTTGACTTTTCGGAAGTGTTACCCAACCAAAAACTTTGATCTTGGTCTCTAAATTTCGATTTTGCTGAGGAGCACCTTCCTATGCTAATTGCACTCCAAAATTCCACTTTTGTGAAAAGCCCTAATTTCCTGCAGTAGTGACAGGGCAAAAAGTGAAAATGCTTAGAATCAACTTCTGCATCGACAGAAAGATGCGCCTTCGTTAGGCGAGTTAGCCTATTCTCCTTTTGCTAATGATTTGTGGAGAGAAACCCAAAAATTAAGAAGCCCTAGCTTCTGTAGCTGCATAGTGTCTTCTTCTCAGGTTAGCTCTGATACCATGTTAGATTTTCACAATTTAATTCAAGATTATCTAGGATCTTATTTGAGAAAATAACATGCACATCATTTAAACACAAGAGACAAGAGACACAAACATTTTCCTCGGGGAAACCATAAAGGAGAAAACCCCTCAACTTCCTTAGAGATAGAATGAGCAACAATACAATAGCAGAAAAGTAAACCCCAAAAATAGAGATGGTCTTCAACAACTTCTCTCTTCTCCACTTGTGCAAACTTGTCCTCCTTCTCACTAATGCGAACTTGATGAGTGAGTGAATGATTACAAATGAGAGAGGCACCCTCTCTATTCATACTTTTACTTTCACTTGACCTTTACCCCAAATAGGTCGGCCCTAGTTGTACCTGACTAAGCCGACTTCTCTAGGAGAGTCTAATAACCCTAATACATGCTAACTCAGGGGTCTATTGCCCCGACTTACAATGGAGGGTTAACCTCAATGACTTTACATGAGACAAATACAATAATGACCCTCTCGACTGGAGGAATAAACATCTCTGTCGGAGGTACAATAATAAAATACAAATACAACATAAAATATACAAGTGAATATCTTTCGAAGTTACAATTACATTAACATGAGTGAAGGCACAACATTAGGATAAGCCTGTAGTAGAAGAGGTGCAGCAGTAGCTTATAGGCATCTTGGGTGTCACTGAGATGGTAAGACAGTTTGGGTGTGCCACTGAGATGGTGAGATAGTTTCATGATTGCATCCATGATCTTAATGGTAAGGTCTACCTGTTATCACATAACTTGTAGTTGTCCCAAAAGGTGATCCCATCCAAGATGGTAGAGGCGTTGGACAACTAAAGAGGTCACCCAAGAGATGCCACGGTTGATAATGCAATTGGTTGTCATGCTAACCAAGGCACTCTTCACTTTAGATCTAGCCTAAACAAGACCAAGGGGGAGACCCTAGCTAACCATGAAGGCTAGTGAACCTACTCAAGACCTCCTAGGAAAATGTGAAAGTGAAATAGGAGAAGATTAAGAGTGAAAAGATCTAGATCTAAGAAAAATAAGTGAACCCAAGGAGTTAGGGCTTAGTTGAAGAGGCTTATAGGATGGATAAATGTTCAACCAAGGAAAGATTAATCCACTTATGAGTTTAGATAAGTAGATCTAGATAGATCTAATGCCAAATGGAAAGATCCAAGTGCGACCCACCCATAAAATATGGAAAATGGTCAAAATGGGGTCCATAAGGTGAAAATCAAGTTGAAATCAATGTTATCTGAACCGGTAAAATCGGTCGGTCTGACCGGTTCATAGGCCCAACCGGTACGGTTAGGTGCTTGAACTGGAAAAACTGGAAAGATGATTTGGACTAGTTCTGAACCTGCTGTGAATCGGCCGGAGTCTAGGCCAAAACCGGCTGAACAGGCCGGTTTTGACTAGTTTCGTACGGAACCCACCGGTCCATACTCTACTCGTTTTTTGGACTCTAAGGGCATTTAGAGCCTCTTTATTGATGTAGTTTGGTTCAAAATTTCAGAGACGTATTGCGCTCGGTGCGATTTTGGTAATTTGCACCCGTACTTGCTATATATATGAGAAACTTTGCATATTTGGGTATTACTGGTTTGTATTATTATGTATGCACATGAATATACATGTGACATGTCTTTTACAAAATATGAATAGTTTATGTATTTTTTGGTCGATCGGTTTTTTTCGGTTCCAGTCCAGTTTCCGGTCCGGTTCACGGTCTGGTTCACATATTGGGCTCTACCGGTTCGATCACTGGTCCGGTTCTGATAACATTGGTGAAAATGGCACTAGAAGGGTTGCTAATCAATGGATCTGATGATTTGATGAGGAACAAGCAATACCCACGTGACAGATCTGGAAAAGCCCACCTACCCACAAGTGCAACCTCCCCTGGAGAGGCCCAGTGCCTTAGATCAGGGGGTAAATGGAATCGGAGGCCCACTAAATTTGGTCTCCAAGGTTTATTAATTATTAGTGAGGTGGGTTTTAATTATTAAGCCAAAGCAATCGCCAGATCTTATCAGATCTAAAATCTAGGGTTTTAAGTTATGAGGGTTTGAAGTGACCAATGGGTAAAATGCATGAAACTTGATACGTACCTTTTAGATCTTACCTCTAAAGCTTGTGGCTACCTTGCAAATTGATAATGCTTCCCAAGTGACACAATCGAGAGTGAGATCTAGCCTATCCAAGTGAAATCGCTAGCCCTCGAAGGTGATAAGTGCGCCCTTCTCCTACAAGAAACGATCTATATGAGAATCAATCTAGCATGAAAATGACTATAAGGATGAAAAGATGAAACAAAAAGAATCAACTATGTCATGAAGATACAATAATGATACTCCCTGAGACAAAAGAGGATCCAAAGGTAAGATATGGGGTTTCCCCACAATATCATCCCCTCAAATCGTCCTCCTCTTCAACCACACAGCCTCCCAGCAGAGAAAACGTTTGGACAAGCAAGATCCACAATGATAACACATAGAAAAGATTTTATATTCAACTTGCAAGATAACCCATCAAAGCCAAAGAAGAAGATCTGCATAAGTAGTATTTTATTCCAAGAGTTCAAGAGCCCAAAGGTGCCTTTACAATAGGGGGGCCTCTTCCTTAAATAGGAGGAGAGAGACCAAAACCCTAACGACTTTAGGAACAAGTGGTTGCGATCAAAAGATAAATACAATCTAATCAACGGCTATGATGAGCCGAAACAATATAACATGGATCAAGTCACTAGAGGGGCTGCGCACTCACTAAAAGAGGCCCTAAGGGGGGTGCGCACCACATAGAAGTGACTAGGACAAGTGCGTGCCACAAAAGATGGCTAGGACAAGTGACTAGGAACACATGGTGGGGCTAGGAGGTTTTATTATCCTTCACTAGCATCACCCCATAGCACAATGATATAAAATATGACTCAATAACATGCCCAAGTGACCAAATGACCAAATCGTGGCCCCTCTCACTGAGAGAATAATACATCAAATCACAACCCAGAGAGTGTGTGGACCCCACTAAATGTTGCAAGCTGATCTGGAAGGAGTGGGATACATCACATATTACCTCTAAACAAACCTCATGCCAAAACCTTGCCTCAATAGCCCAAATCAATTTCCTCAATGACCCTTTTATCCCATTTTTATCCCACTTGAAAACCATCAAAATGCCTGTAACTCACTGCCTGATGCCCAGGCACAAAATCTGACTGTACTATCATGTTTGGAGATGGGGTAATATGGTAATAACCTATGTAGCATGGGTACCCATACTTGGGGGTAGGGTACGTGTACCTGTAACGGGTACGCGTACCGTGTAGTTGGGTACACGTAAGGTACGTCTCCTGCCGTACCCCATACTGGCTCCATGTATTGGAGACTTCGTTATAAAAAAATGCAATGTTCCCCCAAGGTTCCGAGATGGCGGGACGCAGGTGCGGGGAGATGCACATTCGAGACGTGTGGAGACCACCCCCAAATTTTAGAGAAATTTGGGGGGGGACGGCGGGACACGAGAGTCATAAATTTTTTAAAAATATTAAAAATATGCAAAATATAAATCCCAACAATAACAAACCATCCCATGCAAATTAGTGAATTACTAAACACTACATTCTTCATTGTGCAATCATGCAATGTAAATGCAAAGTTCAAACACATTACACGATTCATCATGATTATATTAATATATGAATCTATGATTAACATGGACATCATATTTCATGTTTGTCACTTTTGAGTCTTTGTCATTTGATATTTCAGTTTTGAGTCTCGCCGGAGTTTCGGGCGAGACGCCCACAAGTCTCGCCAGAGTTTCGGAGTTTCAGGCGGGACACCCACAAGTCTCACCGGAGTTTCGGAGTTTCGGGCGGGATGCCAAGAAGTCTCCCCAAGTTTCGCCGCCCACCAAAACGTTTCGCTTTGCGTTTCGCCAAGTTTCGCCCAAAGCGAGACTTCTCGAAATGTTTCGCATGGAGTTTTGGAGTCCCCGGGACGCAAGAAACGCCGAAACGCGTCCCCGTGGAACACTGAAAAAATGGGTACTTATAGGCTAAATGGTACGGCGTACCCTGTGTTTGGGTACTCCGAAGGTACGTCCAACTAGCAAAATGCAATTCCACTGGGGAAAATATAATGACCCCCAACCAAATTTGAACTAAATTTTTGCTAACTGCGTATAGAGTTTGGTTCAAGACTTATGTCAAGCACTTTGCAACACTTTTCAAATTCCACTGAATATTGTCCAAATCTAGTAGACAGATTTTGCATTGATTTACAAGGAATGTTTTTATGGTTTTGCGTTCAACACTCATGGAACATAATTTGACTACCAAATGTGCACATAAAAAATATACATATGTATTTAATACTGAGAAATACACTCACATCAACCCAGTATTACATTTGCAACTTTTATAGCAGTACAAATAGGTGTTTAAAATCAGATTTCAAGTGTACCTTCAGATTATAGTTTTAATTATTTGTCACAACTACTTAGTACAGTTATTTATCAAATTTATTGAGCACCAGAAGCCTTTGGGTTTCCACAACAAATCTTGGTGTTATTTCCTTGAATTCACTGGAGAAATCTAGTGACGTCTAGCTAGGTGTGAAGGACCCAGTCACATGTGCTCAATGTCCTAAGGAAGTGTTCAATTCGAATTGCAGCAGAACTCCATTTACAATTCTCATTTGTTTTGCAGGTTATTCCATCATTCTAATCCATCTTCAACAATTTCGAATTCAACAGCTACTATGGATCTCTATTGTTTTTGTAGGTTATTCGAAGTCCTCTGTAGTTGCAGCAGTTTCCTGCAGTTGTAGCAGTTTCCTACAGTTGTAGCAGTTTTGAAGTTTTCTGCAGTTGCAACAGTTTTGATGTCTTCTGCAGTTGCGGCAGTTTTCTGTAGTTGCAGCAGTAGATTCGAATTCTACAACAACTTCCATGGGTCTGAAAGCAATTCCTTCTCTCTCTTCATAAAACTACAAAGAATGGAAACCAAAGATGACATCATACTTGAAGAGATATGGTCTTTTCAATATGTGTATTGATGTTAAGAGAGATTTTGCTTCCTATGAAGAGGAAGAAGATTGGCTAGATGATTGTGACAGAGCCTCAGCAGCAATATGTACTACTATGTTTTCCAATATGGAATACCTCATTGATCCTGTAGAACATCCAAGTGATAACTGGACAAGATTGGATAGATTATTTGGAAAGAAGGAAGAGGATGATGTTAGCCATTTGGAGAATAAGCCCAATGGTACTGCCTCCAGTGCTCTCTCTATTCATGATTCGGTCTCAATCATCTCCCATGATGAAGTTGTTCAAAATGAAGAAACTAATGCAGTTGCAGCAGTTTCAAAGTCTTTTGCAGTTGCAGCAGTCCTCTGCAGTTGCAACAGTTCTCTACAGTAGCAACTGCAGATTCACATGAAGTTGAAATTCAAGACATGGTTTCAGGATTTGATCTATCTTCTGATTTGAATTCTGACCAAGAGATGTCAGCTACTACTCTAGAAGTTGAAGAGACTTTCACAATCTCTACTTCCCATGAGCTTGTTGATGTGCAAGATGATGACCTACTGAGTATTTTGGAGGTAAAATCAGATTTGGGAGGCAATGCATTTGTCCTCCTTGATCAAATGCTTCCTTTGGACTCCTATTTGGTCATTGTCACATGTTTTTAGAGTTTTACCGAAGATGGAAGACTCTATCATTCGCTTGGTTTCAAGTCTCATGCATATCCTTATTATTTTGGTTTTGATCTCACCCCTGTTGGTTCAAAGGAGATCATAAGAAGCCATCTATCAATTCTTGGATCTGATTTGAAGTCCAAGCGACCACCATCATGTATTAGTTCATTTGGTTATGATCTCACCTATGTCGGTTCAAAGGAGATATTAAAGAACTACATACACATTCATGAATTTGATTCTACCTCAGTTGATTCGAATCACATGCTCCATAATGATCTTCATATTATGTTTTTGGAGCATGATCCACTTCTTCCCAAGAGGAAGATAACTCTTTTTGAAAGAATGTTAGATTGAGATCCACAAGAACCTGAAGATCTAGCAACTGATAATGAAGATGAGCGAATGGGAGATCCAATTCCACAAGAACCTGATGATCTTTCACCTAATGATCCTCCTCTTCCTAGATGGGTAACCACTACTCTCAGATCTGCCGAAGATCTTTTGGGAGATCTACTTGATCAAAGGAGAACCAGATCAAATTTTCAGAATGGAAGGTTTCATCCTTCTCACATTACTGATCCATTTCTTGCCAATCGAGCATTCTTCGATAAAGAGGGTCACTTGCCTCCTTCTGGGGTGAGTGATGCCATGCTACGTTAGCATCCTTCAGTCTATTTTGAAGGAAGGCTTTCTTCCCACTGGGTTTTCCCTCTTTCCTCATTTATTATTTAGATTGTTGTACGGGGCGACCTTTGGTCTCAGTCACCAGGGCCCTACTTTTCCAGTTCAGTTACTACCTCATAGTATAGCTTGAGGGAGGGTGTTGGAATATTATCACCATCATTTTTTATATTTTGCATGCATGCATCTAGTCATCAATATGGCGGTCTCCCAACACCTAGAGCCTATTTTCAGCTCCCTAGAGCCTGTCTTCAGCCCCCAGTAGCCCTCCTACCTACCTGATGCGCCTTGTTTTCCTCACCTGGTTGACATATGCGCCTTATCTTACCTACTAGGAGTTTAACAGTCAGTTAGAGCATTGATTGACTAGTTCTTGCATTTATTGCTCAGTTTAACTGGCTGTAGCTCCCATTTGTCTATTTTGGAGTGCTACTTGACCTTCTGACAGCCTCATGCGCCCACCTTGGAGTCTCCATCCCCTGATTTGTGCTCACATGGCTCAATTAGACTCAGTTAGACTCATTTGACTGACTTCTTGAGTATTTGTGACTACTGCCACTGATTGGATGATGTCTCCAATGTTATCCAAGCTACACACTGAGGATGATTCGAATGACATCTCGGCCTATTCGAATTCTATTGATTGTATTCAGTTATTCTACACTATTCAGAGTGCCAGCTTACAACTGATGTATGATACAACAAATTTTTTCATTTCTTGTGTATGAGTGATTATTGAATCAACATTTCTTCTTCTTCTTTCAACACTTCTTGAGTGAGTTTTTAGTGAGGTCTGCTACAGCTGAGTGATCCTAATCCTAAAATATCACAAGAAAAGCCTACTGCTGCAAGTGCAAATGCTTAAGGCATGCTCTTTTAATCATTTTCATAGCAAGACTTAAAGTATTAAGCATCATTTCACTAGTAGTTAATAGATAATTATATCAAGCATAAGTTTAAATAATCATTTACTTACAAAAGAACCTCAAGGATATACTCATTCTGTAGACATGATCTTTTTGCTAGGCAAAGGGTGAGGGTGAAGAATACTAGGCTAGGATAAGGGGATGACTTAACTGACTCAACACTGTGATACTTTGGATAAGGGATAAGGGAAATACACACTTAAGCATATGTCGGATAATAAACACACAGGGAATGGCAGTTTTTCACAAATGGGATAAGTTGTTTAGAGGATTGCTTATTCAACCTTGGCAAATGTCTACAACTCACATCCAAGCTGTATCAGCTCCGTGAGGATCTTTTCTAGAACTGCCATGGACTAGGTGCTCGGCTAACCGTAACTTGAGGTTCTAGGGGAGACTTGGAATTAGTTGTCCCTTACTCCATCTCACATCACAACTTGTGGGCTCCGTGAGGAATTAATCATTACATTTCATTTCCTTGGCCAACAGTCTTTAGATTTAGCATACATTTAACCACTTCTTTCTTTAGTCCTATATGACCCTTTTGGGGATTTTGCATGTGCTTAGAAGCACAACTACCAAAGCTTTCATCCAGGGTGCTTTTAGTTTCCAATTCATTTCATTTCATAACGCTTTTGGGGATTTTGCATGTGCTTAGAAGCACAACTACTCAAGCTTTCATCCAGGGTGTTTTTCATTTGAGTTTCCATTTAATTTCGCAACCCTCTTTCATTGTGATGAGCAACACAGTTTTTAAAGTATTTTCATGGGCTTTCATAAAAGATATAACAATAGTTTCCATATGTAATGATGGTAGTACAATTTGCTTCAAGTTTTAGCTAACACAACTCAAGCAACTAGGGGTACTTTCTACAATCAAGACCAAATATCGGGGCAACCGACTAGAGTGATCAAGGTATCAAATCCAACTCACCAAAGGGTAAGTTCTATTGCCAACTTTGAGCCGAGACACAAACTAACAGGGATGCTATCCAACATAGAGGCAAAAGTGAGGAGGTCCTCCATATCATAGGATGAGGTGTAAGTCAGGGTAAAAACCAATCAAGGGAGAGATAATGGATGGATGGGGAAAGTGAAGGTGATGCTTAAGCTAGCAAACCATAACAGTGGGAATGATCATGTCCACACTCCTAGGAGGGTAAAACCAACGAGTATTAAACAAGAGCTTCTAAATGTAAGTAATAAAACCATTTAGACAATCAACAACAACCATATTCATTTCATATATATATATATATACTACCAGATCATGATCACTAGATACTAAGTCAAGCTATCAAAATGACCAAAAGAGCAAGATAATCAAACCAATGCACATCATATACTTGTTGGGTCATATACTTGTACTTGCTATTCTGATCACCTGTAACCATTGAAACATTGCTGCTGAAACTCTGGGCAGTGCATTGCTCTGTATGGGATAAAAGGTCATCTCAGTCATCAAATCTGAGGTCAAGAGGCTCAGTCTTGTCATCAAGTTTACTACATGTCTGATATGGGGCTGCTCTGATATGTGAGTGATAAAAAATATTGCTCATCATAGTCCGATCTCATGTAAATGCCTGGCTCAGAAAAATATAATGAACTTCTCTGCAATCATGGTAGCCCGACTACTATGGATGTGATAACATCTGGCTACAGCTGGGACAAGTGCTCTAAGGGAAAGAGTGCTTGAGAACCTCAAAATCTCTGGTCCCCAACACTAACTGCATCAATCTTCAATCCATCACCTAACTGTTTTGCTTCATCTTGAAATGTACCTATTCCTACACACATGGAAGCAAACTACCATGAGCAGCATGTATGGAATAAAATAAAATACTAAAATGAAATTCTATTCTAGAACAAAATATTAAATGCATAACAAAAAGATACTAATCAAATTAACTAACATGCTTAATTGTTTTATTTTTATTTTATATAGGAAATAAAGAAAGCTTAGATAGGAGCAGACTCAACTAACTCAGGATCAAGAGACTCAGAGAAAGAAAGAAGATATTCAAATCCTACTGCTCAAGTGAGCTTATTTAGTCCTACCAACCCTACTCTAACCAGTCAGACAAATGATAAGTAAAATCATAAATCCAGTGCAACCATTCATCAAATAGATTAATGAAATTTCCTTGATGTTCTTTAATAGAACAAGTCAGGATTGGATTCAAGATCAATGAATCTGAGAGCACAATTTTCTTGACTTGTTCAAAAATTGAAAAAGGATTAAAATGGTGCAAAATAAAATCATGCCAAGGAGAAGACTGATTGATGCAAACATCCTCCATCAAAGAATTGATAGGATCATAAAAATTATGCAATTTATTTTTCGAGATGTTTGGAGGAAAAATATGTGATGAATTATTCGACTTCCCTTGACTCATACTACTTTCTTTATTCACTTCTCTCGCATATTCAACTTTGTTTGATGAATGATTCGACTTCCCTTGACTCATACTACTTTCTTTATTCACTTCTCTCGCATATTCAACTTTGTTTGAATTATGACCATCGACAAGACAGATTGGGAACAATTTATAAATTAACAACCTAAAAAAAAGATTAACCCCAATTGTTGCTTTATAACCGAGAAAAAGTGAAATTGATCTTTATAAAGTTTCTCAATTAAACAACAAATGGAATAAATCGAAGATGAATGGACAATAGAATAAAAAGTTCCACAATCGACCACCTGGCAACCCATAGACTCATGAATCAGAAACCCAGAAAAATTATTCAAACATAAACCCAAGCAAAAGGACTCGAAAAGCTGGGATGGGAGGGTGGATTGAAAACATATGTCGCCTCCCACATGATTGATGATATTTGACCTTGAAATTTCAAATGAGGGAGAGGCCTTCAAGTTAATAACACTCTTGATTTCAGGAAGAATTGCCAAGTTTGAAATAAGGTCAAAAGTTATTATACGAGGAGAAAACTTACTACAATTATCCAGCCCCAAATAGTGAACCAAATTATCCTGATTAAGGATGGAATCAGATGAGCATGGCAAAGGAACACTTAAGGATTCACCATACGAAGTTGAACAATGATTCAAGCATCTAATGTGATTTACTAACTCATCCTCACCCTGATATTGTTCTTCTATTGACTTATCATTAAATTCATATGAGGATAAATGATCATTTTCACTTAATTGATAAGGGAGAAAATGAACAAGTTTATTTATAACATCCTGGTTATTTGCACAATGATCAAGTGAAGTCACCTCAAAAGGGCTTTGGTTCATGTCCCCATTCTCTTCTTCTTCAATAAGATGATACGAAATTGCACTATCGCTAATGATAGCATGATTAAGGAGTTTCTCTTCAAGAGGATCCTCAATAGATTCACTGATTAAAAGCTCAGCCTCAGAAATTTCTTCAGGATCAAGACTAGGGCTGCTTAAAATTTGATTTGAAGTTTTGTCATTCATGCAAAAAATTTCAATATACTCAAAAGTGGAAGACTCATCCTCAAAAGAAATTGGGCAGTAGGGGTCATCTCCAGATGTTGACAATTCAATCGTTATTTGATTCATATTAGTTTCAACAATAGGATCGGAAAGGGGAAGGCTTTGATCTTGGATCTGATTTGAAGAATATATATCATCATATTCACTTCCCCATTCTTCTAAGAGCTTATGTTCAAACATGTCATATCCGGAAATGCTGTTGGTCGCTAAATTCAAGAACCAGAGATCATCTCTTCCTTGGAAAGACGAGGCTAATAGTTTCATACATACATTCTCATAAGTTATAGATAATTCGTTAATAACTTTCCTAAAGAGGTCAAGGTGCCTTTTAGCAGATACCTCATAACTTCCGTCGAATTTAGGCAACCTTTCACGGGCTTGGCGAGGGATCTGATGAGGATACCCAACAATTTTTGAGAAGTCAAAAACTTTCAATTGATCGAAAGTCCTTGGCCGTTCAGAAGAAGCCATGGATGACAATTACTAGAAAATTCAGGAGCTTAAATACAAATTGATGTATCCCATGGGTTCTAGGTATGATAGGATCGATCACCAGTGGAGTCGCTTTTTGTGGAGTCGCCAGGTAAACTATTGATCTTGTTCATCGAAAGATATGTCGTTATGATAGTGGGGAGAGATGAGTGAAAATGAGATGGTTATGTATGATTTAAGAATAAAAATGATAACCATCTAAGTTACAAGACCGGATGCGATAAGATATGAAATATGCACGGACACGTGCAGACACTTGAGGTAAGCCTCTACCTCCCTGACAACGACACCAAAAATGTTGGCAAAGAGAACGACAGTAGAGCTAAAAAAATATATGTCGAAGGTAGGCCTCTACCTTCCTCGACAACGGCGCCAAAAATGTTATCACACAACTTGTAGTTGTCCCAAAAGGTGATCCTATCCAGGATGGTAGAGGCGTTGGACAACTAAAGAGGTGACCCAAGAGATGCCACGGTTCCCAATGCAATTGGTTGTCATGCTAATCGAGGCACTCTTCACTTTAGATCTAGCCTAAACAAGACCAAGGGGGAGACCCTAGCTAACCAATGAAGGCTAGCGAACCTACTCAAGACCTCCTAGGAAAATGTGAAAGTGAAATAGGAGAAGATCAAGAGTGAAAAGGTCTAGATATAAGAAAAATAAGTGGACCCAAGGAGTTAGGGCTTGGTTGAAGAGGCTTATAGTATGGATAAATGTTCAACCAAGGAAAGATTAAGCTACTTGTGAGATTAGATAAGTAGATCTAGATAGATCTAATGCCAAATAAAAAGATCCAAGTGAGGCCCACCCTTAAAATATGGAAAATGGTCAAAATGGGGTCCACAAGGTGAAAATCAAGTTGAAATGGCACTAGAAGGGTTGCTAATCAATGGATCTGATGATTTGATGAGGAACAAGCAATACCCAAGTGACAGATCTGGAAAAAGCCAACCTACCCACAAGTGCGACCTCCCTTGGAAAGGCCTAGTTCCTTAGATCAAGGGGTAAATGGATTCAGATGCCCACTAAATTTGGTTTCCAAGGTTTATTAATTATTAGTGAGGTGGGTTTTAATTATTAATCCCAAGCAATTGCTAGATCTTATCAGATCTAAAATCTAGGGTTTTAAGTTATGAGGGTTTGAAGTGACCAATGGGTAAAATGCATGAAACTTGATACATACCTTGTAGATCTTACCTCTAAAAGCTTGCAGCTACCTTCCAAATTGATAATCCTTCCCAAGTGACGCAATCGAGAGTGAGATCCAACCTATCCAAGCGAAATCGCTAGTCCTCCAAGGTGACAAGTGCACCCTTCTCCTGCAATAAACGATCTATATGACAATCAATCTAGCATGAAAATGACTATAAGGATGAAAAGATGAAACAAAAAGAATCAACTATGTCATGAAGATACAATAATGATACTCCCTGAAACAAAAGAGGATCCAAAGGTAAGATATGGGGTTTCCCCACAATAACGTCCCCTCAAATTGTCCTCCTATTCAACCACCCGGCCTCCTTGCAGAGAAAACGTTTGGACAAGCAAGATGCACGATGATACCATAGAGAAAAGATTTTATATTCAACTTGCAAGATAACCCATCAAAGCTAAATAAAATCTGCAAAAGTAGTATTTTATTCCAAGAGTTCAAGAGCCCAAAGGTGCCCTTACAATAGGGGGGCCTCTTCCTTAAATAGGAGGAGAGAGACCAAAAACCTAACCACTTTATGAACGAGTGGTTGAGATCACAAGATAAATACAATCTAATCACCGACTATGATGAGTTGAAACACTATAACATGGATCAACTCACTAGAGGGGCTGCGCACTCACTAAAAGAGGATCCTAAGGGGGGTGCGCACCACATAGAAGTGACTAGGACAAGTGCGTACCACAAAAGATGACTAGGACAAGTGAGTAGGCGCACATGGCGGGGCTAGGAGGTTTTATTATCCTTCACTAGCATCACCCCATGGCACAATGATATATAATATGACTCAATAACATGCCCAAGTGACCAAATGACCAAATCGTGGCCCCCCTCATTGAGAGAATAATACATCAAATCACAACCCGGAGAGTGTGTGGACCCCACTGAATGCTGCAAGTTGATCTGGAAGGAGTGGGATACATCACATATGACCTCTGAACAAACCTAATGCCAAAACCTTGCCTCAATAGCCGAAATCGATTTCCTCAATGACCTTTTTATCCCATTTTTATCCCACCTGAAAACCATCAAAATGCCTGTAACTCGGTGCCTGCTGCTCGGACACAAAATCTGATTGTACAATCATGTTTGGAGATGGGGTAATATGGTAATAACAAGTGGCTGGACCACCCCTCTCCTCTATAGCGCCCTAGGTAAATGTGCTAGCTCAATGCAACTGCTGGACATGCCATTTCTGCATGGCAAAACCAGTCAAAAGTAGAAATCTGACTCTATCATCACTGGGAGTGCCTGGAACTGATAACTGAGTGTATGAATGGACTCAGAAGGTCCAAATCTACCAGAGTTGAGTACCCATACACCCTGTGGCAACCTGTAAGATCATCTGTATCCTTAGCCACACCCGAACAATAATAAAATAAATGGTCTAGGAATAATAATAACCATAAAAAATACATCAACCATCATCTGAAACCTGTGTCCGTTGTGTGGAGTCATCAAAGGTGCATCATAGAACCATAGATCATCATCCTTAAACATGACCGGTCCAACTCATCACGGATCCCAAGGTTGACTTGGTCAAACTAAGTATTGTTTTTATCTTTTGATCTGAACCACTTGTTCATAAAGTGGTTAGGGTTTTGGTCTCTCTTCTCCTTTTTAAGGAAGAGCTCCTCCGTATTGTAAAGGCATCTTGAGAGTTTTGGCTCTTGGTTATTGGAATAGAAGAAATATCTTTTGAGTAAATGCTTGGATCGTGAGATGAATGCTTGGCTATGATGATTGTAAATGCTTTTCCATTGCACTAAGGGATTTTGGTAGCTATTTTGTATTTTTGTTCCACTATATCGATTTGCAGGTCAAGAATATGATTTGGGAGGAGTGCGCATTGGTGGGGAGGCTCTCCCTGCAAGCTTCTGTCAAAGTTTGGTTCAAACAGGGAGTGATTTTGTCTTTTTACCAATTATTCTCTATCATTTACTTATTTGCATCTACCCTCATTGTTTGCTAATTGAGCTTTGTCTCCTTGGTTTTGCAGAAGAGAGTGAGATCCAACCTATCCAAGCAAGAGAAAATTGTGTGAGCAAGAGAAACTACTAAATCTTTCATTTGATCTTTGCGGGAGTAATCCTCGTCATAATCAGCATTCATTCTCATTATCTAGCTAGGCTTGAGAGGTATGTATTTTATTCTTCTAACTTATCCATTTGTTCTCTAGATCTCAAACCCTCATCTTAAAACCCTAGATTTTAGATCTGTTAAGATCTGGCTATTGCATGGGCTTAATAATTAAAACCCACCTCAATAATAATTAATAAACCTTGGAGACCAAATTTGGTGGGCATCCGACTCCATTTACCCCCTGATCTAAGGCACTGGGCCTTTTCAAGGGAGGTCGCACTTGTGGGTAGGTGGGCATTTTCCAGATCTGAAATGTGGGTATTGCTTGTTCCTCATCAAATCCATAGATCCATTGAGTAGCAACCCCTCTAGTGCCATTTCATCTTGATGTTCATCTTGTGGGCCCCATTTTGACCATTCTCCATATTTTAAGGATGGGCCCCACTTGGATCTTTCTATTTGGCATTAGATGTATCTAGATCTACTAATCTAAACTCATAAGTGGCTTAATCTTTCCTTGGTCGAACATTTGTCCATCTTATAAGCCTCTTCAACCAAGCCCTAACTCCTTAGGTCCACTTATCCATCCTAGATCTAGATCCATTCAGTCTTGATCTTCTCCTATTTTACTTTCACATTTCCCCAGGAGGTCTTGAGTAGGTTCGCTAGCATTCATTGGTTAGCTAGGATCTCCTCCTTGGTCTTGTTTAGGTTAGATCTAAAGTGAAGGGTGCCTCGGTTATCGTGACAACCACTTGCATTGGGAACCGTGGTTTCTCTTGTGTCACCTCTTTAGTTGTCCAATGCCTCTACCATCCTAGATAGGATCACCTCTTGGGACAACTACAAGTTGTGTGATAACATTTTTGGCGTCGTTGCTGGGGAGGTAGAGGCTTACCTTAGGTGTCTGCGAGTATCCGTGCACATTTCATATCTTATCACATCTGGTCTTGTAAGTTAGATGGTTATCATTTTCATTCTTAAAACAAACATAACCATCTCATTTCACTCATCTCTCCCCACTTATACACAACATATCTTTTGGTAGAAAAGAAGTAAAGTCTACCTGGCGACTCCTAATCGTGACTCCACTGAGGAACGACCTCATTCACATCCTTATGATCTTAGAAGTAGAGTTAACATAAATCAACCAGAAGGAACCCCGCTCACTTATTATAGAAGAGATCCCAAAGCCCAATCATCTAATTTCTTTTGGAAAATCGTAAATTTTGATTCTGCAAATCGTTTTGTGGGATCCCCTTCAAGTAATTCGATTCCTCCTGCATCCCCATCTCATAATTTAATTCCAGTAAATCAAATGGCTGGATCAAATCAAACTCCTTTAGGAAACAATATTCAAACCAATCCTCCTGTCGCTCGTAGATTTTGGAACAAGGCCAAAGCTTCACCCTTAGATTTTTCCCAAATCCCTGGTTCACCCCATGATATGCTCGACAAGTATTTTGAAAAGACCCCTAAGTTTAATGGAAATTGTGCGACCTCCATTGAGGACAACATTGAGAATGTCTGGGCTCACATGGAAGCTTATGGGGCAGAAGAAGAAGATGTTTACATGAGGGATCTTTTTGCATCCCTGGAGGGTGATGCTCGTAAATGGTTTGACCATTTGCCTGCATCATCAGTCACGGGATGTGATGACTTCGCAGAAAAACTTAAGCATGAGTGGTCAGTCAAGTTAGACGGATGTTTTCTTTTGAACCAACTTTTTGAAGTAAAAAAGAAAGAAAACGAGTCTATCCATGAATTCAACCTCCGTTTTGATAAGATAGTGGCCAATATCCCTGATCATATTAGGCCTAAAGAACAAGATGTGTTGTTTCATTACCTCAATTCATTTGAAGGTTATCTAGGCTACCACCTCAAAGACAAAGACCCTAAGGACTTAAAAGAAGCTTAAGAAAACACTAGAAGGGTTGAAGCAAATGCTGCCTCTATGGGGAAGCAAATCTTCTTTGATTCAATTAGTGCTTCATCCTCTAGATATGAGCTGAAAGCTAAGAAAGGAAAAGAACTAGTTAAAGATCCCAACGATATGATGGAGAGCATGCAAGAAATGATGAAAAATTTAACTCTCCTGACTAGGGATCTAGCTAAGAGCAAAGAATCGAAAAGGTATAGGCAACCCTATGGCCCAAAGCCTTATTGGAACCCTCAAAAGAGGCCCAATAATGATGAAAATAGAAGAAACCCTATAACCCAAGCATCACCTGAACCTCCTGGAATTAACTGGTCGGAAGAACAAAAGGAGGAGGATCTTGAGTATCCCACTCATAGTGGGAATGCCTAGGATTCCCTAAAAAACACTAATTGGGTCAAGGATTTAGACTTTGACAAAGACTTTGGGCATATTTTGATAAATCAAGAAGAAGAAAGTGAAAAAAGTCCTAGTCCTAGTCTTCCTGTTTTTGCCACTAAACAGCCTGAAAGTAGTGGCCAAGCTCCTATTAGGATTTATCAAAGAAGAAAGGATGACCAAAAGCCTACCCATTTCATTGAAAGAAATAATAGTTAGCAGCCTAGAACAGTGAGTGAGCCAACTTTTATTCTCCCTGAATATGACTTAGACATAAACATTGCGAAATAATTGGACAGCGTTATGCATAATAATCCACTCATTGAACTTATGAAAATCCCATCCATTAAAGAGCAAGTGGTAGAATTTTTCAAGAGTATCCCTGACACTACCACCAGGCATGGTGAGGATCAACCTCTTCCAGGCTTGACACCTAGTGCCATGGTTGAAGATGAGGAAGATCGTCCCATCAACATCTAGACAACCTTGTATGAGAGGAAGAATAGTGGTCACCAACCATGTTATCTTACACTTTACGTAGGTGACCTCCTACTTCACAATTGTATGTTGGACTTTGGGGCTTCCCTGAATGTCATGCCATTACAGGTTATGGAAGCCATGGGATTAAAAATAACTAGGCCTTACGGGAATGTGTGCGGAATAGACTCAAGACTAGTGCAAGTTTTTGGCTTGATTAAGAACTTGAGAGTTGACATGTTTTCATGCCCCGATATATCCATGCTTATGAACATAGTACTCATAGATTTGCCCCCAGTCTACAGAATGCTTTTGTGTAGAAAGTGGTATGTTGGACTAGGGGGACACCTCCAAATGGATTTATCATATGCTATTCCTAAGTTTGATGGGTCTCTAGTTAGGATCTATCGGGAGCCATTTTATGATGGTCATCTTGAAACTTATGAGGATGGTGTAAGGAACACTTATGGTGAGGGTGAATTATTTCCTGAGGGTATTTTTATGGTCATGGGCTGTGTCACCGCATTCGGCGATTTTCAAGGAAAAAATTCGAAATTCGGCGAATTTAATGGTGCGACGAATTAAATCGATTAAATTCGCCGAATTTCATGGCGAATTTAATGGCGAACTCGATTTCGAATTTAATGGCGAATTTAATCGTTTAAAATCGGCGCGGGCTGTTGAAAATCGTTGAAAATCGTTGAAAATCGCCTTTTTTATTTCCCGTTCTTTTTTATTTCCCGTCGACCGAAACCCTGGCCTCATAGCCCGCGTTAACGCTGGGCCTGTGTTTGAGGTTATTTAGGTTTTTCGGACTGGTGCTATCGTCCACGAATTGCAAAATTTTGCAATTCTGGGGCCCCTGGTGCATAAAAATCCCACCAAACTGCTGAATCAACGTTACCCTTATCATGCTTTGCAGCAGCAGATCCAAATAAACCTTCTTCTAACCTGTATGCCCGAATCTGGGATAACAATCAGCTTGTGAAAGGAATTGGAGTGCCTTTGAGCATATTCATTCCAAGAAAAGAAATAGGTTGTTATCTGGGAAGCTAGAAGACCTTGTTTATGTCCGCAGCAACTTGCAGTTGGCTTTAAGCAATGTGGCTAAAGACTCATCCAATTATTCTACTCCATGTTTTGAGTCTGTTCCACTTCCAGATGCATCAGGAGGTCAAGATGATCTTGACTTTGATAGTGATAGAGAAAGTGGTGATAATGATCGTGCTTCTAGTGGTTTCACTCCCCCGAGTGCTCTTGATGATTTAGACTTGTTTGATGTAACAAGTAGGCCACAGGAACACTAAGAATAGCTTGTGTTCTTGTTCTAGACTTCTAGTTTTTTTTGGATGCTAAATTTTGTATAACATTTTAATATTATGTTTCATCTCATGGACATGCTTTTACATTTTGAACAAGATGCAGACTTGCAATGTTTTTGAAATATATAATATTGATTACTATATGTGTTAAATTTTAATGTGTTTAATATTTTATGCTTATTGTTAGATAATGAGAATACATATTAATGTGTGAATACTGAATGCTCATTGCTAGTCTCTTAATCTAGATAAGGATGATTTATGTGTTAATGCTAGATGATAGATGATTATGATGCTAGAAGCCTAGATGGTGATCAAGATGTTTAATGATTGTATTTTATTAAAAAAATTCATATATTTTTTTATTTTTCAAGATTTATAGCCTTGCCGAATTTTATCGGCAATATTTTTATTGCCGAATTTTTGACGAATTTCAAGGTCGCCGAATTCGAACACGAATTCGAACCAGGTGACACAGGTCATGGGTAGCCATAGTGAGAATTATAGTACTGGAAGAGAAGAGATTTGGAGATCTTTTGGAGACGATGACTCTTCTGAGGAGGAAAATGAAAGAGCTAGATTTGCTAGAGAAATCAATCTTGAATTGCATCGTGGCGAAGTGTCTGAAGAAATTCAGGCTTTAAACCGACTTAGTGATGTGGAGCCACGGAATGACCAGCCTGAGCCCATCACTAGAGCAAATAACTCTAAGACAGACTTAGGTCATATAAGAAGGGGTGAACGTATACCTAGGATGGTTAGTGAATGGCTTGCATTGGTTGATCATAATATGGAAAGAGCAAGACAAGGGCTTGACAATGTTCTTCCTTGGACAAATCACATTGAAGGAACACATCCTTCTCCTGCATTGAGAAGTGATGAAAAACCAAATGAGTATCACTTTTATGATGTTCCTGATCATTTATCTCATATTTCCCTGGAAGATGGGGTATTAAGGCAAGTGAATGGCAATTCTATGAGTTGGCAAGAACATGCTTTGATACATGATGCTCCTGAAGGTGAGTTCTCTCTGAACAACCTGGCTATGTTTCAGGAAGAGCCCCATGTCACTATTACAACCAATGAGGATGAGTTGTCATCCAGATATCCGTTACTAAGGGACATCCCTAGTTTTCTTTTGCCCCGAGAGTTACCTAATGGTGAAGAAAGTATGCATCCTAATGATTCATCTCACATTCCTAGTCCTTCACCAATACCTTTAGAGTCGGGAGCTCAAAGTTCTCAAAGAGCGGTTTTGAATCATTCATCATTTCCCACTAATCATCTTGCAATCCTAGAAAATATGGTTGTTCCCATTCCTTCTGGAGAAGGTAGTAGTAGAAGTAACGAGAATCAAAATATGCAGTCTCCAATGGATAATGAGGATGAGGAGGTAGTTGTCAGAGACTTTTGGACTGTGGGAGAATCCCCCAAGTATACCATTCATCCACAGAGTGAAGAGCTGAGAGAAGAACCTGAAAGGGCCAGATAGTGTTGTTTAAGGGCCATATAGTGTTGTGCATAGTTAAATCGTGGTTGATTAATTGACCAATCAATGTCAGGTATCGAAGTGCTTCATTGTTGTGTGCCTTCTCTAGTTAACACAAGAAAAATCAACACTTAGAAGTCATCCCCAGTTGTCATGTGGTCAGTGCACCCTCAGGGCCTCAGCAACTATTGCACCCTCATCCGACAAGACCGACCTTGGTCCACAGCAGCATGACACTTTGTAGATATGCCAGGACATGGGATTTTGATCTTTGTCATGTCCCTGCCACAGATAAATGCCAAACAATAGAGTCAACCTTCATTTAGGTTAGTGCTTCCCAGCCTGCAAGCATTCTGATGTGATATTTCTTGGACAGCAAGGGAACGATTTCCACCACGTGTTTGCTGCCCATTGACTATATGTAACTGTGTCAGAATAATTTTTTTTTGTGCCTTCCGTGATTATATAAATTATTGTTTGTAATCTTGTACTTAGTTTTCTGTGGGGACCATTTTGTAAAAATACTCACATCACTCTTGTAAAGATTATCAGGTGAGACCCAAGTACTTTACTACGTAGTACATCTGCTAATTTGCTTCTAGTGTTCCTGTTGAAATTCTGTGTTATGCTTGGAATGTTCTCTGTTATGCTTTAATGTCATTTTTTGTGTTGACCAGTTAATGTAATGTTTTGTTTAAGTTTATTCTCCGAATATATTTCTGTGATTTTATTACCCACCAGGTTAATCAGAACACCCATTTAACCACTACATGTTACACAGTCAGCTGGAGCCAATCCCTGCACAGGTAGGCCCTGCCCTCTCTTTAGGGCATGCAGAGGTGAGTTTAATGGGCCCTCCCCATTCACCCATACTCTAGAGGCTTGGGAAATATTTTAAGAGAGGGTGATTGGAGCCTACTTCTCGGACTGCAATGATTGAATTCTCTTAAACAGCCAATGCAGACTCCACAAGCCATGGCTAGATTGTGGATTCCCAATTAGGATGGAGTTATGTTTGAGCCTTGAGCCTCAGCAGTACCAAATCAAAAAATGTAAGGACAAGCTGGCTTTTATGGTTAAACAAACTATTGAGTTTTACTGAGCAAGTCTTGTACAATGTGTCTCCTAGACTCCTCAATTCAAGTGTTCCTATTTTCTATCTTGCTCCTCACTCTCTTCTCAGTTTACATGAATTTTCTTGTTTTCCTTCCATTGGCATCAACTATTGAATCAAAATAGTTGTTATGTGTGGGAATGCTTCAATTTTTTGTTGTCTGCTGCTTGTTTTTGCAGTTGTACTTTTTATAATTCGACGAATATTGATTCTAGTTGATAGATGGTTCTAAATTAGTTTTATTATTTGTAGGATTTTGGTATGAAAGACTATAAGAGATGCATGATCTCACTTTGTCTGAACAGGTGATTACAATTGAGCCAGGTGTCTATATTCCAGTCAACAGCAATGTACCAGAAAGGCAAATCTGAAACTTGGAAACCCATGCTCGCAATGAACTTTAAATAAAAAAAAGTGGTTGGGTTTTGCATGCACAATGGGGAAAATAAATTTTTCGTTGTTTCTGTATGCAATAACAGGTTTCGAGGGATAGGCATTAGGATAGAAGATGAAGTCCTTATTACAGATTCTGGCCATGAGGTATGTTGACTTCTATGATGCTTTTCATAGTGTTCTTAAAATATTTTCAAAAGGTTTCCATTCAAAAGTTTGTTTGTAACTTGGAAGATGGATAGACATTTCCATTTCTCTCATGCTGTTGTTCCCAGGTTCAACTATAATTATTATATCAACGCTTCACTTTTCAGCTATTTCTACTTTTAACTTTGGTTTTGAATTCAGGTCCTTACTGCTTCAGTTCCGAGAGAAATTAAACAGATTGAGTCTTTGTTGTGCTAGAGTAAGATATCTCTTCTCCATCTTTGCTAGTGATTGTATCGAATTCATCCGGTCTGTTCAGATCAAATGCAAGAATATGCAAATACTGATTTGTTTTATTCCAATAACTGCATATTAAATTAGGTATTTTGGCTATCTGCAGGATTGAGATTACCCTCTCTAGTGTCCGTGATTTTTTCAGGTCTAGAGTAATTTGATATGGGATGGTGGCCCTTAAGAAAATGGCTCTTAAAAAGAACATTATCCAACATTCGTTCTTTCCAAGTTTTGTCCAATGTCATGGTTTTAGTTATTTTTAGGACGCTGGTAAGAAATGTTATTTATTTTGATGCAATGAGTATGTATGTTGCCAAAATGTCTTATTTCTCCCAACATCCTATTGGTAAATGCTAATAGGATCATTATCATTTTTCATTGAAATCTATTGAGATTTTATGCATAAGTTCGCAGCAAGAGTTAGAATGCTTGTAGGCTTAAGAGTGAATTTAAGAAGGATATCTGTGAACAAGACCCCTTAGAAAAAAAATGAAGTTGGAAATATCTTACAAGAAGATTTGAGCTTTTACGGAAGAAACAAATTTATTTCCCAAAGGTATAAATTTTGCATCTCAGTTCTCTTGATATCTGTTGCAAGTAGCACAATGTACCTTTGTAGAATCAGATTTTGGAATTTATTTTTATCTGTGACAAACCAGGAATGCTTTGTGATTATTTTTAGAATTTGGATACAATTATCTACATCTCATATATGAATGCTTTTTGCAATGTTTAGATGGTTTGTGTCAATGAAATTCTCCTTCGGGAAATTAATGCAAAACAGAAGTTTCACCTCTTTGACTGGAGATTTCCCAGATCTTAACTCTGAATTTTCAGCCTTAGGGCTGTCATGAAATAGAGTATAAAACAACAGCAAAAGTATAGGAATATTTCACTTCTAATAGCCCATTCTTCTAGGCAATCCAAGGAGAAGAAATAAAAAATTGTTTAGATAAGTTTCATCCTTCTAGGGCAACTTATCCCATATAAACCATTTCTGAAAATTCCCTTTTACAACAGTCCTAACAGCATTAAAAGAGCAGATATAGCAACAGCAAAACACTCCTTAGATTCTCCAATGATGATGTCAAATCACTCAACAAATTGGCCTTTTACTTATGTCAAATCAGCAAGACATATATAGCTGTAAATAACAATACATGAAGAACATATATGGCTGAAAATCAAACAAGGAATATTTGTTATATAATGAAAATAATATTTTGTAAAGTAAATATTTTAAAAGCATTTAGTCAAAATTCTTTGAAAACTTTTCAAAATCAAAACAAAATAAAGGACAAAATATCATATGTAGTGAATATCATAATAATAATAATTAGTAAAATAACACATCGTAACTAAAAGACATGACCTTTCAATAGACTTGGCCTATTAAAAATGGTGACCAATCAATGTGTATAAGTATATTGTCACATGGCATTATAATTATATCATTATATTGTTTATCATATTCTTTTTCAATTATATATTACTTAATTATATCATTATATAATTTATCATATTTTTATTCAAATATATATTGCGTGTTTTATCTAGATTTTTGGCTATTATCTTTATGTTGGATTTTTGTTAGTAAATCAACTTTTGTTTGTTTCATTTGGTACGAGGGCTATGTTTTTGATCTACCCCTTCACTACATCTTTTATTAAACTTTGTTTGATTTGGCTTTTGGCTACCCATCCACGTTTTCCCAAAGTTTCTATGAACACGAGGCCTTTGACCACAAAATAGCCTTTGTCGATCTGAAGTCCAAAAAATCATGTACAAGAGTAATTGCTTTGCAATTAGAGATTGGATTTGGCCATTTATAATTCAAAATTATTTTTTTGAAGATTGAAAGCATAGTGAAAAACCCTAGAGGAAACATAAATGAAATGCAGGATAAAATTAGTTAGTTGCTCTTGAGTATGTCGAAACATAGAATTCAAATACATTGAAGAATTCCGTCCTTGACATAGAAATTGCACCTGGTGTAATTGCATTAGGGTGGACCTACCCACAGTTACTCATTCAAAGGTGGTATCATATTAGTTGCCATTGAACTATTATAATAGAGAGCAGAGGGGTAAAGGTTGAGAGTGACAATAACAAGAGCGAGAAGCTAAGAGACTTGGAGAGTGAGCAGACAAACAGAGGGGGCACATTTTCGAGATTGAGGGCGCACTTCTCTGGAAGAGGGTGAATTCAGAGATTGAGTTCATTAGACATAGAGAGAGGGCGAATTACCGAGAGGGCGATTCAACAACAGAGGGGTGTGAAGCCTATGCCAGAGAGCAGATAGAGGCACAAATCTCAAGATGTCCAACAGAAGAGAGGGGCATGAATCCCAAGACATCCAACAAAAATCAAGCACAAACTTCGAGGTAGGAGGTTCAAAGATGAGTCTATATGATTGTTGGAATTTTTTTTGTTGTACTTCATTGTAAATTTGCTTGAGATAATAAAAAGAACTCTCTCATTGGTTTTCCTTCAAGGGTTTTTCCAGGGTCACATTGGCAAAAAACTCTATGTCAATTATTTATGTGTGATTATTGCTATGAGAAAAGAGTAAAAGACTCCATGTGTTTCTAGTTATAAACTTGTTTATGCTTTCATATTTTTTCTCCGGGGCAGTAAAATTGGGTTCGGGCATTAAACAATGATTTATTGAGACTTGAAATTGGGTTGGGGTCAGAGTATTTCAGAACATTGAAAATTTACATGGTATCAAAGCACAATTGAAAGATCGGAGTAGATACACACCAGATCTATCATATCTGTGAGAGCGAGCCCCTGATCTGTGAATGAGAGGGTTAGCTTGTTTATCGAGGCAAAAATTGGATTTGTTGTTTTAAGTTGAGAAGATTATGGCTACAAGGTTGAGAGTTGAGGACATATTGGATAGGGTTGGTAATTTCAGTCCATGGAAGGAAATGATAGTGTTGCTTCTACAAGAGAGCAAGTTATGTGGTATTGTGAACAACACAACAACAAAACTTGTGATGGTGCCTACAGATGCGATTGCTTTGGCTAAGTACACCAAAAAGAACATAAAGGCCAAAAGGATCATCCTTGATGTTAAATTTTCAGAATTTACTTCAATCTGATCTAGGATCTTAACTGAGAGAACAACATGTACAGCAAATCTACAGCATATCATTCATGGACACAATAATGCAAGCACAAAAGAGACACAGAGTTTACTTGGGGAAAACCATAAAGGTGAAAAACCCCAATAACTTCCTCAGAGATAGATAGAGCAATGATACAACCAGAATACAAGAGATAGTCTTCTCCTAGCAGCAGAGCCTCCTCCTCCACAAGTGCGCCACTCTCTATAGTGTGAGTGAGAGAATAGAATGTGTAAAATGAGAGAGACACACTCTCTATTTATACACTAACTTGACTTGACCTTTACTCAACTAGGTTGGCCTTAACTTAACCACTTAACATAATGCTGACTGGGCCGACCCCCACTAGGGTGGTCTAATAACCCTTTGACCCACATGACTTATACAGGGCCAACCCCAACAAGGTGGTCTAATAACCCATCAAGTATAAGTTACGACACTTACAATATAAATGACCACACTTCCGTATAGAGGAATAATAACATCTCTATAGGAATACAACCACTTCCGTATAGAGGAATAATAACATCTCTATAGGAATACAATATACATATATGTGAAATACATTCCGAAGTTACATATACATCAATACTCCCTCTTAACTAGGAAGGTATTTCTCGACACAGGTCTTCTAGCACAAGTCATATTCTCTGGATCATCGTCACTAGATAATCGTCATCGAGTCATCATCATCGTCACTGCTGCTGCTATCTCAATCAATCTCTGAATCTACTCGTCATAGGAAGTTCTACAGAGCCAGTCCTTTTTCATACTGGATGTAGTCCACCACTTGCAGGTCTTCATCATCTGTGCGAACGGTCTGATAGAGGTGGCCTCTCAGGACTAATTTTATGTGCAGATGCAATACCGGAAAGAGTATCCCAGGAACATTTATGTGCCTAAGCACGACCGACAAGATCTCCCAGGATTGATTACATGCATCTCCTCCACAATACCTTTAAAGAGCATCCCAGGAACATTTATGTGCCGCAGCACGACCGGCAAGATCTCTAAAGAGCATCCCAGGACTTATTACGAGCACACAGCTCAACCTCTCGAATCTCCAGGACTGATTACATGTGGATAGACAAAACCTTTAAAGAGCATCCCAGGACATTTATGTGCCGCAGCACGACCGACAAGATCTCTAAAGAGCATCCCAGGACTAATTATGAGCACACAGCTCAACCTCTTGGATCTCCAGGACTGATTACATGTCTCCGTAGTAATACCTCATCCCAGGACTGATTACGAGCACACAGCTCAACCTATCGAATATCTGAGGACTGATTACATACTACATAGCAATATCGGAAAGAGTATCCCAGGAACATTTGTGTGCCGCAACACGACCGACAAGATCTCCCAGGATTGATTACATGCTATTTGCACAACCTGCCACATATCATCTCTGAACTCCAAGTATCAACTTGATACTCATGATCCAACGGATCGTCATCGCACAAAGCATCATCCTGATGCTCATGATCACACTGATCATCATCACTGTACCATCCTGATACATATCATCTGGAGCAACATCCCGAAGCTCATCATCATGATCATCCTGATCATACAATGCATCCACCTGATGCATACCAAGTATCTACTTGATACATATCATCATACATGATCCACCTGATCATATAGTGTATCCACCTGATACAAATACAATTACATGATCCACCTGATCATACAGTGTATCCACCTGATACAAATACAAATACATGATCCACCTGATCATACCTGATACATATCAACATACATGATCTACCTGATCATACAATGTATCCACCTGATACATATATAGATACATGGTCCAAGCATCCAACATGATGCATATACAAAATACATACAGATGATCCAACTGATTATATCCAACATCAAACATGATGCGTACATATACATATAGAGCAGTAACTGGAGCATCGTCCTGATGCTCATCATCCATGATCCTCCTGATCATCATAGCATCGTCTTCTTCAGATCATCTCATCGTCCTCGAAGCACAGCCCAGATGCACATCATCCAGTACTTACACCACCGACATGGGAGAACACATCTACCACCATTCGGGGAAGGCTCTAGCCCTTACTTTTTCACCATGGGAGAACACATCTACCACCATGTGAGAATGGCTCCAGCCCTTACGTCTACACCATGGGAGAACACATCTACCACCATGTGAGAATGGCTCAGCAATTACATCACGACCATGGGAGAACACATCAACCATGTCAGAAAAGCTCATGTGCATCTACATCTTCCGGACTCATCATTTCCCTTTGGAATGAACCTCGATTTGAAGTGCACCAAGCCTATCTCTGAAGTACTCAAACTGCACTCTGGCCAATGGCTTGGTCAATACATTTGCAACTTACTCATCCGTCGCAACATACTCTGCTTTGGCTGTACTCAGTGCTACGCAGGACTGCTTCCTGCTAAACCAAGAGATCACACCTGATCCCATACTGAGGCAACACCCATAAGTGCTCTTCCTATCTGCAGCACTGTCTGCCCAATTTGAATCAACATAACCCTGCAGGTTAAAATTCTGATTCGCATCATACTTGAGCCCATAATCAACCGTACCCTTCAGGTACCTCAGAATATGCTTTACAGCAACCAGGTGACATCTCTCGGATCCGTCAGGAACTGGCTCAATGTGTTCACCGCAAAGCAAATATCTGGTCTCGTGTTCGTTAGGTACATAGAAGACCCAATCATTTGACGATACATCGTGACATCAACCAGATCAGATGAAGCATCACACAGAAGCTTTAGGTTCGATGCCATAGCCTCGCAGTCCATCATCCCGAACCTCTTCAGGATCTCTATTGCATACTTCCCTTGTCCAAGGAATATTCCATCTGCACTCTGCCACACCTCCATACCAAGAAAGTAGTGCATCATACCCAAGTTCTTCATCTCTAACTCGGCAGTAAGCTTCTGCTACGTGTCGACAATCAATCTATCCTCATCTGTAACAAATAGGTCATCCACATACAAAAGTAGTATCACTGGATTGCCTTCCTCAACCTTGTAGTAAAGGTTGGAATCCGCTTTACTCTTGGTAAAGCCCAAACTGGATAGAAAGATGTCTATCCTACCATACCAAGTTCTGCACATATATGACTCCCTGTCATGTGTCTCAGAACCAAGTGGCTTCTCCACATACACTTCTTCTTCAACTACACCATTCAAGAAGGTTGTCTTGAAATCCATCTGGTGTATCTTCCACTTCATCACTGTAGCTAAAGCAAGTACTGATCTAATGGAAGTGTATCTGGTTACAAGAAAAAAAGTCTCTATGCTACCACCTGCAGCATTCTTTGATCTTGTAGATTCTCTTGGAAGTGTTGTCACCTATTTTGTACAAGTAGTTGAAATCTTATTGAGCCGCCAGTGTTGGAACACATCAGTGTTCACTTCCAGAGTATCTGGGTTTTAGATTGCGACAGTAGGCCAATTTTGGCTAGCTAGTTTTTGTTTTTAGTCGATATGACCATGGCCCCATGGGGGTTTGTAATAAAGTGTGCTAGTAGGATTTTGAGTGTCTCGGTCCCCCATGACTTGATTAAGCAACTAAGGTATTCCAGGGAGTTTTTTCCCTTGTCAATTATACTTTGCCTATAGCCGAGCTATAATCGATGAGATTTTCTCCTGCTTTCTCCAAAGCTGGAATGCTCGATTTTGAAAATTTTAGCCATGGGGGGTTATTAGAGTCCAACTGATGTATATAAGCCTACTAATGTATATAAGCATACTAGACACTATTATAATAGGTGTTGGTCATGTCCTAAGTCTTTAGGACCCTTATAAAAAATTTTGAAATTTTTTTATCGGGTCCGTTGAATTTGGGTTTTCAATTTTTTTTAAAGTTTAATAAATTTCTCTATAGTTTAAATAGAGAAATTTCAATTTGTAATATATCAGTCATCCAGGATCCGATTTTAGTGATTGAAGGCTTGAGACTTAAACCAAAATTCATAATCCCCGGACCAGCTAACCCTAAGTTTCAGGCTATTATTTGGCCTCATAATTAATATTTTCTCAAAAAATAAAAAATGAGAAATATTAATTAAAATATTCAAAAAATAATAAATTGGAGATAATTTAAATCTCCCCCAAAAATGCCAAATTGAATAAAGTAAAAGTCAAAATGACATGGCAAAAAGCATTTATGATGATTGGAATCTTCACCAACCTGATTCAGATCAGTTTCGGAGCACTGGGAGTGATCTACAGTTGAGAAATTCACCCACCTTCATGCAAATTCGTTTTTGTGATTTGGCAATTGATTAATGGGTTGTTGGATTTTGTAATCAATGCATGTGGGGCTCCTTCCTCAAATTATGGGCTCCAAACTCAAGTTTAAAGATGAGTTAAGGCTCCAAACTTGATTTGGTTGGTGTTGACATGGATTTGATTAGTTTTTGATGGAGTTTTTGGCTCTCTTCATCACCAATTCGAATTAGGGTTTTAGCATTGAGTTTTGTTATATAAGAGAGGCCATTTGAGCTTTCTTTTCATGGAGATTTTGAGTATGAACACTCTGCCAAAATATTGTTGTAATATCTGTTTAATATTGAATAAAGTTTAGACTTTGGAGGTCCATGCTGGAGCAAGTTGGGATGTTCTTCACACTATTGGTGATATCTCTTTCATTTGTTTATTGTCCATGCAATTTCATTATTAGATGTATGTTTTAACTTTGATTAGAAATACATCTTTCAGTTTTTGTATGCTTTATAACAAGTTTTTTGCAGAGATTTCCCAAGGTGGAGAAAGACTTATTAAAGACTAAGTCACTCTTCATTTAACAGTGGTTCTTGGCATCTAATAAGTTTGTCTTGCAGGTCTTCAAGCTCTTCTCTTCTTTTCAAAGGAAGAAACTTTCAAGTAGGAGTTTTTGGCCTCTTCCTCCATCAACACACTTTCAAAACAAACCTTGGTTACCTAGCTTACCTCTTCAAGCCCATCCCCATTAGACTAGCTTCACTCACCCATTCGTTTTGCCCATTCTCTCATTCATCCATTCGTTTTGCCCTAGATCCATCTTTTTTTTCATCCATTTTGTTTTTGCCCATCTACCCAAGCTCATCTTCCATTTCACCTTTGTCTTCAAGGCTCCTTTCGTCCATCATAAAGAGCCCTAAAACAAGCCCAAAACACCAAAAACGAATTGTATGAGTTAGTTTGTAGTTTCATTCTTAGCTTGCAAAAGAAATTTGTTAGATTTAGATCTCTAGTATTATTGCTTCTCATACATCATCTTATGCATTGAAAAGTTGGATCTTAGAAGCATTCTTTGTTTAATTTTAGTTTCCATTTGAAAGATAGAAAATTTTTCATAAAAAATATTTCAAATTTTTATACTTTAGATCTCTTTCCCACTACATTCTAAGAGTTTGTTGTTCGTTGGTCCGTTTCATCATAGTTAAGGTTTTATGTCAAAATCTCATACATTTCACATTTTAGAGTTAAATTTTAAATCTAGACTTAACTAGTTTCAAGTTTGTTTCATTTTTCTAATGATTAATGAGTGTATTGTTGAATTGTTTTGAGACTTGTATAGGTGTTTTGAAAGAGAAGAGAACTTGAAAAGCTTTCAAGAAGCAATAACCATTGAAAGGAGGAGCCAAAGAGAAGCTCAAGTGAATTTTGAACCAAGGAGAAGTGCAAACCATGAATGTCATTTGAAATAAACCACTATCCTTTGTACAAACTCATAAGAGTTTTCACCTTTTTTCATTCAAGTTTTATTTCTTCAAAGTCTTTCAAGGTTTCAAAACCCAAGGCATTTGTAATCTCATAATAAAATTTCAAGTGGAGGAGTCCTCCACTTTTTTGGTTTCTTCTCCATTTGGGGAAGAGTGTGGTGTTTGGTTAAGTTAGATTTTTCAGTTTTTTGCTTTATATTAGTTTATTTTCATCTTGTCGCTTCTCTTTCAAGTTTTGACCAGAGTAAGCTAACTTTGGGATTGTATCCCAAAGGCCACATAGTTTTGTGGTAGTTTCTTGTTCCCCCATCAGCATCTTATGGACATCCAACTAGCTGGAAGGTTTCCAGGGCTGACGGTTCTAGTGATTAGCCTTGTTCGGAGGTTGATCCCACTTTAGAATAAATCTGCTTGGTAGAACACTAGATTTTGTTTTCTGTTATCTTCAAAGCATCTTTCTTTGTAGTTATCTTTATTTTTCGGTTTCATTTACTTCTTTAAGTTTCACAATCGCTTCACTTTTGCAATAAAACGAACAAAGCCTCTTGAACTTGGCCAAATCCAAGTCAAGAGTACTCTCTGTCGGAGAGCATATAGATTTGCACTTTCCCCTTGCATTAGGCATTTTAAAGTAGGAAGTCTCTTGAACTGTGGTCTTAAGACTAAGTCAAGAGCGCTCTCTGTCGAAGAGTTGAACAAATGCTCCTAATAATAAAACTTTTCAATCCACATTTCCCCCTTAATTAATTTATCTTGGTCGTTTATCCAATACCCGTATGCTCTGCCAACCGGAAATGGTTGGACTAGTACTCAGAAAGGTGGAGGACTTGATAAGTTCATAAGTGATAATTAATTAAAACTTTCACCCCCGTAACCAACGAACCGACGTTGTTCAAAAAGTATTCAAAGCAGTTCTCAGGGGAGGTGCTGGGTTGCCCAATCTGCGACACAGTGGTTGGTTAGCATTGCGCGCCTCGCTGTGATTCCAGACAGGTCCGACATGTCTCTTAAAGGAGTTGCTTAGAATGTCTTTCCGGACACTCTTTTGATATCCTTGGTTTTAGCCATAATAATCAAGAACACCTAAAACACTTAAAATTTACCAAGAGCAATTTCAAAACGATCTCACAAACAACTACTTTTGACTTACATTTTTCAGCATCGCAAGTATTTCATTTGACTCCATTTGGCACTGGTCTTTAAAAACTCTTATATATCTTCTGAATCTGGACCATATGTCCTTGCCATTTGTTTAATATTTATCTTGTGGATGCTTTGTTTTAATTCTAAGTCAGAAGTATATTGTTCATCTTCTAAATTGTATATTGTGGAATTTGCAACGTGGATTGCGTGTTTAATTGTGTTCCCATCATTTTACAAAAAAAACTCCTAAACAACACTCATCCGCATCACCCCACACAAAAAACACTTAAAACACAAGAGCCTTAGTGAAACTCTTTTTTAGGGACTACCCCCCTTGGCTTCGTTAGGAGTTAGCCTAAACAGAGGAGCTAGGATTTAGGTGACAGTACCTGGCTCATTGCTTGCCCCCAAGGCCACACCTCTCTCACTTTTAGTGAAAAGACAACTTTCGAAAGATTTCCGCTACTGGTGTGCAATCTGGCGGACAACAGGAAGTCACTACAGACTACCCTTTTTGGGACTGCATCCCAAACATCTTCATGATTGACTGATACTCCTCGATCATGGCATTCTTCCCAAATCCTGGGAACTTCAATATCATCAATAAATAATTTTGTTGCTGAACAAATGTTGTAGTTCTTCTTTTGTAGGTGATGGTATACGATCTTTCCTACACAACAAGTTAAATTGCATGATTAGAAAACATCTTATAGTTTTCAGAACAAATTCTTACACATAAAGAAATATGTCATACAACCATGCAATTATCTTAGCCAATACAACATTTATCCATATTTCGTGACTTTCTAGATGCCTTCCAATCTCTACCAGAACATTGTTAAGAGTGCACAACTCCTAACATGTCAGCAAAGAGGTTTCATTCTAGATAAGTAGCAATGGAATGTTGTACAGTGCTATATGCCACTTACCCATGTATATTAGTAGTATATTGTTAATCAATGCAACTATTATAATATGCATAATACACAACCTAATTCTTAGGAACATAAGCATATACATCATTGAATAACATTATGTAAGAAATGACAATTCAAATACTTATCTTTGTTTGGTTGCTGGGTGGACTCCCTATGAATCTTTGCAACTCCATTTTAATGTGGATTGTGAGAAGTGGTCAACTCCCTCTGAATATCTGCATCCTTGCAAAAACTACTGAAGTGTGCTCCTTTGCTTTCTTGCAGAAACAACTGGAGTGTGCTCCCTCTTGAAGCTTCCTGGATTACCTGTCCTTGAACTTACATCCATCCTTAATCACTATGCATGCTTATTAGTATCATCATTGTGTTATCCTTGAGGTCTCATACATAACCACACATTTATTAGTATAATCTTAAAACTATCAAAACACAATAATCTCAAGCATGTATAGTCAGGATCATTTCAAACACAGATAATAAACATTAGTATTCAAAGTTTCAGGGAAATCTTCTTTTACTCATACATATTCTTATTTGATCATAGGACTCTTCTGGTTAGTTGAATCATCAATCAAGATAAGAGATATAATATGCATAAAACCTGTGATTATTCAAACCTATACTTTCATGATTCTTCTGGTTAGTCATATCATCAATTATGGTAAGAAACATAATATGCATACAACCATGATTATTCAAACCTATGACTTCATGAATAATCATTATCAACAACACAACAGTATAAGATCCTAACACACGGTAGGATTCTAGCTTGATATAGTAAAAACATACCTGGATTAGCATGCTAGTTAGTTATGTCTAACATACCCGCATAATTTCTTCTGGTTCTCTTAAGTGACTTGTACTAGTAACCTGCATGTCTCATAGGTTAACCATTGTAGGACCAAGTTATACATACCTCGAAAGTAGATCTTTTATGTGATCCATGACAATGGATGAATCTTTGTCTTCATGTCACCATGATCATATGTTCTTGAGGTAGAACATGATTTGTCTTTCTTGGTGTACCTTTTATGTTAGCGAACAACATAAACCTCATACAACATCACAATGCATTAGTACATTCATAAGTGTCAAAACCTTAATCAATGAATATCTTCTATTAAGGTGACACGACAAGTCTAGTAATTAATCAAGATTGTACTGTAATGATATGAAGACAAACATATGATAAACTTAACCATGAAACATACCTGTAAGCCATACCTATCAAGATTGCTTGTAATCTTCTTATGGAAGGCCTTAGCCTCATCTCTCTCTGAAACATGAACTTCTTCACTTATGCAGGTGACCAATCCAGCCTCTTCTAGGATTAACCCAATCCACTTGATTTGCAGAAATTGGATCTGGCGCTGTAATAGGGTTTGTCAGAGAAACCCCAAAAATTCAAACTTTGAATTTCAAACTTTTGAAAAGATAGAAATATGCGCCTTGATGAGCTGATCAAGCTGATATATTCAGAATTTGAAAACTGCAAAGTTTCACTCTTCAATTTTGCCTTTGAAATTTTCGGATTCACTGGACGTGACCCCGAACTAGGGTTTCATGAAGCCCACTCTTCTGCCCAATCAAAAGCTTTGATCCAAAGCTCTAAGCTTCTATTTTATGAGGAGCTTCCAGCCGTGGTCACATATTTCAAAAATTCCCATTTTTGCAGAAGCCCTAATTTTCCACTTTTCTGATCAAAGTGTCTGAAAAATTTTCATGAGATAGCTCGACCTGTTATTTTTCCATCCCGACAGGTTTGACCTCGATTGGATTCTCTGAGAGAGAGTTATGCCAAGTGTCGCAACGTGACCTGTTTATGGGATAATATAGGAGAGCGAAGTTGTACGTCGTGCCACGTGTCACTGGTTCAACTTCGGCCTCTGAAAATTTTCCTGAGATAGTACAGTCTGTGTACTACCTGTCACTTTTTACGAAATTTCATTTGGAGCTTTCTGGCGCAAGTTATGACCTTTTTCCTAAGGTCACCTGATTTTGACTTAGATCTGGAAGAGGCAGAAACCCTATATTTTACAGATCATAAATCACAAAGTACAACGAATTAGAGGTTGTTCTTTGGACACAAGGTACATGGGGATCTGATCTTCGACCTGTAAACGTTTTAGATTCGAAAACTTCGTCAAACGGGATTTATAGCGAAAGTGCTACGATGACTGGTTTTTGCTATATCAAGCCCTAACATCGTAAGTGCAACAAGTGTCATACATGCCATATCATGCCTTCTTTCAGGCTAGCTCTGATACCATGTTAAATTTTCATAATTTACTTCAATTTGGTCTAGGATCTTAACTGAGAGAACAATATGTACAGCAAATCTACAACATATCATTCATGGACACAATAATGCAAGCACAAAAGAGACACAGAGTTTACTTGGGGAAAACTATAAAGGTGAAAAACCCCAATAACTTCTTCAGAGATAGATAGAGCAATGATACAACCAGAATACAAGAGATAGTCTTTTCCTAGCAGTAGAGCCTCCTCCTCCACAAGTGCGCCACTCTCCACAGTGTGAGTGAGAAAATAGAATGTGTAAAATGAGAGAGACACACTCTCTATTTATACACTAACTTGACTGTGATGCACCTGCAACAATTAATTAATACGAATATGCGAAATAGCAGAAATGACAAAACTCAAAATCACTTTTATATTGATCATAGGCCACTTCGAGGGGGCAACCTCTTATGAGCAAGCTCAATACAAATAACTTCACGGTGCCTTCATAGGTCTCAACACACACTTACATACTAAGTCTAGGCACCAATACTATGGGTCAAAACCATGGGCCGCTACAAACTATGGATCAACAATACTACGGGCGACTTACAAAGCATATGCGCCAACAACAATAACACAAACTATTGATCAACAAATACTACGGGATGACTTACAAAGCATATGCGTCCAACAACAACATACTAACAAAGTAAAGACATGGGTTCCTAACATTGACTTGACCTTTACTCAACTAGGTCGTCTTTAACTTAACCACTTAACATAATGCTGACTGGGCCGACCCCCACTAGGGTGGTCTAATAACCCTTTGACCCACATGACTTATACAGGGCCGACCCCAACAAGGTGGTCTAATAACCCATCAAGTATAAGTTACGACACTTACAATATAAATGACGACACTTCCGTATAGAGGAATAATAACATCTCTATAGGAATACAACCACTTATGTATAGAGGAATAATAACATCTCTATAGGAATACAATATACATATATGTGAAATACATTTCGAAGTTACATATACATCAACACTTGATGCCATCAAGGATAACGCAAGTTAGAGATGAGCTTGGAGCAATTGGGGAGGTGGTTGCTGATAATGAGCTTGCGCGAACAACTTTGAATGGGATAACCAAGCAATGGGTTGTTTTCGTTGAGGCCGTTGTTGCTAGAGAAAATTTACCCAAGTGGGATCCTCTTTGGGATGACTTCATTTAGGAAGAGGCCCAAAGAGGATATGTTTAGGGGATTTCATTTACAGGTAACGATTAGGAGGATGTGGCACTTGCAACAAAAGGCAAGAAGAAGTCCAAATAGGGTCCCAAGGGTGGGGCGAAGCAGCAGGGTGATAAAAAAAGGACATGAGCAAGGTAAAATGTTTTGCCTGCAACAAGATGGGGCACTATGCAGTAGTGTGTCCTAACAAGAAGAAGCAATAGATTGCAGTTTCGGCTGAAGTTGATGACTTTGTAGAAATGTTTAACAAGGATTTGTCCCTGGTTTCTTATCAAGCATTGAGTGCATCTACTACTAGTGTTTAGTACAAAGATAGTGGAGCCTCTAGCCACATGACTGGTGTTCGTGAGTACTTTACATATCTTACTAAGAGGGTTAGATCTTGAGGTTGTACTTGGAGATGACACCTCTATCAAGGGAGTTGGATGAGGGACATCCACCTTTCAGAGGGAGTTCAGAGAATCCATGATGGTGAGGGATGTTTTGTCTGTCCTGAGGTTGAAGAAGAATTTGATATTAATTTCCACCATAAAGGATAGGGGATTTGTGGCATTGTTCTGAGATGGGTATGTACTCATTCATCCTAAGGGATCCAGGGACACTACATAAGTGAGGATTGGTGTCTGATGTGGAAAACTATACAAACTCATCTTTCATATTTATCATGCCTTGGCACATAGCAACAACAATGATAGTTATGACTTATGTGGGTCGTGGCACAAGAGGATGGCCCACTTGCATCATCTAGCTCTGAGGATTTTGGGAGAAATGGTGACAGGTGTGCCGGAGTTTAGAATAGATCATAGTGACGTATGCAAGGGGTGTGCACTTGGCACTTATGCCAAGACTGCTTTTCCAAGCAGTGACTACAGAGCATCATGGATACTTGATTTGGTACATTTTGGGCTTTGTAGTCAGATGCCTATTGCATCATTGAAGGGTTATGAGTACTATGCGACCTTCATTGATGACTTCTACATGAAGACCTAGATTTACTTTATGAAGTGTAAATAATCGAAAGGTTCTTCAACGGTTCAAAGAGTTTAAATCTCTTGTGGAGAACCAAATAGGAAGGAAGATCCAGGTTTTGCAACAAACAATGGGGGTGAGTATATCTCCAAGGAGTTTAATAAGTTCTGTGCACAGGAGGGAGTTAAGAGACAGTTGAGAATACCGCAATGCACAACAGAATGGGGTGGCAGAGAGAAAGAATAGGGCAATTGTTGGTGCAACAAGATCTATGCTGCATGATCAAAGTTTGCCATTCTTTCTTTGGGCATAGGCTTGTAACATAGCAATATACATTCAAAATCTGAGTCCCCATAAGGTTTTGGAATGTAAGACTCTTAAAGAGGCTTTCACAGGGAAGAAGCTTGAGGTTGGGCATTTCAGGATTTTTGGATGTCTTACTCACATGTCCCTTCTGAGAAGAGGACAAACTTAGCGCCCACGACAAAAAAGGGTATTTTTGTTGGGTATGATGAGACTTGGAAGGCGTACCGCATATACATTCCTGCATAGAGACAAACAGTTGTGAGGTAAGATGTGAAATTTGAGGACATGGCTTTCGGGAATTCATGTGAGTTAGAGAGGGGGGAGCAACAGGTTCCTACACCTCATGATGGTACAGTGCAATGTTTGACTTCATAGAGTTTAGGGTCACATGTATCAGGGGTGACAGGTTCACAGGTTACAAGTTCCCCAGGTACAGGTACATGTATAGGATCATAGAGCAGCAGTTCCCTAGTTTCAGGATCACAAGTTATAGGTTCACGAGCTTCAGGGTTGTAGACCATTGGTGCTACTTCATCATGCACACAGTCTTAGGCAGTTGATTGGGATGAGCATGAGTAGTTTCCTCCACAGGAGGTTACTTCAAGGAAGAGGAAGCCCAATTGTCTTCAAGATATCTTGAAGGAAGCTCAGGAATTTGTGGGGACTCCAAAGAGGACTATGAGAGAGAGTAAGGTGCCATAGAAATTGGCATCAGGCGAGCAAGTATGGAGAGATGCTGTGGTGGAAGAGTATGCTTCCATCATGAAGAATGAAGTTTGGGAGGTTGTGTCGAGACCTAAGGGGAAGTCAATGGTGACTTCCAAGTGGCTCTACAAGATAAAGTATGTTGTGGATGGCAGCATTGAGAAGTACAAGTCTCGGTTTGTGGCGAGGGGGTTCTCATAGGTAGAGGGAGTTGAATATGATGAGACCTTCGCTCCAGTTGCTTGGTATACTTGATCAGAGTAGTGATCTCCATTGTAGCAAAGATGGGTTGGAAGATCCACCGGATGGATTTGAAGATAACATTTCTGAATGGATTCATATAGGAGGAGGTGTACATAGAGTAGCCAGAGGGATTTTAGGTGCATGGGAGAGATTCTCATGTATGTAGACTGAGAAAGGCATTGTATGGACTGAAGCAAGCTCCGAGAGCTTGGTATTTGAGGATAGATACTTACTTGCAGCAGATGGGTTTTCATAAGAGCGATGGAAATTTGAACCTCTACTTCATTGTAGTTGATGGTGATCCACTCATTCTGGCACTGCATGTGGATGATTTGTTTATTACAGGAGCAGAGAAACTCATAGCTAGCTACAAGAGAGATCTTGCTTTAGAGTTTGAGATGAAAGACATAGGAGTGATGCATTACTTCTGATGAATATAGTTGTCATTGATGACAACCATTAATGACAATGAAGACAAGCAAGCTTGGATGACAAAAGAGTCACAAATAATGATGACATGGCATGAAGAACCTTGGATGTGGGCATTGGAGCCATTGGAACACCTAATGAGCCAAATGACCCATGCTGTGGTCGTTTGTGTTTTAATGGGGTCATGAAGCCTCTTGCTTGTTGAAGAAGCCCTTGGACCCACACTTAGTGGCTCAATGGTTCTTGTATTCTTGAAAGAATGGTGAAGACGATGTGTGTGTTGATGGGGTATTTGAAACCCTTGGAGATGGTTAAAATGCTTATGGTGGTATGATGGGGTCCTTGGTGCCCTTGGAGGTTTGGGTCTTGAACCCACACATATGGTGGCTCTTGGACAATAATGATGATACTCCTAAAACCATTATCATGATGATGATACTCCTACACCATTCAATTGCTTGAAACCCCAACATGGTACAAAGAAGCCTGTAAATGAAATTAATGGTGAAGTTGGCCTAGCTTTAAAAGAAAAACAAAATATATATAATACATTTATAGTAGGTCGGCCCAGTCAAAAGAAAACTAAACCATAATTATGTTAAGTCGGCCCAGTCATTAATTTAAGCAATAAAAACATCATAAGTTAGGTCGGCCAACCCTTAAAAACACCTTGAATGACCTATATAAATTGCACCTTGTTCATTTCAAATGAGAGTGAAACATAGCTATGCAAATTTCAGATTAGTCTGAGGCAGCTACAGGGATTTTCAGGTACTGTAGTAGGCATCCACATTGCACAGTTTTTTTTTATCTTCATCTTTGACTTTTGATCCTTTCTGAGGCAGCTGCAGCATAAAGACTATAAAGCTAAATCTCTGATTTTTGTTGGTGAAGCTGAGGTAGTCATAGAAGTTCAACGCACATCTCTTTTTTGGATGACAATTGCAGCAACATACATAAGCATGTTTTTTATTTAAGGATTTATATTTGAATTCAGTGATGAAGACATCTTGTTGAGGAATTTCAGGGGTACAGTGACAACCACAGGAGTAGCAGACACAAAGACAGTTTGAAGGCAGCTACAGTAGAGAGTTTTTTTTTTAAATCTGATTTTTTGTGACTGAGGAATTTTGGACTGATATATAGCAGCAACAAAGGGTGGGCAAGTGGAAAATCACAGGAGCATGATAGTAGTCTAATTTTCTTGTCTATTATTTCTGATTTCGGGTATATAACTTCTTAGAGCTTTTGGGATTGTCCCGAATTTGTTTACAGCAGCAGAATGATGCCCTAACAAGTCTGTTGACCGTGTTCACACCTTCAACAATCTGAATGATGAAATCCTAGGATGTATGCTACCTTATGATGCTGCTGCATACTACAATATGAAGATGGGTGAAGTATGAACAGTGATGTACACACAGTTGAATAGCAATGAGATGATGCAATATGCATGTTCAAACCTTGATGTATACAGACCTTGATGATGATCTCCCATGCCATGATTTGATGAACACTTGATGTTTATGTTGCCTACACTGATGTTGATAATGATGATGCATATAATTACACAATAGATATAGTGATGTATACAGTGGTAATGGTGTATTAATATGATGATATCTCAGTGATATACATGCACAGTGACATTGGTATGAGCAGCAGTGACTGTGACATACATGACTAGCTTGACCATTGAGTATGAGCAGTATATGGACTAATTTGACATGACAGCCTTATATAGTAATGCAAGCCTTGTCTTAACAGTAACAATATTGGACATCACTGTGGATGATGTGATGGTTCGATATGATAATTAACATGACAATGATGACAGTGACAACATGATGAGCAACAGTTGGTTGGTTGAGGAAATGATGATAAGCAGAAGTTGAAGACATAAGCAGACCTTAAAGATATGGGAAGACCTTGAAGATATGAGCACATTTAGTTGATGAGCAAACTTTGTTAATATGACTGAACTATTAGACTGATGATATTACTGAGGACAGACTGAAGACATGGTTGTGACAGGTTGATAAAGTGTGACATGACAGAGATGCTGAAATTTGAGAAGATATGCATATTGTACTTGTAAATACAAGCAGGGTCTTGTATCATTTTCTTGGCTGGGTCTAAGAAAGACTAGGCAGGGTCCTAGATAAAGAGTTGGTGCTCTTTTGCTTCAGTTGGTGTTGAATTGCCTTACAGTTGTAGCCGTTGAATCAAATATAAAAGCATTACAATTATATCGTGTCTCTCTTGTGCAATGTGTTGATGATGATGTGTTTTATTTGATGAATGACATATGGATTGATAGTTAGTTTATTGATGAATATGGCATGCTGATATGAGAGTTGGTAATTGAAGTTAAAATTGAATAAAGTATAGGCTCACTGATTCACCCCCCCCTCTCAGTGAGCATTGTGTCTAACAATTGGTATCAGAGCAGGCCTTCTGCAGAAGCCTAACAAGCTTGAAGGAAATCAGTAGACACAAGTGAATGAAAGCCACGGAGGAAATTCTTCCACTATTCAATGAATCAAGTTATGAATTCTAGAGCTTCAAAATGAAGTATTACTTACAGGGACAAGGGGTTGACGTCTGGAAATCAGTCGAATGAGCTACAACTAAGAACCCACAAGAAAGCAATGAAAAGGCACTAAGGTTGATAATGAGGAGCTTGCCTCAATTAGAGAAGGAAAGGTTGAATCTTGGAAGGTACACTTCAGCCAAAGATCTTTGGAGCACTCTTGAAGGTGAAAACAAAAGGAAGGCTCAAAATATTGACAAAGCAAAGGGAGTCAAGATATCTGAAGATGAAAATCAAGAAGAGAAGAAGGCTCAAGCATCAAGCACTAGTGAAGGTATGAATTCTTATATTTGCAATAACTCTGAAATTAATGAAGTTGCTCTATTTAAGGTTGAAGAAGATGAGTTGTCAAAACTCAAATAGGCATTTGCAAAAACTCTATTGGATAAGGATGTCAAATCCAATATAAGGCTTAAGAAGAAGATTAAGTGAGCATTTGAAAAATACCAAGAGGACACAAAAGCTCTGTTCATGGGCTTGAAGGTCAAGAACAAAGACTTGCAAAGTGAGTTAGAAGATAAAAAAACTTGAGGTAAAAAGGTTGAAGGATGAACTAGCAAATGAACAAGAAAAGACTGATGTGGATCCTAGAGAACTTGAAGAGACAAGATGGGTTAATCTTGATTTGAAGGTTTAGTTGGATGAGTACAAGAGAATTGAAGAAGTCTTGAAAAATCAGTTAGATGAAAAGGAGAAGGAAAATCAAAGGCTTGAAATGGAAGTGGTTGGACTCAAGAAGAAAAATGAAAAGTTTAATGCATATGGCAAGTTCAATCACAGCTCATCCATCCTAGATGAAATATTAGATTGTCAAAGGTCCCCACTTGACAAATATGGCCTTGGGTACAAGAAAGAAGAAGAAAAATTTGAAGATGACATTTGGCCTCCCAATACTTTTGAAGTTGGATCCACCTCTTCCAAAGAAGAAAGCAAAGCTCCTCACACACCTACACATGGAAAGTAAAAAATGGTTGAAGAAGTCAGCACTGCATCTCAAAACAAATTCAAGTCAACTCCAAGATGGAATCAAAGTCAAGGGTATGAAAATAGATTTAATGGGTATTGTTTTTCTTGTTCAAATTTTGGTCATAAGGGTATGGATTGTAGATCCTATGGAAGAAAAAGTGTTGAAGGTCCAAAGAATGCAGTGAGATGTTGGACATGCAATCAACTTGGACATATAGCTGCCAACTACCACACCTTGAGATGCAACAATTGTAGTGGATTTGGTCATAAAGCCCAAACTTGTACTAGTCCAAGAAGACAACAAATGAAGAGCCCATCATATACATCAGCAAGAAGAACAAATGAATCATGGAAGGAGTATAATACATGCAAAATTGAAGATCTGAAGACAAGCCAAGGACATCCTAAGATGTGGGTGAAGAAAAACATCTTGCTAGATCTAAATGAAGTAGTTGCGGATCAGTGCACAAAGGTGAAGGTGGCTTCCATATGGCAAGCCATACTTGAAGTCTTCTAAAAGACTTTGAGTATACCTTGAGTCCATAGAATTAGGGGATGAACTCAAGGAATGATAATGACCACTCCAAGCAATTCAGGTCCAAGGATTGTGGTTCAAGTATAAATCATGATAAGCTCACTTATTTGTAAAAGTGAGCTTATAGGCAAAGTTAGTAAGGGGGATGGGGCTTTTACTTCATTTTTTGTTTTCATCATCACGCGGATCAACCTTTTCCTTCTATGTGGTTCCTTGGCTCTCTTTTGATGCCTTTCTTCAAAAGGACATAACTTTGACATCCATAGTCATTTTCAATGTCATTTTTGTTTTTTAAATTGCCTATTTTTTCAAGAACTTTGTAGTTAGGTTACCATTTTTTGCTTTTGAAGCCATATTACCTATGCATGACCATGAGTTGAATCCATATTGCCTTACCTTCCTTGCAACTTGTTCATAACGATTTGTGTGGTTTGCTTATTTTTTCGGCTTCGAGTATTTCTTATTTGATGACTACTCCAGACGCACATAGGTTTACTTCTTAAAACTTAAGAGATTTTTTCGACAAGTTTTTGGCCTTCCAGGCCTTTGCAAGGAAACACTTTGGACATCAAATACACAAGTTAAGAACAACTAATGGAGGCGGATATGTAAACAACAAATTTATTGATTACTACACTGCACAGGGAATTCAAATGAAACATATTGTTCCGTACACACCACGACAAAATGGTGTTGCTAAGAGAAAGAGTTACACATTGAAAATAAATAGTTAATTGTATGATCGAAGATAAGGGATTAAGTCTTCCATTTTTGGCTAACGCCATTAATTATGTCAATTACATAGTTAATCACACTCCCACCAAGGATCTAAAAGATATAACACCAAAAGAAGCATGGAGTAACACTAAACCAGATGTTAGTCACTTTCGTGTATTTGGTAGTGAAGCATGGGCTCATGTTCCTCATGAAAAACAAAAAGCATTGCAATCTAAGAGTGAACAGTGCATATTTGTTGGATATTTTGAAGGTGTAAAAGGTTATAGATTTCTTTAACTACTTCTTCAATGATATAATTATTAGAAGAGATGTTAAGTTTGATGAAAATATCTTGCCCTGCGAGCATGTGCTATCTATGCCCTATGAGCCATCTTTGGTGCTTGTGCCATCTTCTACTTCCAACTTCCTTGATGGTGTTCCTACTTCTACTTCTTCTTCTAATGATGATAGTGAGGATGAAAATCCACCTCTACCTGCTTAGTTTCCTGCATTTGCATTGACACAACCGCTTCTTCGATGGATCCGTGCAACATGCAAAGAAGTTGGTGATCTTCTCGGTGATCCTAGAGATCAGTGTCAAACACGTTTGTAGTTCCAATGAGCCTCTTCTTTTTTGGATAAAGTTTCAAAGCATCATAATCCAAGAATATTTGATGAAGCTTTAGGCCATCCAGATTGGGATGCTACTATGGATGAAGAATATCGTTCCTTAATGGAAAATGATACTTGGGATCTTGTACCTATTTCAGAAGGAAGACAAATTGTTAGATGTAAATGGGTCTATCGAACTAAGTATGCATTTGATGGAAGTGTTGAAATATTTAAGGTAAGGTTAGTTGCCAAAGTATTTTCCCAAATCGAAGGAATTGACTTCAATGAAACATTTTCTCTTATTACCCAAATTAACTCCATATGCCTTGTTCTTTCCCTCGCTACTTCACATAAATGGGAGATCCATCAAATGGGTTTCAAGTTTGCCTTCCTGCATGCAATTTACATTAATAAATTTACATGGAACAACCTCCTGGTTATGTTCAGAATGACTCTAGCTCTGTCTATCACCTTAAGAAATATCTATATGGCCTTAAGCAAACTCCTTGAACTTGGTATGCCAAAATGGATAGCTTTTTTATTGACACTTGTTTTTCTAGATGCCCTTCTAACCCCAATGCCTATCCCAAGAAAATAGGAAATCGTCTCATCATCCTTGTTTTTTATGTTGATGACCTTATTCTTACTGGTAGTGACCATAAACTTTTAACCCATGTGAAATCTAACCTTAAGAAAAAATTTGAAATGATAGACTTAGTACATTTGCATTGTTTTCTTGGCCTCCAAGTCCTGCAAACCAAAGAAAGAATTTGTATTTCTTAGTCTAAGTATGCTTGTGACCTTCATTGTCATTTTAACATGGATGATTGTAAACCAGTCCCATCTCCATTCCAGTTTGAAGTCAAACTTATTGCCACTTGCACTTCAACCAAAGTAGATGCCACCTTGCATTGCCAACCAGTTGGTAGTCTCTTGTACTTAACTCATACTTGTCACGGTGTTTCCTTTGTTGTTGGTCTTGCTACTTGGTATATACAAACACCCCATGAAAGCTATTGGAAAGCAACAAAAATTATGCTTCAATATATTTGAGTTATAATTCATTTTGTGACTCATTACAATTAAGGGGGGACTCCTTTGTTGGTTGGTTTCACTGATTCATATTGGGTCGACGACTCTGATGATTAGAAGTATTTTACATGTTATGTTTTAGTCTTGGTTCCAAACTTGTAACTTGGGCTTGTAAGAAACAACAAACTCTTGATTTTTATTCAGCAGAAGCAGTGTATCGAGCCACAATTAATGCAAGCTAGGAATCCTTGTGGCTTCGACATATCTTTTTAGAGTTTGGATTCAAGTAGCAACATTCAATTACCCTTTGGTGTGACAATCAGAATTCCATTAAGCTTGCCAAAGATCCACTTCAACATCAACGCAACAAACACATCAAGCTAAATGTGCACTTCATTATAAAGCTTGTTCATGATTGCATTCTCGAAGTGCTCTTTTTCCCTACATATGATCAAGTTGTAGACATCTTCACAAAATCTCTTACAAAAGTGAAGTTTTCTAAAATTTTCTAAACTTTGATCTATGCTAGGAGTTCAAGAATTTGTCATTAAGGGGGGATAGGCTCTAATGCCTCCTTCCTTCTCCTATAATGTCACTTTTGTAAATTCTTTGTTATTATAGGGGGATGCTAGGATATTTAGATACTTAGGAGTTAGTTAAGATCAACTTGGTATAATGTGTCTTTAGGTAAAGTGTATTTTTTTAGTATGCATTTGTACTCATGTAATCCAATGGTAATGATATGTTCTAGAAATATAGTGATCCAATGGTTTATCTTCACCTCGATCTTAATTATTATTGATTTGTGGCTTAACACTTGATTAGTCCATGATCTATATTTAAAGAGAACAGAGGGTCATTTTGTTGGAATTCTTAATGATAATAGATAGATGTGAGACACCAATCTCCAATGATGTGAGCACCAACTCACTCAGACACCAATATAATTAGGACACCAATCCCACATGCAAGCACCAACTCACTGATTACAGGCTCCAACCTATGAGGACACCAATCCTCTGCGCAAGCACCAACTTGTTGATACAGAATCCAACTTGTGAGGATACCAATCCTTTGCGCAAAAACTAGCTTGTTGTGTTCAGGAACCAACCTGATTGGAGACTGTAGTCTCCCTTCCTTGCCCCTTCCTACCACCCTAAGATAGATGTTGTTGTACTTCTGTCACATTGTCTTTAGATTTGCGCACACAATTCTAACACTATGTTCTGCGCTCTGCTTCGCTTCCTGCTGCGTTCACTTTTGATGTTCCCTGCTTCAATTTTGCTCATAGCTTTTGCTTCAGTCTTGCTTGCTGTTCTGATTCTTCGTACATACTCGTCCACATGCTCCTTGGAATTTTCTCACAAATGCTCCTTATATCCGCGAGACCGCTCCTTATTCTTCTGCATGTCTTGTAACCTCACGCACTTCTTCAATTCATATTGCCTCTGATTCCCTTGAGCATTTCATCTAACCTGAATCTTGCAAATTTCGAATGCTACTTCATTTGTGCTTACAAGATTACTTTTCATTCATCAATCTAACTCTTATTTATACTAAAATTTCTCAATTGATATGTCCACAAGTTGGGGCTTCTCTAAGTCAGTGACACCCCTTCTTCCTTTATTTTCGGTCAAGCTTACCCAAACATTTTCCACTTGTCTTATCTTGCGTGGATGGAGTTCCATAACTTTGTGTGTCTTGTGCACACTAGTTCCATATCTTGGTGGGGCTTGGGCACTGGAGTGCCATGACTAGGAGGGATTAGAGTGCCATGCATAGATAACCTTGTTCTGTAACCTAGTTTTAAGACTTCCTTCGACTTGGAGAGACTTGCACATATATTTTCTATATACTTCTTCAAACTGGCTTTAAGACTTCATGCTTCTTGCTTGACATCATCATGCTTCTTGTTAGACATCAATGACAACACCAAAGTTCAAAAATCTCCCCCTTTGGCATTTATGTCAACACCATTCAAAACTAAGCTCCCCTGAGTATGAGTTCTTTTATGCACTTAGCGTGCTTCCCTTGCATTCATGCCAGTTGATCCTTTAAGCACTCATGCACAAAATTTAATCCAACATTTATTTGCAAAAAATTCTACCTGGTATTCCCCCCCCCTTTGACATCAATGGAAAAGGGATGCTCCCCCTGGCTTCATGTTTCACTTTCTTTCTTCTGCCGTGCCAAGCTCCTTCCATGTTGTAGATGCTTGAAATTGATGTGCAGTGGGAATAATGCCTAGTTTCTTTTTGAGATATTCAAAAGTATCTCTTGGAAGTGATCAAATTCCACTTGAACATCCTTTAAATTTGGTTTCATCCATAGAACTTTCACATAACAAGTTGTTGTTGCAATGTATTATGCTTCTGTTGTAGATAGCGATACAGAGGATTGTTTCTTGCTCAACCAGGATATTAAGCAATTTCCTAAGAAAAATGTTGCTCCGCTTGTACATCTTCTGTCATTGATACTTCTTGTCCAATCTGTGACTATATATGCTACCAAGGTCAAGTCATTACTTCGTGGATACCATCAACCAGAATCTAAAGTTTCCTTCAGATATCTGAAGATCCTTTTCACAGCTTGAGCATGTGTCTCCTTAGGTGCTCCTTGAAACCTTGCAACTAGTCCTACAACTTGCATTATGTATAGTCTTGAAGCTGTTACATATAACATGCTTCCAATAATTGATCTATAAAGTTTTTGATCTACTTCCTTTTATTCATCTTCCTTACTCAATTTGCAACCAGTAATCATAGGGGTACATATGGGCTTGCAATCTTCCATATTAAATCTTTTCAACATATATTTTACATACTTGGTTTGAGAAATAAAGATACAATTATAAAGTTGAGATATTTGTGTTAGATTTTTTAATAATATAGCAGTATAATTTTTGTCTCTTTCAAATTTAACTACACATAGGGATTACTGAAAGAATAATCATGCACATAAACACAAGGGACACAATAGTTTACCTTGGAAAACCCAAACTCGAGAAAACCCCAACAAACCTTTCTTATTCAGAGATTCAGTACAAAATACAAGTACAACCAGATATAGAAGTGATATTGAACAAGATAGATCACATAAAATATGATTCCAAATAAAGAACCCCCAAAATAGTAGTCTTCTACAAACCTTTAGCCTTCTTCTCTCCCTCTTGTGTGCTTGAGTAGTAGTATTGAGCGAATTGCTTGGTTGTTTAATGTCATGTCCCAAATTTGGTATTGGGTCACAATGGCCTAATCACATTGGCTCTATTCATTAGAGTTTGTCAAATTGATGCTAAAGGTCAAATAATTGCCAAGGAGGAAAATTACTAGTTTCCTAGGTTTGGGGTGGAAGCTTTGGGATTTGGAATAATGGGGATAATAAATGATGTTTGAACATTAGAATGGCATAAATATTTAATAAAGGATCTAAATAAATATATACAAGTGAAAATCAAAGTGGCATTTCATCATGAAGACACATGGAGGAAGTGGGACCCACATATGGCTAGATTTCCCCACTACATTTGGCATCATTCTCTCACCAATTCGAATTCAAGGTGAATGGTAACATACTTGGGGGAGTCCAAAAGGTATTATTCATTGCATGACTCATCCAAGGTCGAAATATAGAGGAAGAGTAACTCCCATGGAAGAGGAAGAGGCAATTTGGAGCTAGTGAGACACTTGGGCTAGATTCCCTAGCTCTATGACAACAATGATGAAGATGCTATGACACCTATGACACAAATCAAACCTGAAGGCTGACATATGACATATATGACATGTCAGGGCTAAAAATAGACTCCAAGAGGGCGCTCAAGGGTGTTAGGGCAGCTAATATGCTTCCACATGTGATTTGGTGGAAGTGGGAGACTAGGAATTGTTGTACAAGTGGCGTTCTTTGGAATCTCTTCCCAACTTGAGTTGGCATGAGTCTCTTGGAAGGAATTCGACCCATGGAGGACATTAGAAGTTTATAAATGTCAATAACAAAGAATGAAACCAGCTTTTGATCATTTGTAGAATTTGCAATTGCATTTGTGAAGAGGGAGAGCTAGTGGATGACTAGTTTCTTGCCTTAGCCAATTTCGAGGGTGAAAGATTCCCATCCAAGTTGGTAATTGGAAAGGCCATTCAGACCTTTCATTTGGAGCTTTAATGGAGTCTTTATTTGCAGGTGTAAGCTACAGGGCAGCTCATGGTTTCTTCTATTGCAGCTCACTCCTTCAACCATTTCCAGTTTTGATGGCATATTCTTGATCCTTGAGGGAGGGCGTTTTTGGTGAGCTATTGTAATCTTTGGGGAAGCTCTTAATGCCCCATTTCTTTTGTAATATGAATTAAATACTCTGTTCTACATATCCAAGAAGTTTCAGGTCGAAATTCCAAGTATAAATGTATAAATCTCATTTTTAATGGAAGAACAATGCCATTTCCCCACTACCTTGTTGTGAGCCAATGTATTGATGATGATTTTGAATGAATGGATGATTCTCTGATATATTTGTGATACATATACTACCATGGATGTCTTCTACAAGTTTCATGTACTGTACTTGAGCATTTGAAGCATTTTTACTCAGTTTAATTGCATTGGGAGAAGAAATAGTGCCATTTCCCCAAGGGTCGAATTGGTGATTTTTGCAGTTGAATGGGAGAGGGTGAGAAAAGTTTTAATAAACCATTAATGGTGCATATGAGACCTTAATAACATACTTAACACATTACATACCTCTGTTCATAAATTTGAGTGGGTTTGGAGGCATTTGGGAAGCCATTTTTAGTACTTACCTTAGGGGGATTTGAACCCCAAATTACTAGTAAAATTGCATACTTGGTCCAGAATCTTAAGAGAGTTTGCAGAGGTCTTTTGGTGGCTATATGTTATCCCTGAACATCATATTCAATCCCTAATATCATTCATAAACCTTCCTTGAAGATTTGAAGGCATTTGGAGTCAATTTGAGACCTAGAGACCAATACTAGTCAAAGGGAAATCACTAGTAAAGTTACCTACATTGACCAGAATTGAAAGAGTATTTGCAGAAGTGTTTTAAAGGTACAAAGGCATCCCTGAAACACATATTTATGTTCTAATATCATTCATATACCTTCTCAGAAGATTTGGGATCATTTGGGGCAAATTTGGGACCTAGAGATCGAAACTAGTCAAAGGTCGAATTAAGGAAAAAAGTGGAAAATTGCAATTTTAATAAAATTCCTAACAAGGGACATTACATTTAAATGAGGAGGGAGTCACCTATACTTATATTGTTTATGTGCTAACCTTTTTCCACTCTGGGTTGACTTTCCTTCTTAAATTGGGATAACTTGTCTTTATGCAATAATAAATTACAATTATTTGATTTTTCTTGTTGAGACGACTTTCTGTCATTACTGGGGCCGACTTGACTTAGGAGAAACATAATCATTTTCTAGTGAGGATACGTCACATAGCTACAAACATCAACACTCCCTCGTAGCTAGGGAGGTATCATCACGTTGGAACACATACGGATATCATCTCATCATCACAGCTTGTCTCGTAGATCTCATCATTGTAAGAAAGGTCTGTTTTGATCAAGTCCTTCCGATCAAAAAAATTGTTCCCAGTGGTACCACATCATCTCTGCAAAGATGATATATGATCCATATTAACAACCTGGTCATCCTAGATCCTAGAGGAACACATCCTCATACTTTATCATTCTAAATACCGAAAGGAGGCTGCACTCCTCAAGAAGACACTTCTTCCAAGCACTTTATCGGTCTCAAATCGAAGGGAGGCTCCAAATCCCCATGAAGACTCTTCTTCCAATTTTCCATTCATTACAACTGGAAGGCGGTGATGACTGCATCTAGTCCACCCCTCTGGGCCCAAGCTCCACATAGGAGAACTCTCCACATAGGAGAACATCCCACACAGGGATACACCCCACAAAGGAGTCCTCTCTACACAGGAGAACATTCCACACAGGGGCACTCCTCAAAGGATTCAGGCACAAGACTCGACTTGTGCCTCATCAATAGACATTCTGGTCATCAATATCCCTTCATGAGGAAGGGAATCCCCATAGCCCCAAGATTTTCACAAAAGTATGCAAACTTCACTCTTGACAAAGGCTTTGTAAGGATATCTGCTTTTCACAAAAGTATGCAAACTTCACTCTTGACAAACGCTTGGTAAGGATATCTGCAATCTGCTCATATTTGGAGATAAATTGGAGCTTCACTACTCCTTTTTGAACTGTCTCTGATTTAGTGATATATGATCTCAATATGTTTAGATTTTTCATGAAACATAGGGTTCTCCGAGAGATTTACACAACTCTAGTTATCACATAATATCATTGTCACATCAAGCTCACGACCATACAAATATTCTAGCATATTTTGAAGCCATACTGCTATTAGGATATTCCTATACTCCATCTTAGTCCTACTAGCTTTTCAGTCATTTTCATTTTCAGTCTTTTAGGGTTTGCATGCACTTTTAGGGTTTGCATGCATTCTATGGTTTGCATGCATTTCCAGTCATCAGTCCTAGCACCTAGCCCTCAGTTAGCTAGCCCCCGGAGCTTCTTCTTGATGAGTTTCAGCCCTCCCAGTGCCTAGTGCGCCCTCCTTTCACCTACTGCATGAGAGAGGCGCACTTCTTCACCTACTAGGCCATCTATGTTTAGTTAACAAGAGTTCTCTCCCTGATTTTAGGCTTGACTCACTCTTTATTGACCTTATCACTCCGATGGACCTCTAGTGTGACTAGATAGGCTGTTTTGACTCCAGTTAGCTCCATGAGCGCCCTCCACTGAGCCTCCTTCACTACATCAGTGCTTCCATGTGCCAGTTACACCTACCACATGTGCCAGTTACACCTACCACATTCAGTTAGACTTAGTTTGACTGCTGGTTGACTATTACTTGTGCATTGATGACTTCATTGATGATGAGTTGGACTCCTAGTTATGACTTGATGACACTCCACTGATTATGGATCTGTCCATGCAGGCTAATTCGAATCACACCTAGTGTATTCGAATCTTGAGCATTGTATATTTACTTGTTTACTATTCATATTAATGTAACATGTGTAATTATTCCGCCTCTATCTGAGCTCCTTTGGATCTGTGTTCTACTGCTCTATTCTTCTTCTATTATTCCTAAATTCTTTCATTGTGAGGTTTACATCATCTCTTTGGATCTTCTGTGAGCATCTTCACATGGTATCAGAGCCATTAGAGAGTATATTCTACCTCCATTCTTGAGAGTTTTTTGTAGGTATTTCGAAGTTCCAGCAGTTGCAGCAACAGTTTCAACAGTTTCTTTTTGCACTCATTTTAGCAGTCAAGATGAGCAATTCGAATGCTCCTTCTTCTCCTATAATTCTCACTCCTTCCAATTACTTTGAATGGAAGGGTAGGATGATATTACACTTGCATAATAGAAAGCTAAATCGAATAGTATTTGAAAAAGATTCCATACCACATCAAGCTGTAGAGAGAATCAAGCATCTCAATAGAATTGATGAAGCTTTTGGATTCATATGCCTCCATATGTCAGAAGATCTACTGTTTCATGTTGAAGGATTGAAGTCTCCCAATGAGTTATGGACAAAATTGGGTAGGCTCTTTGGCAAACAAGATGCTCTCGAAAATGAATTGGCTTCCCTGCAACCTAGCAATTTCAAGAGCATTCAAGCATTCATCTCAAAATTTCAGAATTTGGTTGTACAAAGCAAGCATTGTGGCATCACTAAAAATGATGAGCAATTGGTGCTCTCCATTTTGAGCAAACTTGGATCTCAATTTTTTGTTTTTGTATCTACTTTCCATTCTGGGCGAATGTCAATCCCTTGATGGAAGTTTCCTACCTTGGCAAACTTTACTGCAGCTCTCATTCAAGAAGATGACAAATTGATTCAAATGGGTGCCATCAAGGCCTCCAAAGATCTAGCTCTTCTAGCTAGAGAAGCAAGTGGAGCGAATGCAAAGGGGAGGCAAAAAGACAAGGACAAGAAGCCATCCAAATCCAGAAATGACAAACACAAGAGACCTAATTGCTCCTACTGCAAGAGAGGAAACCATCCTGAAAAAGCTTGCATGCACAAGAAAATAGATCTACTAACCAAGCTTCTTGAACAAAACAAAATTGTTGTTCCAAAAGAAGCAAAGATGTCTGATTCTGGAAGTGGATCTGATGATTGCCATGCATTGATGGCTGGTTTTTCAAAGTCAAAAGCCCTCCTCATAGATTCTGGAGCCTCCAACCACATGGTTGTCTTTGAAGAATCTTTCTCCTCTTTAGATCTCAAAGATGGGCCTACTATTCACATGGGAGACAACTCTCAGATTCCTGCCAAAGGATTGGGTACAGTACATATGGAGCATGGTAAGTTCAAAAATGTTTTATTTGTTACTTCTCTAACAGCTAATTTGTTATCAGTATATCAGATGACTCATACAGGATCACCAAAGCAAGTAACTTTTGGTCCAAACACAGTAGAGATTACAGAGATCTCCACTGGAAAGGTTATAGCGAATGGGGTTTCTAATCATGCCTCTAAGGCATATGAGTTCTCTCACTTCATGCCCTTCTCTCCGACTATTCCTTCAGATTCTGATCAAGATCAGAGTGACTCCTCTTCTAATGAAGAAGAAGATCAAGATCTTGATGTTGAGATCAGAGTTCAAAAAGATTCAGATCCAGAACCAACACCTATTCTCAGTCCATATTCGAGGTCAATATGGGCTCACACAGTCCTTGCTACTACTGAGAACACAGTTGAGGATTCATTTGTTCACCAAACTACCAGACTTTAGCATCATGCCAACCTTGCATTATGCCATCCACCTCTCCATGAGAGATGCAACATGATGATGGGGTTCTCTCTTCCATCACATGGGAAGACTCCTCATGTTCCATTCGCTCCAGTTGCAGAAAGAATTCCTGAGAGACTTGCTTTATCCAATACATCCTCTACATAATGGAAGGCACATCAGAAGACTAGATCCACATCTAGCACCTGTTTTGGCATCCTACAGGGGATCAACTTGTCAAGTTCTTTGCAGAAGTTTTCACTGATGAAAGCTTCCTTATTTTCTGCTTAGTATGATGGTTCTTTGAGCTATTTACTGTTCTTTTGAGGGGGGGTATTTTTCCCATGAGGTTTTCCCCATTTCCTCGGTTTATGGACAATTCTTTATTTTTCTATCTTACTTGATTGTATGGGTGACCTTTGGTCCTAGTTACCAGGGCCTAGGACGGATTAAGGGGGGGGTGTTAGGATATTCCTATACTCCATCCTAGTCCTACTAGCTTTTCAGTCATTTTCATTTTCAATCTTTTAGGGTTTGCATGCACTTTTAGGGTTTGCATGCATTCTAGGGTTTGCATGCATTTTGCATGCATTTCCAGTCATCAGTCCCAGCACCTAGCCCTCAGTTAGCTAGCCCCCAGAGCTTCTTCCTGATGAGTTTCAGCCCTCCTAGTGCCTAGTGCGCCCTCCTTTCACCTACTGCATGAGAGAGGCGCACTTCTTCACTTACCAGTCCAGTTATGTTCAGTTAACAAGAGTTCTCTCCCTGATTTTAGGCTTGACTCACTCTTTACTGACCTTATCACTCCAATGGACCTCTAGTGTGACTAGATAGGCTTTTCTGACTCCAGTTAGCTCCATGAGCGCCCTCCACTGAGCCTCCTTCACTACATCAGTGCTTCCATGTGCCAGTTACACCTACCACATGTGCCAGTTACACCTACCACATTCAGTTAGACTTAGTTTGACTGCTGGTTGACTATTGTTTGTGCATTGATGACTTCAATGATGATGAGTTGGACTCCTAGCTAGTTATGACTTGATGACACTCCACTAATTATGGATTTGTCCATGCAGGCTAATTCGAATCACACCTAGTGTATTCGAATCCTGAGCATTGTATATTTACTTGTTTACTATTCAGATTAATGTAACATGTGTAATTATTCTGCCTTTATCTGAGCTCCTTTGGATCTGTGTTCTACTGCTCTATTCTTCTTCTATTATTCCTAAATTCCTTAATTGTGAGGTTTATATCATCTCTTTGTATCTTTTGTGAGCATCTTCACAAGTGCTTCCTTTCTAACCGCACTGGTTGTGAGGTACTCTGCCTCTGTTGTACTGAGTGCCACAAAAGACAGTTTCTTGCTGAACCAAGAAACCATTGCTGATCTCAAGCTAAAAAAACACCCAACGGTTCTCTTTCTATCAACAACACTACCATCCCAATCTGAATCTGTGAATCCCACCAGCTCCACTTAATTATCTAAGGTATATCTCAATGCATAACCAATTGTACCATGAAGATATCTCAACACATGCTTAGCCGCCATCCAATGTAATTTTCTTGGCTCGACCATGTGCTGACTTAATGTGTTCACTATATAACACTAAATCTAAAGATATGGCATAATCATGTAACTTGTTTAGATTCATCACCATAGGTGATGTAATGGAATTACAATCCATCATCCCAAATTTTATCAAAACATCAAGAGTATACTTCCCTTGACTCAGGAAGATCTCATCATGTCTCTGCCACACCTCTAATCCCAAGAACTAATGTATTAGGTTAATGTTATTCATCTCGAAATCAAAGGATAGATCCCTATGCATCTGTTAATGAATCTCTATGTCTTGGTGAGAAACAATATCATGATCAATATCAACAATGTGTGCCATCTGAACATGCTGAATCTTGGGCCATTGCTTTAACTAAACAATATGAACACTCAGGCACAAGTAATGCTCTAACCAATTTTCTAGTTTTCAATGATTTCAGCTGGAATCCAATTGCTCTTCATGTGGTCCCCACATCTTAGGTAACATGCTAAAGTAACTAAGGAACTTCAGAGAACTCATCAACTGCTACTAATTGCAATTCCTCTTAATCATTAGAAGGATGAATATTTGTAGTAAAGAGAGACCAAAATTCGTTGGAGCCTCCTGCTTCCAAACCATCAATCTCCATATGAGATCCTAGGGGCCTGTAGGTTATTTGAATTAATGTACTAGGTCCACACTTGATCCACAGTACACAAAGGAAAAGTATTTCACACAAAACTCATTAGAATCATCTCCATCTCCCTCTCAAGGAGGGACACATCATTCTCCCTGTCTCAGGGAGAATTTCACATCGATGCTGCAACCATCAGTATTCAAGCATCCTGCTCCCTCTCAAATACTGGGTATCAATGTGATCTTCACATTCATCACTTGTCCTCTTGTTGAACGATTATCACTTGTTCTTTAGAACAAGTCTCTTGTAGGTCATAGAACATGATCTTTTCTACAAATCAAGTTCAACTAATTAGTTATTGACATTGCATAATCATGAAATTCAATCAAATCATATTGAAATTTCAATGCAATAGTTCACACAGTTATGTAAGCATCTTAGTCAATGCTTCAACACAACTTCCATCCATATCCCAAACACACGTGGTGACTATCTAGATGCCTTCCATCTCCACCAGAACATACTAACAAGAGCGTGCACTACTCCAATTATGTCAGCAAAGAGGTTTCATCCTAGACCAGTTCCAACAAGGGCTCATGGGTTACTGTGCAACACTATAGGATACTTACCCAACACATATATGCACTACATGAGCCTATTGCTCATCGATCTCAGTCATGCATAAATGAAAATTGTATCACATATCTACACATAACTGTTGTGAACATTATCCTTTAAACCAAACATTCAAAGATTTAAATAATAACTCAAATGAAAGTACAAATACTTATCTTTTATTATTTTGCGTACTCCCTCTTGATCTTTGCCTCCTTCCAAAAATCACATGATTACTTAGATCTTCACCTTCTTTCTGTAGCCTGGATCTTTCATCACCAATGATAATCACATCATCTTGATACTGCAATCATTGGTGCACACATAGAGTGTACTAGAGGAAGTACTCCTTTCGACGATCTTTTGCAATTTTCTCAAGATAATCTTATGCATTCCTTGACCTATTTTGTGGAGAATCTTCATGGCAACATCACTATCTGAAATAAAACTTAAGAGAGTAGTAACAAGCAAGTAATATTTCTGGATTTCTTCTTCTTGTTTCTTCTTTTCTGGTTCATGCTTCTCTTTAGTTGTAGAGGCATCATGCTTTCCTTTTCTTTTCTTCCACCATTCTGCATAAAAGAGACCTAGATTTCCATAATTGAAACATATGAGGTTTGACTTATCCTTCTTTATCTTTGGATTTTGGACTGACTTGATGCCTTTCTTTCTCTTGTTTCACTTTCCTTTCTTCTTCCCAATTCTGGCTGCAAGAACTAGATCTTCTTCCTTTTCCTTTGAGGTAGAGGCAAGCTCCCTTGTTTCCTCTTGGATACATTCTGAAAAAAACTGATAAAAAATGGATAACTGACCGTGAGCACATATTCCTTTCACAAATGGCTTCCATTCCGAAGGAAGTCCACCAATAGATGTCAAGACAAATCTCTGTCGGCGACACTTTCATCAACATCTGCCAGTTGATCTCTGATATGGGAAATCTTCAAGAAATAAGAATAAATTGAATCATCATTTGTGAACTTCACTTGACAAAGTTGGTCTTTTAGGGCCAAGATTCTGCTAGGGTTCTCATTCTCATAAAGTTTCTTCAAGGCACCATACATATTCTTTGCAGTGTTCTGACTTGCAATAAGAGGTACACTATGATCTTTCACTAAGTCGATCAAAATCCTCATTGTTATGGCTTCATTCTTCTTGTGTCTTTCTTTCTCTCGGGCTCCCTCGGCTCTGGAATATCTTTGAGTATATGATCCTTGAGATCATGTTCTTTTAGGAGCACGAGCATCCTACTCTTCCAAGGTCATAAGTTTGAAACTCCCTCCAATTTGTCATCTAATATGAGTCCAACAATAATCTTGTCTCTGGTTCATAAATACATAAAAAATGAACCTTTTCGGATTTGAAATCTATTATAGAAACCCTAGCACGATCTAGGTAAAAAATGAAACTTGGAATTTGGAAAATATGATTCCACCGGTGGATGTTCCCTCCTAGGGCGAGTTGAGTAGCCCTCCTTTTTTTCTGTATTTGTGGACAGAACAACTCGCAAACTAAAACCCTAATTTATGCAATTTTTGCAATCTATGCAGAATTCAGGTCAAAACTGATACTTCAGATTTGCAATTTCCTAACCCTAAATTTTCAGACCCTAAATTTCTGGCCCTAATTTTTAAACCCTAAATTTTCAGACCCTAAATTTCTGGCCCTAATTTTTAAACCCTAAATTTGGCCCCTGATTTTTGGACCCTGATTTTCTCAAGCCTAATTTTTCAGCAATGACATCTTTCAACATCGCTTTGATTTTTGGGTAAATCTTTGTTCTTTACATGCAATAGGATATTGTACGTGGGCCCATAAATTGTTAGACTTTTTAATAATATAGCAGTATAATTTTCATCTCTTCCAACTTTAACTACACATAAGGATCATTGAAGAATAATCATGCACATAAACACAAGGGACATAATAGTTTTTCCTGGGAAAACCTCAACAAACCTTTCTTATTCAGAGATTCAATACAAAATACAAGTACAACCATATATAGAAGTGATCTTGAACAAGATAGATCACATAAAAGATGATGCCAAATCAAGAACCCCAAAAATAATAGTCGTCTACAACCATTTAGTCGTCTTCTCTCACTCCTGCACACTTGAGTAGCAGTCTTGAGCAAATTGCTTGGTTGTTCAAATGAGGAGTGTGTCACTTATATTTACACTGGTATGTGTTGAACGATTTCCACGCTGGGCCGAGTTGCCTTCTTAAACTGGGTCGAATTGTCTTTATGCAATAATAAATTACAATTTATTGATTTTTCTTATTGAACCGACTTGTTATCTTTATTGGGGTCGACTTGACTTAGGAGAAACATAATAATTTCTAGTGAGAATACCTCACGTAGCTACAAACATCAACAATTTGGAGTCCTAGAAAGAAAGACAATTATCCAAGCATTGACATTTCAAATTCCTTCTGCAGGTTCTTAGCAAAATTTTGGCTTAAACTATTATCATTACTTCCAAAGATGATATCATCTACATATACCTCAACAACAATTATATTTCCATGCTCAACTTTTATATATATATTATTGTCTACATTGTCTTTTCCAAAACCTTGTTGTTGCAAGTACTTGTCTAGTCTTGAATACCAAGTTCTAGGTGCTTGCTTTAACCCATACATAGTTTTCTTCAATATGCAGACATAGTCCTTGTTATTTGAAAGAAAGAAATCTTCTAGTTGCTCTATATACACTTCTTCTTCTAGTTCTTCATTTAGAAATGCTGATTTTACATTCATTTAATATACAGTGATATTTTTAGAGAAAGTATAGGCCAAATTTGTTTTGATTGCTTCTATTCGTGCTATAGGGGAAAAGGTTTCTTCAAAATCTATTCCTTCAACCTGTGCAATTGCATATCCCTTGCATGCCAACCTTGCTTTATTTATGACTACCTGTCCATCCTCATTTAGTTTGTTCCTAAAAACTCATTTGGTACCAATAACATTTTTATCTTTGGGTCTTGGAACAAGTTCCTAGGTCTGGTTTTTCTCAATCTAATTTAATTCTTCTTTCATGGCTTTAATCCAGTGTTTATCAGTCTTGGCTTCATCAAAGAATTTTGGTTGTACTTTTGACAGCGTGGAGAAATGTACTTCTTCAGGGGTGTTTTTTAAGTGCTTCCTTCTTGTTTCTACACCAACATTTTTATCACCGATAATCAAATCTTTGGAATGATTCTTTTGGACATAAATAGAGAGAGTCTTTGTGTCTGGTCTTCTTATGGTTCTTCTTGATGTGTATCTTCTTGTCAATCTCTTGACTCCTCCTCTTCTAGTAGGTATTCTGATGATTGTTCAAACGATGGCTAATCATCATCATCATGTAGTCTTATATGTGTGAGTGCTTCATCTACCCTCACATCTAGACTTTCCACCATATTATTTAGTCTTAGGTTGTAGCATTTGTATGCCTTGCTTCTTTTTGCATATCCAAGAAAGATTCCTTCATCAGATTTGGAATCAAATTTTCCTAGGTTTTCATCATTTCATTTGATATAACACTTGCTTCAAAATATTCTAAAATGCTTAATTGTTGTTGGCCCTCCTTTCCAGAGTTCATAGGGAGTCATGTTGCTATATGTTCTAATTTTATCTTTGTTTAAAATATGAATAGTAGTATGAACAACTTGATTCCAAAAAATGTCGGACAATTTAGAATCATTTAACATTGTTCTATCAATTTCCTGCACAGTTTTGTGTTTTATTTTTGCTACTCCATTTTTTTGTGGAGTCTCGGCAGCTGAGAAATGTCTTATGATTCCATGTTTATCACCGAAATCCTCAAATTAATTTGAGGTGTACTCACCTCCATTATCTAATTAGACACTTAATCTTCAATTCAATCTCATTTTCAACTTCTTCTTTAAAATTTTTGAAGCACTCAAATGTCTCTGACTTTTTCTTAAGGAAAAAATCCCATGTCATTCTAGTATAATGATCATTGAAGAGAAGGAAATAAGATTCACCATTTATAACTTTGGTTCTCATTGGGTTGCAGATATCAATGTGCACTAGCTCCAATGGTTTTGTTGTAAAATATTCTTTTTTCTTAAAGCTTACTCTTATTTGCTTTCCATATAGGAAATGCTCGCAAATAGAATTTAAGGGATTCATGATTTTTGGAATGTCTCTCACTGCTTTTCTTTTGCTGATTTTGACCAGATTGTCAAAGTTAATATGTCCCATTCTTCCGTGCTAGGGCCAATTTTCATCTATTTTCCCCAAGCAACATCTTTCTTCTTCTCTTTTATCTGAGATGTATACATTGTTTGGGGTTTTGGATGTCGTTGCTACCAATATGCCAGTGTCCTTTTTTCTTATTTTACATTTCTTGGAATCAAATGTAAGAATATGTCCTTGACCACACATTTGTCTTACACTAAGAGTATTGTGCTTCATATTTTCAACTTTGGATTCATTATCCCCAAGATTTACCATGCCCTTTCTAAGAGTTCTAGTAGAACCATCATCTCCAAAACAAACACTTCCTCCCTTTTCTTCTTTAAATTTTAATAAATTGTCTTTATTCCCCGTCATGTGTTTGGAACATCCACTGTCAATATACCAATGACCTCCTTTGCTTTGTGCATGTAAAACCAAGCTACATCCTTCTTGACTTTGTTGGTCTATATTTTTCTACTAGAATTCTGTAGAGGTTCTTTTACTAGGAATACTTTTGGTTTCAACAGTGTGTGCATATGGTAACTGATCTAGCATTCATGAACACTATGACCATAATTGTGACATTTATGATATTCAACATCTAAATTCAAGGGGCCGAAGGGATTGAAATTTTCTTTCAGAGTTTCGACTAGCCTTATGATAAAACTTTTTCTAACTTCGCGATGAATAACATTATTCTTAACATTCTCTTTTGTAGATGATTTGCAATTTACTGCTTTATGACCAAAATTTTTACAGAAATAGATTTTTCCCATGAAAAGAGTTTGATAAATTGTAAAGTGATTTCTTCCATTTTGCACAACACCAGTTTTCACAAGAGATAATTTCTTGTCCCATTCTTTGAAATCCCGATCTTTTCTTGGAATAGAGCCTTTGATCACATCTACCAAAATTCTTGCTCCTATCTCATAAGTTGAATTATATGATCCAACCTATGAGGACACCAATCCTTTGCGCAAGAACCAACCTGCTTGGAGACTATAGTATCCTATCCTTTCCCCGTCCTACCACCCTAACATAGATGTTGATGTATTTCTATCACACTGTCTTCAAATTTGCGCACAATTCACACCATGTTTTGCACTCTGCTTTGTTTCTTGCTATGCGCACTTTTGACGTTCTCTGCTTCAATTATGCTCATAGTTTATGCTTCAATCCTTCTTGTTGTTCTGATTTTGCGCAAATACTTTCCCACATTCTCCTTGGTATTTTCTCACAAATGCTCCTTATATCTGCATGATTGCTCCTTGTTCTTCTGCATGTGTTGTAACCTCGTGCACTTCTTCAATTCATATTGCCTCTGATTCCCTTGATATTTTGATCTGACTTGAAGATTGTAAATTTAGAATGCTACTTCATTTTCACTTACGAGCTTACTTCTCATTCATCAATCTAACTATTATTTATACTAAACTTTCTCAATTGATATGTCCACAAGTTGGGGCTTCTCTAAGTCGGTGACACCCCTCCTTCCTTTATTTTCGGTCATGCTTACCCAAACATTTGCCACTTGTCTTATCTTGCGCAGATGGAGTGCCATGACGTTTTGGGTCTTGCGCACACTAGTTTCATAACTTGGTGGGACTTGCGCACTGGAGTGCCATGACTAGGTGCGATTAGAGTGCCATGCGCATAAAACATTGTTTTGTAACTTGGTTTTAAGACTTCCTTTGTCTTGCAGAGACTTGCACACATATTCTATATATACTTCTTCAAACTGGCTTTAAGACTTCATGCTTGTTGCTCGACATCATCATGCTTCTTGTTTAACATCAATGACAACGCCAAAGTTCAACACATTTGCTCGATGGTCGATTGTGAGAAATTCATATGTACGATATTTTTTCCATTTTCATAATATATTGCCTCAAGTATCTATTTGGTTGGGGTCGTGGGTTGTTTCCCTCTTTGGGGATTTTAACCATGTAAAAACATCGTTGTGTTGATCTATGATCTATTTGTGTGAGCGGTTGCTGAAGGTGTTTGATCTTCTGGAAATATCCCGTGTTAGTCAAATAAATCCCATGTTTTATTTTTCATCAAAGAATGGTACTCTTCAACCATATTATTTTCTCATCCAAGTTGACCATGTGCATATGCATATGTATCTATATCACCAGTCTTGAGTACATGCATCATTAGAGCAACACTACCACCTTATTTTTTACTTTTAGTCTTATTTGAGATGTTATCTCTTGCATTAGCTCCAAATGTGTGAATTGTCTTCGCATTCCATTGGGGTAGACAAGTCGTCTAGAATGAAGATATCACTATATCGACCAATTCAATAGAGGATCATTTGGTAGTTCCAAAATTGGTAATTGATTTCGTAGTCGATGATCAGCTATAAGTCGAGGTAAGTAACTGATTTGATTGTCCAATTGATTTTCCAAAATAGTATGAATTCTATCATGTTTCCACTAGAATTTCAAAATGATCATTGTTCATCAAATTGAGAGAGGGATTCAACAATTTAATACTTGAGGTATTTTTTGTCAAAGATAACATCCATTTGAATATAGAAAGAGATTGTAGGTTATGGGTTTAGAGAGAGAGGGATATAGAAAGAGAGAGATTGGTGGTTAGGGGTTTAGATAGAGAGAGATTGGGGAGGGAGGGAGGGAAATATAATGGTAGTTTGGGGTTGAGAGAGAGAGAGAGATTGGGGGTTAGGGGTTTAGAGAGAGAGAGATTGGAGGTTAGGGGTTTACAAAGAGAGAGATTGGTATTTAGGGGTTGAGAGAGAGAGAGACATTATGGAAGGAGGGAGGGAGAGATATTGGTAGTTAGTGGTTGAGAGAGAGAGAGAGATTTGGGGTTAGGAGTTTACAGAGAGAGAGAGAGAGAGAGAGAGAGAGAGAGAGAAATAGACATAGAAATATATAGAGAGATTGGGGGTTAGGGGTTTATAGAGAGAGAGATTGGAGGTTAGGGGTTTATATATAGAGAGAGAGATTAGGGGTTAGGGGTTTAGAGAGAGAGAGATTGGAGGTTAAGGGTTTAGAGAGAGAGAGAGAGAGAGATATTGGGGGATTGGGGTTTAGAGAGAGAGAAATTGGCAGTTAGGGGTTTAGAGAGAGAGATATTGGGGGTTAGAGGTGTAGAGAGAGAGATAGAGAGTTTGGGGGTTAGGGGTTTAGAGAGAGAGAGATTGGAGGTTAGGGGTTTACAAAGAGAGATATTGGGGTTTAGGGATTTAGAGATATATGGAGATAGAAAGAGATAGATTGGTGTTTAGGGGTTAAGAGAGAGAGAGACATTATGGAAGGAGGGAGGGAGAGATATTGGTAGTTAGTGGTTGAAAGAGAGAGAGAGAGATATTGGGGGTTAGGGGTTTACACAGAGAGAGAGAGAGAGAGAGAAATAGACATAGAAATATAGAGAGAGATTGGGGGTTAAGGGTTTATAAAGAGAGAGATTGGAGGTTAGGGGTTTAGAGAGAGAGAGAGATTGGAGGTTAGGGGTTTAGAGAGAGAGAGAGAGATATTGGGGGATCAGGGTTTAGAGAGAGAGAAATTGGCGGTTAGGGGTTTAGAGAGAGATACATTGGGGGTTAGAGGTGTAGAGAGAGAGATAGAGAGAGAGAATGAGGGTTAGGGGTTTAGAAAGAGAGATATATTGGGGGTTAAGGGTTTCGAGAGAGAGAGATTGGTGGCTAGGGGTTTAGAGAGAAATATATTTGAGGTTTATGGGTTTAGAGAGAGAGATTGGAGGTCAGTGGTTTAGAGAGAGATAGATTGTGGGTTAGGAGTTTAAAGAGAGAGAGATTGGGGGTTAGGGGTTTAGAGAGAGATATTGGAGGTTAGGGGTTTACTGAGAGAGATTGGGTGTTAGGGGTTAGAGAGAGAGGGAGATAAAACGAGAGAGATTGGTGGTTAGGGGTTTAGAGAGAGAGATATATTGGGGAGGGAGTGAGGGAGAGAGGGAGGGAGGAAGAGATATTTGTAGTTAAGGGTTGAGAGAGAGAGAGAGAGATTGGAGGTTAGGGTTTTACAAAGAGAGAGATTGGGGGTTAGAAGTTTAGAGAGAGATGGAGATAGAAATAGAGAGATTGTTGGTTAGGGGTTTAGAGAGAGAGAGATTTTGGGGATGGAGGGAGGGAGGGAGAGATATTGGTAGTTCGGGGTCGAGAGAGAGAGATTGGGGGTTAGGGGTTTAGAGAGAGAGAAAGAGAGAGATTGGGGGTTAGGGGTTTATGTATATATATATATATATATATATATATATATAGAGAGAGAGAGAGAGAGAGAGAGAGAGGTGGGTGCATTTGAGAGAAGGGGAGCTAGGGAGAGAGAGTGAGTGTGTGAGAAGGTGGGAGAAATATGGAGAGAGGGATGAAAAGAGAGGGAGAGAGAGAGAGGGAGGGAGGGAGCGAGGGAGGGAGAGGGATATGAAGGAATGGTGGGAAAGTGAGAGTAAGAGAGAGTGAGAGTGAGGGAGGGATAGAGAGAAAATGATGGGGAGAGAAATAAATGGAGGGAAGGAGGGAGATAGAGAGGTAAATATAGAGTGATGGATGGAGGGAAGGACTGGTGTAGGGAAAGAGAGAGATTAATGAAATGAGAGAGAGAGAGAGAGAGAGAGAGAGATTTGTATATCTAAGAAATACCTCTCCACCTATATGAGGACAATCAAAATATGAGTTCCCAATCAAATTTTATGGAAAAATAGTGAAGGCATGTTCTTATGTAACAAAAACGTGGATGCATTTTAATCTATTGGTCAAAATATTCATAATAAATTTTAAAAATAACATAAAAATGGTGATGAATCATAGAAAAACTAAAACTTAAAATTTATAGAGATCAAAAATACCTTTCCAACGATATAAGGAGCATCGAGATACGAAATTTGAGTCAAAAGTTATGGTGAAAATAATAAAGGCATGTTTACATGTAATAAAAGTGTGCGCACGTTTTGATAACGTGTGCGCATTATTAACGCATGCACGTTTTGATAAAGTGTGCACGTTATTAATGTGTTCACATTTTGTTAGTGCATGCGCACTATTAACGCGTGCGCGTTCCTGCAAATTAAAAAAGAAAGGTAGGACAACCTCTCTTCATCTGCATGGTGGATGAGTTGGTCGCTTTGGTTGAAGGTTCAGATTGACAAACCTCTTGGTTCAGACTACATAAGCAAAAACAGATCCATTTCTTCAGCTCCCCATTTTTCAACAGTGATTCTACATATGCTCTAGGTGTTCATTTTGAAAGAAACTGCACACACTTATAGAGCTTTGTGTGTAGATTCTAAATATATATTTTTTTCTATTTTTTATTTGCACATATGTCAAATTTTTAAAATACATAGGTATTTTCTTTCCGCTATAACTTCTACTTGGCTCAACTATTTTGAAAACGGGAAAGAACCCACACATGTACATACAAAAACCTATGCACTAAAAAAAAATAGTTGCTTGATTAGGTTAAGACCCTCATAGCAGGGCCTAATGCTTGACCTTGTCATTTTAGGGCTTTGTTGACTTCCTTAATTAAAAAAAATGTGAAATTAACTTTGAAAATTTTGTAAAAATAGCGTTGCACAAGAACCATATGTTATTTACAATTCCACATAATTTTTTTCACAATTTTGGACTATTTACATACGAAACCTGAGGCCTAACGTGAACATATGCATTATGTTTTAGAGAGAAATAACATACGAATCTTAGAAGAACTCTGTTTTTTTGGGAATTATACCTATTTTCCATAAATAAAATTTATATATTCATGAAGGTGATCCAATTGTCTACGTTTCATCTTTTTACGCCACAATATAAAAATTTGTGTAGGTACCTCTAAAAATTCATTTTAATGATCTGATTTCTGTTTTTCAGGGATTCCATTGCAACTAACGCGTCATAAGTAGGTATCATTACCTTGCACCAGCCCTAGACGCACAACATTATCATTCATAGGACCATCCAATTTTTTTTCCCTTTCTTCAACTTCATTAATAAAATCCATTTTTTCATTTGACAAAGAACATAAAAAATCAGGGAAATAAAATTTAATCTTACTTAGGAAAGTTGTCGATTCCTCCAACAATGAAAGACTATATGAACCTTTCTGACCATCCACTTCTTCAGTTGACACCTTCTTTTCATCTTCAATCGATAGCCATAAGAATATACCCCACTAGTAACCGCTCCTCCAATTTCGAACTAGATTCCAACAAACTTAGACAATTTGACTTCAGATGTACAGTTTTCCGGCAGAAAAAACAAAGAAATAAAATTTTCAAATAATCAAGTCACTGCAAGAATTTTGGAAACCCCTAGGAAATCATAATTTTCGTTGGAAATCCCCTTGAAACGTCAACTTCCACTAGCATGGAAGCCACGTGCCTTTCTTCTCCATAAAGAATATGATCCTCCATAAAATGAAATGACCCACCAAATTTGCCACCTCTTCAAAAATAGACCGAGTCCATAATTGTAGGGGAAAGCACAAAAGTAAGATCCAAATATGTCTCTTAACCACTCTTTCCTTTAAGGGATTAAGAGATGGACGCAAGCGATCGAGTACCAGAGAACCATGGCCAAACACCCATGGCTTACCAAGAATCAAAGTTGCATTTTCATCCTATAAGAAATAAAAAAAGTACCAACCTGTTGATGACAATTTTCTTCACCAACATTACTTAGCCGACAAAGAGTTTCCATGATCTCTCGCACCTATAAAATTTTTTGCCATAATGTTGAATGCCTATCAAACTACTAGCTTCATTTGCCACTAAAAAAACTAGCCTACATCTCTAGCTAGCTTGTCGTCGACCAGGGATTTCACCATTAGGAAGTCTTTGGAAATTTTAATGAATGAATTGGTTGAATACTAATGGTTGATGGCTTTAGTTCAAATTTGCACATAAAAATGTAGAAGTAACATGTCTCTTCTTCAACCCAAAGTGTGGCTCAAATTGTTATTTGGTGAGATTGACATAGATTGTGGATATCTATCACTCTTCATCATTATGACTGGTGCATCTCTATATTCATATGTCATGCTATTATGACTTTCATAATTTCTCTCTTCACAAAAAAATATTAAAAATAACATCATGACACATATTATTGGCCACCATGTCTATTACACTTTCATCTCCCATCTTTCACCATATACACACATCAATCCCTATATTATGTACCAGAAGAAGGGTTTTAGCCAGCCCTTCAAGGCCCATATTTCTGTTATACCATTCACCCATCATAAAGCACCTAAAGCCAAGTTGTTGGCACTAAATCCCACGAGATGATGGAAAGCATTCAAGCCCACAGCTCGTAGAGTATACCCAGTTGGATTTCTTTCCAAGTCTTCAACGTGACGAGATATGGCTGCGATGAATGATGGGAAACCTCTCACACGAATAAAGTAAAGAACGTAAGATCATCTTCTTTCTGCCAGAGGAGAAAACGTAATTATTGAGGCGAGTCTAGGAATATAAAAAATCTGCCAGAGGAGAAAACGTAATTATTGAGGCGAGTCTAGGAATATAAAAAATCTTGCAGGTGCAAACGCCATGGGCTGCATTCTTCAATTTTAGGGTGCGAGATGCCAGAGTCTTCATCAACCGTTCATACAAAGTTGTGTCATTTATCTATACAATTTGCAAAAGGATTACAGCTATTTTCCGCGATTACATGCAGTCAGGAGGTGACGTTCTTCTAAAGGCCACGCTTCCCTTCCCTTTGATGATGTTGGTGAATGATCATGCATCAAGTACATCGCTGGTTGCTCAGGCTGTTGGTATTGAAGTTCATTTTAGTGAATCTTGAGCAAGAAGATAAGCAACATCGAATAAAAATCTATGTCATGTGATGGAATGAGGGTTTAATTATGTTGAGTGGTGAAATAAATCAGCATAGATCCATCTAAAAGGGGATCTACTAAGTTCCAAGAGGATCAAATCTTTCAAAGGTGCAAACCTCTTTTAGACATGTTGAGGAAGTGTGTAGTTTTATATATATGCAGTTCTAAATATTTTAAATCTAATCTGAAGGGACATGTTATTTTTATAATATTTTATTATTTTTAATTAAGGACATGTGTCATCTATAGGATGAGCACGGAAGAAGTTACATATCTCCTCTTAATGGGCTGTAGAATGGGCCTCTTCCGCAATGATACACTAGCACTGACTACTCTAACTATGGAAATCATTCTTATAAAACCTGCAACCCAAGCAATAGCAAGAAGCAGAAGGAAAGAATCTTGGTCAAAATGGCACAATTGGAGTATGGGTGTACCATCATGGTTCACAATCTGCCTTTTATTGATCAGAGGACGAATGAGCAAATGGCTCCAAGGTTCGCAAAGCTGAGGAAGATTAAGAGAGCAACATATTCTGGTCAATATCTTGGAATGAAAGTGACAAATGCCATCTCTCTTCCAGCTGAATCCAAATCTACAGATTCACAGTTACCTCACTTTTGGCATAGATAAATGGTATTAAGGAATCAATAATTTGCAGGATATGTCGATACCAGCGAAGGTCAATCTGTTGTAACGATTCAGACAATGATTTAAAAGGTCATAAAAATATAGATCTGACAGTGTTGAACAGATTTCTGCGTTTGCTGCTTGACTACGACATTGCTGACTAAATTACTGCAAAAAAATATTGTTTGTCATTTATAGATGCGGATCACACCGATTCATATGGCTTGACTTGAGATCCTCCGTTTGCTTCCTTTGTTGTGCAATATTATGGTCTGGTCTGGAATCTCTTTGTTCATGGTTTAACTCGAGCAACTGGAATAGTTGGTCCTCCACATGAGTTATTATTGACCGGGATACAAAAGTGGAAGCATGACATCCTTTAAAATTATATTCTCGTTATATTGACAAAGTACACACTTATTTCGATTTTCTTATGAAGAAGCAAGCAACCTTAAGATGACACCCAATGGTTCAACTCTCTGCCACTGGTCAATGGTCAAAGGATGCATGCAATCATAATGTGTCCCACTCAATGAAGTCAAATAGGAACCATATGCATCTTTATGTGAGGTGGCATCAAATATAGGCATGAGATGCCTCTACAACTTCTAGGTAAGAAATGGTGTTGCCATTAAATCAACTAAAGTGAATGTGAGAGCCTTTTGCTCTTCTTCGGGCACCATCAAAAAGAAATTTTTGACCCAAACTTTATCCTCAAATGTCATGCAAGAAATAGAAGGGTCTGATGTAGGATCATGAACCAAAATCTCATCTCTGCAAATCTCATCCATCAAGCTAATGGATGCATCAACTCCATCAAAGGTTGGTCCATCAAACATGAGTTCTTCTAATTCCTCAATGGAGGAATGGATCACTCCATGAAGAAGCTCAGTTTCGCTCTAGGGAACTATATTTGCTTGGAACTCTTCACCTTCATCTAAAAAATCCTCAAGCCCATGCATGTCATCATGCACCTCATGAAATGCCATCTCATGAGTTTCCTCCATAGAACTATGAGTACAACAAACCATATGAGACTGGCTGATTGGAATGAATGATCTTTGCAAATTTTGGTGCAGTTGCTCTATCTCCATCTTGGATTCTTGGAGGGCATTTTGAGTGCTTCTCAAATAATATTGGGTGGCCATCAATTCATTATTGAACTTTAAAATCTCATCATCATCCTTCAAGGATGCTCCATGCAACATATGAACAAGCTCATGCAAGTAATCTCTGTCAAAAAGCATGTGTGAAAAAATACCTTGGATTGTAGACATTGCTTTTTGAATCTTCTCCATGGCTTCAAGGAAAGATGAATCTTCCAATGAAGCAACTCTCCAACAAGACTGTGACATTGAAACATGTGTGTCATGGAGAATGTGTAAGGCCTACTTAATCTTCCTCTCACTCATCTTCAAGGGCCATTCAAGGAAATGAGGTTCTTGAGGATGAACCTCTTCTTCTTCTTCGGTGAGGTCAACTTCATGATGTAGTTCAAGTGATGGCTGAAAAGTTGACTCTAGAAGAACTTATGCTACTACAAGCTCCTCATATTCATCCTCAAGGGAACTTGTGCTTGTAGCAACCTCATCAAGTGGTATCTCTATATCACCAACATAGAGAGATGGACATCCATCAGTAGATGTCTCCTCAAAACTTAGGCACCCTTCAGTAGGTACCCCATCACAGTATCCATCAGTAGATGCTTCTTTAGAACTTGAGAAACCATTAGTAGATGCCTCTTCTTGACACCCATTAGTCGCTACTCTCTGATTCATAATTGGATGATCCTTAGCAGAAGTGGTGGTGGTTTCTTCATGCTTACATCCTTTGGAAGATCTGCTTGAAGAAAACCCAAACATTCTCATAATGCTTGAAGATGCAAATGGTTGATTTGTTCTTCCTTCTTCTTTACTCAAAGAGGCAGAACAACTTGATTACTCTATAGATGGTTTTTTTCTCTTTATTGAATCCAAATCTTCATCCTTGAGATCAAATCCAAACCTACAGTAAAAATAATCTTTGAAAGAAATGGCCTTACCAATCTCTTCCCCCAAAGATAGATACAGATATCATCTCTGCCAAATATTTATTAGGATGAGCCATCGTTGGTTCAACCCATTGGTCCACACTGTACATCTGGTCACAAATGTAACCATACTCATCTCTTGGTAAACCTCCATCAATGTAAATAATGTCTTCTTCCTCAAAGCCTTCATCTTCAGTGACTGCAACTAGTTCCACAATTGCAACTTGAAAATAAATCTGAGGTATTTTCCACTGAGAGTTACTTTCCATAGGATGATCCAATGAAAGAGATATGATACTACTGTAATATCCCTAATTTGTCTCATAGGATATCACCTCAAATTCAAAGATTAAAATTAGAAAATTGCACAACAGAAACTAGTTATCATAACTAGACAAGAAAAGACTAGACTAGGTCACTATTTAACCCACCCAGAGCTTGATAGAGGAAAACTTTCGGATCTGTAAAATGTACTAGGGAGTGTGTAGTAGAAAGGACAACAACTTCGAGGCTAGCTTCAGAGTTCTATGCACAAGGTACTGGGGCCATTTGTGTGTCAACAATCGCTCCATGGAAGTCTACTCCAAGGCTTCCTGAGCACACTAGCATATGCAAACTAAACTCATTCAATTACTCTTGAAATAAACTAGTGGTGGATAAAAAGTCATTAACTCCCGAATTTGTTGATGGACAAGAGTTACTGATGTTTTGGGAGGATCTGGTAGTTTTTGGAGGCAAAGGGAGAAAAAACGCTATGTATAGTTTCTCCACTAGCTTATTCCAGGCTCTTCCAAACAAGATGAGAAGGAAACAAATTTTCAGTATGATGGTGGGATGGTCTTCAAACATGTCTCAGGGACCTAACATGATTGACATAACCGAAAATGAGCATACAAATACTTTTTAATCAACAATAATGCAAAACTAGTCAAGTAAAATTGCACAAAGAACTAGTCTTATTAAAGGTGAGCACAATCAGCCTCTAAGGCTCTCAAATTCCTTCTTTGATAATTAATGTGACTCTAATATGAAATGTACAGCAGAAACAAATGATAACTCGTCTCATTAAGCTAAGAATTAAAGTGACATGGCCTCATACATACCAGATAGTCACTATTCTTGAATTTTTACAAAGATAGAAGAGGGATGTTACAGAAAGGAGTAGGAGGAGAAGATGTAGTCATGGTATCAGATCTGTAGGATGAATATCAGATGTTGGCTTCTCATGGTAGGTTCAATGAACCTCTGTGGCTTCTTCCAATCTCTCCAATTGATCTTTCTCTCTCTGTAAACTTCATCATTTGACTTGGATCTCTGCATCAACTTTTGAGTGATTGATCTTCACATGAAATGGATGGATCAGATATGCAAATTGGTGTTAATGGCTGCATTGGATAATGTGCAGAAAAATGGAATAGGAACTACGGGGCACATCTCCCACAGGTGGCTAAGGGTGTATCAAGAAATCCGAGAGAAGCTTGAGCTTACTCACATACAAACAATAAATTGTCAAAAGATGTGAAATGGAGTTCTCCTCCTTCTTTTATAGACTTTTCTCCTCATGTTGAGCTTATCCTCTTAGAAATTCGAATTTGAGGAGGCATGGATGTTTCCTTGATTAGTTGGATTGGGTTTGGACCCACATAGCATCATGGATGTGTCCTCACTTGCTAAACTTGGAACCTGTAGCTTTTTTGGATGTTTCTAATCCTTCCTGAGTTGCACAAATCAAGAAACTTATTTCTTTTTTGCTTTTGATAACTTTCCCGCTTTTCCAACTTTCCTTGCTTTATGACTTTCTCTTGATTTTAGAAACTGAACCTCCTTGCTTTATGGATGTTTCCTACTTTTCAAGACTGGCTGCTTTTCTGCACTTGCCTACTTTGTGCACTTTCTTGCTTTATGCACTACTTTTGCCAGTTTCCTTCTCTATTTTTTTGACACCTTACTTTGTGCATGCTTTCTTCCAGTTTCCTCTTTGGTATGACAACTCATAAGGATAGCCTTATCTCTTCATGCGCCCTCATGGGGCCCTTGTCATCATCCAACTCATCATCATATGAATTAATAATAAAAAAATAAAAATAATAATTACATCACTTCTAATTTAATGAATTAAAACACTTATAGGCTAAATTATTCCTAGTTAATAATTTAATTTCCTAAGTAATGTCATCCCCTTATTAATTAATTAATTGAAATTCCCTAGGATCAATGGGGTTTGATGTGACATTGGTTGCTTCATGGTGCTGACAAAATGAGAACATGACAATAATTTCTCTACCCCTACCATAAATTTTCTTGGATATTGAAATAATCTATGTCTAGGATGTCCCAAATTGTCTTGGATACCGAAATGAAATTAATACCATAACCCATTCTCCACTAATTCTAAAAAATTAGTATAACCCATTCTCCACTAATTACTATTACAACTAATATATAATAATATTCTATTATAATTAATATTTTATAATAACCGTCGAAAGTTGGGTACAATAACTTTTAACTAATATAACCATCAATCTTTTAGGTAAATATATAAAATTTTATAACTAATATATAATAATATTATATTATAATTAATATTTTATAAAAAGTGTCAAAAGTTGGGTCCAATAGCTTTTAACTAATATCATAACTAACATATCCATCAATCTTTTGGGTAAATATATAATAGTAATAATTAATATTTTATAAAAACTGTTAAAAGTTGGGTCCAATAGCTTTTAACTAATATCATAACTAACATATCCATCAATCTTTTGGGTAAATATATAATAGTAATTGTAATTAATTTTATAATTAATATAAAATAATATTATATTATAATTAATATTTTATAATAACGTTCGTCAAGTTGGGTCCAATAACTTTTAACTAATATCATAACTAATATACCCATCCTTATTTTAGGTAATACATGACCAATATATAGTATATAATAGTATATCAATTAATATTAAAACTAATACATAATAATATTATATTATAAATAATATTTAATAATAACCCTTAAAAATCGGGTCTAATAAATTTTAACTAATATCATAACTAATATACCCATCCATCTTTTAGGTAACACGTAACCAATATATAATAGTAATATTAATTAATATTACAACTAATATATAATAATATTTTGTAATAACCATCAAAAGTTGGGTCCAATAAATTTTAAGTAATATCATTTAACTAATATATAATATATAATTAAATATAATAATAACTAATATCATAACTAATATATCCATCCATATTTTAGGCAAGACATGATCCAATAACTTTTAAGTTGGCACTGTATGTTTAATTTTCTTTCCTTATTTTGGGTGAAAACAGTACTTCGAACTTCGTCCTCATAAATTGATTTTAATATAAAATATATATCTAAGGTAGCTTTGATAAAAGTGAAATAATCTTCGATAAAAGCGTTCCTTAGGAGACCCATTTTTCATCCAAATATCCTCTAATGCGTGTTGCATTTTTAGACAATGCCATTTAAAATTGCATTACATGCATAAAACATTTAAGGAAAAATGACCTTGAAAATTACAGGATACAAGCAATAAGGAGTGTGCCAATCATAATAATAATAATAGTCTATTTTAAGGTCACAACCAAGCCAGACACTAAATTGGTGTATGAGACCACATTGTTTGTTGGACAAGGGGCCCCCTCTACGCAACGATGTAACTGCTAATGTCTACAGAGGTGTATATACCCTACCTCCCTCGAGATTTGAACCTATAACCTTCCAAGTGGAAACACATTTTCTTGACTGTTAGGCCCACTTAAGTTGTACTTCAATAAATAGAGGGGTTTTATTAAATCCAATCAACAATATGTACCAAAATGAAATGGTTACAAAGAATCTAATGCCCTCCCAACACACACACACATCTAGTTATTAAATTCAAAACTAAAATAATTATTATATTTGAGAAGAAAACTAGCAATAAGGGGTGTTCCTATTAATTCATAATATGTTTTCAAAAGGGTTACATTATATAAAGAAGAGATTATATATATATAGAGGGGGTCTCATTGTACCGAGAGGAGCGAGGTGCTCTATAGCCCAGTATGGGGGAGATGTTGTAACGCTCGTTCTTAACAAAATAATTAAAAAAAATTCATATCGGCTCATAAAATAAAAAATTATGGAAAGTATTTAAAAACAATCCATGTTGGCTCATAAAATAAAATATTATGAAAAGTAATTAAAAAATCGATGTTACTCTATAAAATAAAAACTTAAAACTTAAACCCGGATCTATTAATGAAGAGAGATCAAATTTCTTGAGTTTAAATTAAAAAAAAAATACACCTCAAAAAATTGGATCCCTCTCAGTGCTTGATAGATCCAGGTTTAAGATGGATCTATACTGGTTAACTTTAATCAACAATAGGTATTAAAATGAAAGGGTTACCAAAATTATATATATATATATATATATATTAAATTGGAAACTAAAATTATTATTATATTTGACAAGAAAAAATAGAAATAGTAATACATTTTCCTCCCTTTGTCCATTTTATTCTAAATAACACTTAAACACAATTTTTTGAAGTTTTTGGAATTTTTTTTATTTTTCATATATATATATATATATATATATATATATGAAATGTTAAGAGATATCTAGAAAGATGGAAGTTCATAATTAGGGCATCCTTTAATGAAAATTTTGATCAAAACAATATATATATATATATATATATATATATATATATGAGGAAATTTGGATGAAAAATGGGCCTTTTAACCCTAATTCAAATTTAATGTCATTATTTATTAGCCAATCAAAATGCTTTAAAATTCAAAATTTTTTATTATATAATTTGGGGACATGTGGAATTTTTTAATAATATAATTCGTTTACCCACTACCCAAGATGCTTGAAATGGTGTAGTATATATGAAATTTGGATGAAAAATGGGTCTTTCAACCCTAATTCAAATTCCATTTCATCATGTATTAGCCAATCAAAATGCTTTAAAATTAAAAATAGGTGCATGTCTAACGCAATTTTTTATTATATAATTTGAGGATAGGTGAATTTTTTTAATAATATAATTCGTCTACCCACTACCCAATCTACCCAAAATGGTAAATATTCTACGTTTTCAACCTTTTATGAGTATATTTTTTATCTTATTTTGTTCAAAGTCTGGTTGGAAATCTAAAAAAAATTCAGAATCAAATATATTAACTATGAAAATTGCATAATTTGGGTGCTATGGGGGTATTTGAGGGCGTTGAATCTATTTATGGATTCAAAAACACAATTTGAACACTTCCAAATTTAGATTTTATAAAAAAAATGTAGAATAAATAGATTAATCTCCCAAAATTATCTTAGATATTGATAATGAAATTAATATGCTAACCGATTTTAGATAATACATTACCCATAGTAATTAATATTATAAATAATATAAAATAATATTAATAGTTTATGTACTAAATAATATTAATACATGACCCATTAATATATATTAGTAATAGTAATTAATTTATGTTTCGATCAAGAAATTGCAAAGAGCTTGACTTGAAGGGTTCTATGCTCGATCGAGGATTTGGAAACTCGTTAGCAGCCGCAACTGCCACCACCAAGGACCCTCTCCTATTGTCACGGCCTCTAGATGATGAGGGAGGCTCATAAACTCTTAAACAGTTAAAAAATTAGTTATATCTTTTTGTTTAAAATTTAGCTTTAATAAATTAATTAGAGTTTTTTTTTAAATTGTAATTTTTATTTTTTTATTTTCATTAAATGTGTTTTATAATATAAATTTAATTTTGATTTTAATTTCTTTTAATTGCATTTTATAATGTATGTTTTAGGTTTAGGTTTTTTTTAATTGTGATATATATATATATATATATATATATTAACACTTGAAATTCCAATATTATAAAGTCAAAAGTAAATATACTTAGTTCTCAGAAATCAAAATAGTTTTAATGTATTCAATAAGTGGTGATGGATTTCCTTAGAATGTAAAGTGTGTTTCCAAATAAGGTGTTTTTTTGGTCTTAGATGCATTAAAGATTAACTTAGGACGTATGTGGTCATATGTGGTCATGTGTGAGCCCATTAAGAGATGGTGGTCAATGGTACATATACTTGATTTTGGTTTCTTCCATTGATCATGTTATTTCCTAAGACTCATACCTAGTGTTATTTCCTATTGATTTTTTCCCTATCCCTATTCTAAGGCCAATGATCCTTTCAAGAAGTCATTTGTAATAGTTCAACACATTGCTCTTGACCTTAGATGTGTAGAAATGTTTTTTTGTGCCTATGAGATATAGGTTCCATCCTATTTTACATAAGATACATCATCATGACAACATTGTCATGTATTGAAACCATCCTAATAGTTCACTTAATCATCCTCATTTTCGTTGTCTCCATCATCAGAACATCATGAGGTTTGTACATGAACATCAAAACATAAGACCATCATTTTATTCAGAAAATGACACACACACACACACACAATTTTTCTTCATTGTTTCATATAGATCATTCTCCAGAGCGAGGTTCTTCCCTTCGCTAGTCACGATCATTAGGAAAATGCACTATTGTAGCACCCTCCCCACGTCGTGAGCAGACTCATGTGTAAATTGTATATATGAAGTTTTTTTTAATTGAATTACATATATATTAAGTAAAAATGATTGTATACATGTACATGTGTTTAATTATTAATTGTTAGTTGTATCTAGGCACCCCTCCGGCTAGGCCATCTAGTGAGCATAGATCCGGCAACATGGTGTCCAGTGCCTCACACGATGCTTAGGATCCGTTGACCCCCTTAGAGCATAGTGAGGAGGTTCATGGTCACACATGTACACTAAATTCATATTTATTTATTTATTTGTATTTATTATTTTTTGAATTTAAATTTTGTATCAGTGTTTTGTACTTTGACTAATACATTTGGTTAATATAATTGTCAGGTGGTAATATTGGTTCTGATGCTCCTTGGGGGGATGAGATAACCAGGATCACGATTGAGTAGATCCAATCACAATGTGCCTAGGTACAGTCCATGTGCCTTGACTATCCATCAATACGGTCCATCTCCATGATGATCAAAGCATTCGTTGAGTTGTTGGAAATCCACTAGAAGGAGGGGCCTTTGAGTGCTATCCGGAAGGGTGCTTTCCAGAGGAGGAGGAATCAAGTATTGGGTCTTGACAAATGGCAGGCGGTGAAAAACCTCATCTAAGGGAAAAGATGTCAGGGGCCCTTTGTTTGACATCACTCCTGATTGTGCTAGTGGACAAATGCTCTGACTGTGGGATTTTAGGCTTGAGGCTGATGCACCTCATGTTTATGATAGGTTTATTGGAGTGTGGGGAATGGCCCCCCACCATGACCAAGTCGACTTGTACTTTTCTAAACATATATATGAGTATTTTTTTCTACATATGCAATCTGATTACACAAGTAACCCATTGCCCATCTATGGGTTCAGGTGGGGATGCACTTATCATCGTCCATGAGCTCATCGAGACCCTGCTACTATACCACCCCCTCCTCGATTAATTCCTATCCCTAGTCGGATGCTTCTATGACCTAGGGACGTAGCCAAGTCATCACAACTTGGAATTGAGAGACGTTCTTTGATGATGGGTGCCATGCACACTACATTGGGTAGCGCTATCATTGTCATGCAGGAGGAGAGGTCCAGACCACCCCCTGGATCTACAGATCCTAATTCACAGTGGATGGATGATTCAGATATTCGACCCCTTGACTATGAGTCTCTAGTGTCATATGTTATACATGCGTGAGACTTGTACTTTTGTATGTATGATAAATACAGTCCACCATCGACATAGCAGGTATAATTATGAACTTAACTTTTTAATATTATTATACATCGTTGAATAATAATCTTTAATACATATACATCTAAAAGAATCAATTGAGTAACACTAATTTGTTTTTTGTTGCTCCATGTAGAGGATCGACTTTATGGATTCACTCTGTTCCACTTCTCCATTGCTTGGCCAGCAAACCATTCCCCCCCATGATGACCCCATGTTGCATATGCTAGGTCCTTATCCTAACATTGTAAGTTACATACATGCGTATAATTGTAATTATTTTATCGTAACTTTCGTCTTGTCCCTTGCTCAAATTGTATAAGGTAGAGGCAAGGCGATTACAGAGGAGTGGGATACATTGTAGTCTCCTCCAGAGTCATCTGTTATTCAATGAGGTACTATAAATTATGTTTCAATGCAATATAGAATTCAAATTGATGTTTAATTTATAATGTCTATTTATTATTCTTTTACTAATTATATGCATGATGTCACCATATGTACATTTGGGAATCGATGCTCCAATTATGTTAAGAGATGAGTGGGAAAGTTTGATTCAACATCATCCTAGTGAGGGCCCATCGAATTAGTATTTTCATGGAGATGCCACACAGGACGATTTGGAAAATCTCACCATGGACTCGAGCCAGGTTAGTTGATTCATCCACTTAAAATTTTATAAATATGTCTTCTTATATATTTAAGTATATTATTTAAATCTAGAACTAACTTACAGAGTTCAAAATTTTCATTTTTGCAGTTCGAGTCTTTAGACAACATTTTCAATCGCATGTCGTCTCCACACCAAGGGCATGGTGTAGGAGGTACTAGTGGTGGGGATGACTACACATCCTGGATCAAGGGATTTCTCCCCATATTATATGACACTTGTTCATGTTGTGCACTATTTTTATTGTTATGTCTCCATATACACTATTACCTTTTTATAAACTTGATGTATTATTTTGTATCATATTTTTTCTTCATGGATATATGATATCTTATGTTTGTGCCAACATGAGTTATTTATCTTATGTTTATGTTTATGTGGATGTATGTGCAAGTTACTTATCTTTATTAAGTATGTTTATGTTTCTGCACATGTGTATATTTACTTTATCTTATATTTATGTTGATGAGTGTATGTTATTTATGCTTATGTTTATGCTATGGCTTTCAACAATAGTTGTCGCAATTAGTTATTCCCACAGCCTTCCTCAACTATCACTCTTTTAATGTGTTGACTTGCTTCTTGTACAATGTAAACATATTTTGTTTCTAGAGTTTTGTGGTGTTTCCACATAGATCACTTTTCCAAATGTACAATGAAATTTAGAACTATGCCTACTTAATGGTTTTTTATCATTGATTCATGAACCTTTTCATATTGTTGTGAATGAATTTTGAATATTTTTGAAGTTTAAGGGATGTCATTTAATCGGATTTATGTTGGGAATCACCACCAATGCAATCACCACAATGCTTTCTTAGTGTTCCAAATAAATTCACTATATGTGGCCAAAGCCACAAAAAGCTCATTATATGTTTCAAATAATACAATGAAATTGATTTGAATCTTGAGAAATACTCAAGAAACAAATAAAAACTTCAAAATGGATTATCAACTTAAAAATATTGTTGCAGTATGGAATATCGACTTAGAAAAACAACCAGGGTTGTTTATGTAACTTATGATAGAATCACATCCATTTGCAATGATACTAATCCAATCATGGCTCTTGTTTAATTTATCCACCCCATATGTGTTTATGAATATCCCCATATTTAACTTGATAAAATTAAAATTTTTCTTTGTCTCATATTAGGGTGCTAAGGTTGATCCTTTAGTTTTCCTTTTAATTTTTATTTTTGTTATAAAAATATAGTAAATTTACATTTGATATATTTTTTATTAATAACAATTGGGTTTTTTATTGGTATATCATTATGCATTCTTAATATTAGGGTTGCTAGTTAAAAAATAAACTATTCTTTACTTTTTAAATGATTGTTATTAGTTAACGTACTTGGAAGAAACCCTAGCAGTTAGGGTTGCTTGAAACCAAAACATAATTCAATGTTATCTTTATCTAATAAGTATCTTTCTAGGAGATTGAGCGCAAGGGGGATCGATCAGAGAAAGGTGAAAGGAATGCAATGAATCTCTATTGGGAAGGGAAGCTATGGTGCAGTTCTCTAATAGAGAAGTCTTGTGATAAATAGATGAAATGTCGCGGAGTAAATTATTTATGTTACTTTAATTATTTATCTCGAACTAAGAACCATATACCATGGAAAGAGTCAAGCTATAGCCATGTACTTAAATTTATTAATTATATTACCCTTATTAGTTTTTAAAGTTGGAAATCTCAAGTGATATGTGAAAGTTATTGATTATATTAGCTTTATTACTAATGCTTTTAAAAGTTGAAAACCTTAGTATGTGACCACTATTGATTATATTAGCTTTTAGAATTGAAAACCTTAATATGTGATAAAATACGTTAGAGAATTATATATAGTTTGGAAGAATCCAACTTTATTTGTTACGTCATTAATGTCTATTTTTGTTTACAAGCAAAAATGATCATTGACAAGTGATGATATTTTTATGAACAATTGGTTTGTAGTTATCTTATATTCAAAATAAACATGAGAATGTATAGATGATCTTTGCTAGTGATATTAATGATGCTTGATCATGCTTAGTTTTTTTATTGATAAGTTTGGGATGATATTGTCATCACATGAGATATGCATAGTTTAGTTCATTGTTTTATGAGATATGCATAGTTTAGTTTATTGAAACAATGTTGTTAAAGGCATTATTATATGTTGAAATGAATCTTGACATTTAATAATTCTTACATATTTGGTAATAAGACAAGTTTTCATTTCTCGAGATATTATGAATAGTTAATTCTATATTTTAATAAAGTACTTAAATTGAAGAGATTATATTGGGATCAATAGTGAATGTGCCACTAAAGCCTTACCAATAGGCATATGCTTATAAATAGTAAATAATAAGTTAGAGGTTGATGTATGTACATTATTTATACAAAAGCAATCTAGTGTAGTTAAGAAAGAGTTTTTTGGTTGAATACAAAATAGATCCTAATGTAATTAATTATACAAAATAAACCCATATGTAGTTAATTATACCTTTAGAGACAAGATTTGAAGATAAGAGTAAGTTCTTTATGTTCAAATAGACACAGAAGGTATTGTCGCAACCTTGGTATAGTTCAATTATTGAATATACTATATTGAATTAAATTTTATAAAGAAGACTAATGCCCTTGCTTAATCCATAATTTTGATGTTTTGGAAATTTGAAAAAGAACTAAGCTACATAGATGGCTAGTGTACCTAACTTGTACTTAAAAGATATATTTTTTTAAACTCATTAGATGAACGAGGGTATTGGGTATATTGGAATTCGCCTGGATACCTTGTGCAACTTGGATTGCTTTTTTAGTCTCATAAGCTCTATGGGTTTGTTAAATTGTGGCTTCTTCTTTAAGGGCATCTTTTACCAAACCAATTGAATATGAGGGTTGATCTACCAAGACATTGTTGTACTGAAAAACCTCAATTTGAGTACATAAGGTAAATGGGACTCAATCAAGTACATTATCCACATGTCCACTCACACAATAAGTGTGGTACATGTATCAATTACTCACGCTATAGTTCGTATTTACTAGTCAATTGTCATATAGTTGCAAGTTGCTGGTAAGCGAGTACATTCATCAACATTTCGAAAGGTTGGTATCACATCAATCATTTAAACCTTGTATATCATCATATATCATTATCCATAACATCCAATAAGGATCATTGTTGGAGTACCATCCTAGATCCAAATCCTAGGCTCTATCAAGCGTCGAGAGAGATCAAAACTCCTGAGGTGCAAACCTCTCCGTGAATAGCTCCTTGAGTGCAATACCCGAGCCACCTAATCCTAAGCTCTAAAGTCTCTAGTTTAAGTCTCATATTTACTTTTTACTTTGTATTATTCTTTTTTGTTTATGGACTACATAATATCTATTACATTTTACTTTGTATTATTATTTTTTGTTTACTTTGTATTATTATTTTTTGTTTACTTTGTATTATTTTGTTACTCGACAAACACTCTAAAGTCTCATATTTACTTTTTACTTTATTAAAAGTAAAAAGTAAAGTCTCTAGTTTAAGTCTCATATTTACATTTTACTTTGTATTATTCTTTTTTGTTTATGGCCAACATAATATTTACCACCTAATCCTAAGCTCTAAAGTATCTAGTTTAAGTCTCATATTTACTTTTTACTTTGTATTATTCTTTTTTGTTTATGGCCGACATAGTATTTATTACTTTTTACTTTGTATTATTCTTTTTTGATTACTTTATATTATTTTGTTACTCGACAAACACTCGACACATGTTACAAGATCTCCCTCATACTGGACTGTAGAGCGCCTCTCGGCGCAATAATCCATAACTTCTTTTATAACCATGGGCTTGTATAGATGAGTTCATGTTATGTTGGCTAGTATTAGCATACCAAAGATTATCTGTCTAGGATTACTTTACGATCATAATCATCTCATTCATAAGTTGAAAATAAATACTTATTATCCCAGTTGTAGGCAAGGTTATTTTGTAATTGTTTTTCCTTGACCATCTATTAGTTTGCTTTGACTTAATAATTTTTTTTTAAATGTTTTTCAAAGTTTAACTTTGTAATTGATTTATTGTATTTTTCAATATTTATTAAAATCAATTTATCTAGCATTTTATGATACCTCGGAGCATAAATTTCTCAATAAAAAGTGATTTAACTAATTCTAAGTTAACTAATCCTAAGCAATACTAATAGCTTTTAACTAATTTTAGAAAATCCTAATAGATTTAACTCATATATATTATCTAGGGAACTAAAAATTGATAAAGAAAAAACATAAAATAATAAATTATACATCAACAAATATTTTAAATTAATTTTATTAAATATTTAGATAAAATAAAAGTTCAAAAAATGTTTTCATTATCGTTTGATTTAAAATGAATTTAACTAGAAAGAATAATGAAATTAATTGTAACCATGAGACATAATAAAAATACAAGATACATACACACATGACGATTCACTCTTCCATATCTTATATATGACAATTATATACTCCACATTATTACTCTAAATCAAAAGCAAATTAATACCTTACCAAATTTAAACATTTTCACATGCATCTAGCTCACAACTTTAGTGGTTGTGATTTGTATGCATAGTTTTTTAATCGATGTGTGTTGATACAAATCATTGTTCTTCCCACTTTTGACATTCACCTTTTTAAATCATTAATAATGGTAGAATAACAATGTTTCTTAGGAATTATAAAAGCTTCAATGGTGCTAAAATTTTAAATGGATCCATATTACATGTTGTTTACTCTCTTGAAATGAAATTAAGCTATTCATGTTATATTGCATTTACTCTTTTGATATGCAATTTAGCTATCCCCAAAATAAGCTTCCGGAACTAGGTTATCTATATTATACCATTACTCTTTTGAAATGCACTTACAATTTGATTATCTCTAAATTAAATGGCATCTACTATGTAATTATACTATCCATATTACAGTGCCTTCATTATCTTGAAATGTAATTTAGCTATCCCTAAACTAAGAAATAGAGACTAGCTACTGCGTAGCACTTGTATAAATAGTAAGGGCACCCTCCTCTTGCATAGCGGTTTGATCGAGCTAATATCTTGATCGAGTGTTATCCAAATGATCGATCAAGCGTTTAAAAGATCCATTGAGTTAACATCTTGATCGAGATATTAGCTCGATCGAGCCTCTGCTTAACTGCACACTTTAACCATCGATCGAGCTATTTAAAAGATGCACTGGGCCTTAAAACAGGCTTTAGCCCCCATTTTTGAATATTTTTTCCTTCTCTTTTTACCAAACCTAAATCCTATCATGTGATACACCTTAAATGGTGGAATTCATAACAATGGATTCGTCAACGAAACATCTATTCATTGGCATAACATTTGTAAATTTTTGAGCTCATATGATAATTTTTTGTTATTTTCTTTTCAAACTTATACTTACAAAACCATGTCCACAAATTCAAATCAGCGCAAAGATAAATCAACAGCATAAGAAATACACAGTTAAAAAAAAATTATAAAAAAAACATACACCCTAGACCAATGCGTGCTTTTCAAAAGGGTATTTTTTATTTTTCGATTTTTGTAACGAGTAAAAAAAAATTACATGAACATGTGTACGAAATGCATTTAAAATTTTCAGATGTTGGTTTCAAAAATTTTAAAAAAAAAATCCATCATAAATTAAAAAAATATATGTGCGCCTCAATGCATTTTGTGTACATTATATATATATATATATATATATATATTCAAAAATTAAGCATTTATCACTAAATTCATATTTTATGTGCACACAAGCCATTCGTAAACTTTTGTTGAAATTTACAAGAACAACCCTATCATTAAATGCAATTTTGCCATATTAAATAATTTTATTATTTAAAAAAAATATAGGTGGAAAGATGACATAATTCCCTATAATTTGTTTTTTTTTGTGTCAAAATTCACAAGGCATGTATGAGTTTTGTGGGCTTCAATTTAATGAATGAGTAAAAACTTGAATTTTCACTGTCACTTTTGACGGAAAAGTGTTACCCATCTTCATGGAAACACCCAAGTCGAAAATACTAGAGAAAGAAGTAGTTTTTGACTTTTTCCTTAAAAAATCGTAACTCTTATTTTATTATTTTAGAAAGACAAAGATTCCAAAGCTAAGGCACAAAGACACAATGGTATTTTATTGTCATCCTAATTATAAAATTCATCATATTAATCAACGAACTAACCAAAGAAAAAATCAATTTACGATTCTAAGTGAAAATCTTACTATATTGAAGAGAAGTTCAAGTGTGAAATCTTATCATTTTCCAAATCACAAAAGTCGTTGACACAGAGTTTTGTAGAAAATTAAATTAGGGTGGTCTAACCCATTCACATTAAGACAATTTTGATCAATGCTTTGTAACTCATATCGTCTTGTGTCGTAAACCATCACAAGTACAAAAATTGAAAATCATGAGAAGACATTACAATCCAGACCAAGAGATAGTCTAAATATGCTTCAAGGACAAATCTTTTTTAAAGGGAAGGCAATGTAGTGGACATAATAATTGTTGGAAACATTAATTCTTTAGGGTTAATATTATATTATTGTATTTACTAAATTCACATTAAATGAAGACCAAGAGTCATCGTGAATAGGAACAACCATCGAAAATCCATTGGAAACCTTGGAATTTGGAAACCAAGGGTTATATCTATATGTACATACATTAATGAGATAAGTGTACTTTCATGCCAATTCTCTTTGTCTTTGTGGTGCATCTACTTGTGTGTATTTGGCTTTATTTAGTCAATCTGCTTGTCTTCCCTACTCGGCATCCCAAGAATAGTATCAGAGCGAATTTTAGCCCTTTAACCTATGATATTCTCTCTGTCCTTGATATACTTACAAGGTGTGCATAATTATGACCTGCCAACCCTAAATTTTCTAGTGTATCTGTTACCTCTCCAAAGTTGAACGCTCACCTCTTTTTGGTATCTAGTCTACTCTTTGAGTATCTGAACTATCCATATCACTATTTCTATTGAAAAGTGTCATATCCTATATCTTCCCCTAAAAAATTGTGTCTACACACTCCTCAATCTTCATTGCAACTCTAAAAAATCCATTTCAATTGTTACCTCTGCTAAAAAATTGTGTCTACACACTCCTCAATCTTCATTGCAGCCCTCAAAAATCCATTTCAATTGTTACCTTTGCTGTGGATTATTTCAAAATGTACTGCCTCTCCACTGAACCCTAATTTGCCCATTAGTGCTGCGTTACCCAACTGCGGCCTCTTAAGAAGATTCATATTGTCGCCCACGTGTTGTATCCATGTCACATTCATCGAACACATTCTCCTTCACTTTCTCTTCACTTTGTATATGGACCGGAAAGCACATGGCTTTCATCGGGCAATTGAGTAAAGCTTCTAGTTGGTCATGTTTTTCATCCCAACACCTTTGGCTATAAAATAGTGCATGGCCACAATATAGATAGAGATAAATTGGAGGAACTCATATTATTTTTTACTGCGTAACTTCTTTTGAAGGTTTTGCAACAGTTTTGAGAAAGGAAACCCTATCTTCTATTGAACGTTGAGCATGGAGCTTCCTTGGTGGGGTGAGGAAAGCACATTGCAATTGTTTCCTTGAAGAGTGGAGTTCTATTGTGATGTGGATGGAATCTCATGAAGTGGTTGACATCTCCATTGTTAAGCTATGTGTAGTGCTATCGGACCACGTGGAGTGTCCTGTGAAGACTTGCATCCTGAGGTTTGGAGTGATTGCCTTCGTTGGAGTGACTACCTACAATTGATATGCATTGAAGAGCTATGTGGAGCCATGACCTTTCTCCAATGCTACATGAACCCTAATCCTTGCGGTGGAGCTATACAATTGCTACAATGAACTATACAATTTTTACATTAAAGACTGGTGTGTTGATATCGTGAAGACCAATATCATTAGTGTTATCTGCATTTGGCTATTGGGGTATGCGTTCCTTAATTCTCGTTGAGTGAGGTTGTGATCATTTGGTGCATAGTAGAAAAATACGATCATATTGGCAGTTGTTGTACGGAAATTCGAACCAGGTTAAAAATATGGCGAATAGATGATACGGGTTCAGTACAGTCAACCATTTATTTACCGAATTTTGACAGAAGTGAATTTAGATAGAATTCATATTGGAACAATAAAATATAAAACTCCAAAGCATGGCCGACTAATAAAAAAAAATTTAAGAAAAAAATTTAAAATACTTTTTCAAATTCTTATAAATTTACCATCACTCGAACAAAAAAATAATTGTGAATAAAAGAAAATAAGAATTTACCATCATTCGAACAAAAAATAATGTGCCTTATTACTATTGGGTTATTACTATTACATGTAGTTTTTTTATTTAAGTTTTATTCTATATGTAATTGTTATTTTAATTTTATTTTTTAGTATTTATTATTTATCAAAAAGTAAATTTATGTAGTTTCTTTATTCTCAACATTTTTTTAAGTCATTTTATATAAAAATAGATTTGTATAGTTTTAATTTTTATTTTTAAAGTTTTCAATGAATAATGAATGAGATGTTAAAATTTGGAATGATTACATATAATCTTATTTTTTAAATATAAAATTGCATGTTTTTTGTATTTATAAGATGTCTACTCCCGACTTGATTTTTTTGTTACGTATTTTTTCCGTATAGTATTCAAATCCATACTCGAATCTTGCTACTATGATTTGGTGTCTTATGTGAGTTGAAGAAAGTGTCTCCTCCACATCAATTCACCACATTATTTACATTACTTCTTGCACGTCTGTTTCATGAATTTATGTAACTGAAGAGAAACTATACTCTTGGAAATAGCTTTTGCAGCAACCTCCCGTCATTGGCGAAAGCCATAAGAAAGGTGGACTCCCAACGTTGATCAATATTTGAAGTGAGCATAGGCAACTGACTCACTAGATAACGTATCTCGTGCTTGCTCTCCTAATCATCTGTTTGTGCTTTATGTGCATCTTACTCCACGACTAGTTCCTCTCTAACAGTGCCTAGTCTCTGAAATTTCATGCTTTGATACATGTTGCGGATTGAATGTAGATAAGAGATGCTCCTCCTCTATTATGCACTTCTCTGGTCAATAATTTGTTATTTCTTCCTTCGTCATCCAATTGTTCAAGTGAAGCCTCACTTGCTTAGCTTCGCGAATTGGATAATCCCATCCAGTCATTAAGGAACCCGTGAAAAGATAGCACTCTTGACTGGAGGATTTGCGTATGAATAAATCCTCCAGAAGTTAGACTCTAGTGCGTATTCACTGCTATTGTTGCAAACTGTTGAGTTTGAAATCAAGAAAGAAGAAACTTGGGCTATATCTAATGCTACCTCCACAGGTACACACTAACAAATCAAATATATAGTGAATCAAGAATGTATTAACCTCTTTGCGACCTTTTAGTCTGTCCAAACCCAAGAATTGTAATTGTTTGTCTTGAAGGATTTGGCAGAGAAGAAATTTAGAACTTGAAAATGGATTCTTTTTACCTTTCGGTGATTATTGGTGAGCATGGTAACATTTTTTTCTCCTAAAGAAATATTGAAGAACTATAGTTGTTGTTGTTTGTGATCCAAGTTGAGGAGACCCTAGGTTCAAGTAGATTCTTTAAGTCTTGTATTTTGTGTTAAATTGGCTCTAAATTGTTTTATTTAAAGTGCACAAGAACAATGATAGAGCGTACTCTTAGATTTTCTTAGTTTGGTGGAATTGAAGGTTATCAAGGAGGAAGGTATTCTCTTTCTAAAATCATCATTTGTTGTCATAAAAGTATATTCCACACAAGCAAAATATATTGGGATGTCTCAGCTACCAACCTTAGGAGCTGTAGCAGAGTTTGGTTTTGCAAGAGGATCTCTGCATAGCCTTGATGTCAAAGATCGTGAGATAAGAAATTGCATTACAAGGAGAAGCTGGTTGACAATGTTGGACAAATTGTTACATGTGGACTTGACACCACAAAAGAGCATAATCAATGAGGAGGTAAAGCATTCAATTTCTGAATTTTAATTCAACTTAAGGATCATCATCAATTGTAACTTGCAAGATGTCAGACAATGTTGGACAAATTGTTACATGTGGACTTGACACCACAAAAGAGCATAATCAATGAGGAGGTAAAGCATTCAATTTCTGAATTTTAATTCAACTTAAGGATCATCATCAATTGTAACTTGCAAGATGTCATTTTTGTAAGTTTTCTTGTATTTTGATACTTGCAATTTTTTTTCTATAAGTGTAAAATAAAAAAATGAGTTGAATTGTATTGGGTGCATTCTCCACTGAGACCACACCCTATATTTTCTTTTTTGGAGTTATTGAGTTTGTTTGTAAAAGGGTGGAGTTGCAAGAATCCCTTCACTATTTGAGTGAGTATTCAATCACATATTTTCAATGGATGAAATCAATGGTTTGTAGAGTTACTGAACACTCAACTTCTCTCTCTCATCGACAACACTATCATGGTTGGCAAAACCACTCTCATTCATATTCAAAATTGTGTACAAGATTCACAAACCACACTTGAATTTCTACAGCTTGAGCTGCATCTCCTATAAGAAGAAACATAAGTTTGTAATTAGGGTATCATTTGATGAAAATTTCATTGAAAACAAAACATATTCTAACAATGAGAGAATATAAGATTTCTGAAACACACACACATATGGAGAGAGAGAGAGAGAGAGAGAGAGAGAGAGAGAGAGAGAGAGAGGTTTGGAGAGGAGAGAGAGGGTGGGGGGGTTGTAATTACGGTATCCTTTGATGAAAACAAAATGGATTTATGAAAGAATATAAAATTTCCCAAAACCTATAAAAATTATATTTTAGTGCTATTTAGAATAAACTGGACAAATGAAGGGAAATATAATACTATTTCTATTGCTCGTGTTAGACTCAATAATTATACAAGTGTTGAACTTGCTAACTAGATATTGATTGTTGAGTCAAATATAATTGAAAGACTAGACTTTTGGGATAAGAAACAATATGAAATAAGTAATTTACAACTAAAAATTGGAGATTATACCTTCATATCACAATTTATTGTTAGATCCTTGTGGAATGATGACAATGACGTGATTTTGAGTTTACCTCAGATAGAATTAACATTGAAGACTTTCATCTTAAACAAAAAGAACAAGTTTCTTCTAGTATCATATAAAAAGAAGAACATGATAGTGTAGGATGTTATAGTGGAGTTAGATTTAGTAACACTGGAAGACCTCACTGATATCTCAAAAGTGTTCCTTCATGACAATATGAAGTTACACAAAAAGAATGGCATAAATAATTTTACAAGGCTATTGCTAATAAAGACAATGAAATTTCCCACGTTAAGAATCATAGTCAAATTTTGATCACAAAAAGTTAGAATTTAAATGTGGAAAAAGTCACAATTGGAAAAGCTAGAGGAACTTACTAGCAAGAAAACAATGATTAATAAAGAAACCATGATTGATCCTATTGAAATAGGGAAATAATTAGATGTAAAAATCCAAATCTCAAAAGAAGGAGCCAATATAGATTCGATCAACATAAAAAATAAGATAAAAAGTATTGTTATATTGAAATCTTATCAACCAATAATTCACCAAAAGTGTCAAAATACAAAGATTCCAAAACTAAGACATAAACTATAATGATGCTTTATCATCATCCCAATTGTAGAATTTAGCATATGATTCAATGAACTAACTAACGATAATCAATATGTAAAGCTAAGTGAAGATACTACTATATTGAAGAGAAGTTCAAGTGTGGAATCTTATTATTTTCCATATCACATAAGCCGTCGCCACACAATTTTGTAGAAAATTGAATTAGGGTGGTCTAACCCATTCAGAGTAAGACAATTTTGCTTAATACTTCATAACTCATATAATCTCATGTCATCAACCATCACAACTACAAGAACATAGAATCATGAGAGGGAATTACAAGTTTGAACAAGAGATAAACTCTTTCCATAAATATTCTTTGAGTACAAAATATTTTTAAAGGGGAAGAAAATGTATATATTAAATTAATAAATAATATTATAATTTAATAATAATTAGTGAAGTAACACATGTCCTAACTAAATGACATATTCTAATAAAGGGACATGACCTATCAACCATGATGACCAATTAATGAGTATAAGTATACTATCACATAGCATTCTATTCATATTATTCTATAAACTATAGTATTCTTATCCAATTATTTATTACCTTTCTTATATTGTTTTTTGTGACTTTTGTCGGCTTCTGATGATTCCTCACATTTTTCCAAAGTTTCTATGAACTTGAAATCTCTAATTGACATTTAACCATTTAAATTTCAAAAAATATGATAATGTAAAATTATTACATTACCTAATTATAGATTTGCTTTCAGCCATTTATAATTCAAATTTATATTGGAGAAAGATCACAAGCATATGAAAAAATACGATAATTTTTTTTATAGAGAAAATAGAAACTAAATGTAGGATATAATTGATTAGCTTCTCTTGAAGGGGTCGAAACGTACAAAACTCAAATATTAATCGCATTAGGATTGGTATGGTGTTAGAGTAGCTACCATTAAGAAATTAAGGAGAGTATCTAAGTATAAAGGGGAATAAATCATGTAGATATCTAAGTTTAAAGGTTTAGTACTTTTTTATTATACAGTGATACTTATTGTTTTAAACCAAAAATACAAATAATAAATATCAATGTATAATAATGTCCAACAAAAAAATGGCATTATACCTTCAAACCTAAGACATTATTATACATTAGTATTTATTGTTTGCATTTTGGTTTATATATATATATAATTTAAAAATTAATTTAATAAGAAGTTAGTATACCTTCAAACCTAAGACATTATTATATATTAACATTTATTGTTTGCATTTTGGTTTATATATATATATATAAACCTAAATCATTAATATTAAATGAAATCATGTATATATATTTAATAAGAACAAAATCAATTAATTAAATTCTTTAAATTTTATATATATATATATAAAATTTATATATATATATATATATATATATATATATATATTAAATTTAAAGAATTTAATTAATTGATTTTGTTCTTATTAAATATATATACATGATTTCATTTAATATTAATGATTTAGGTTTAAATGTTAGATTATATATAATATAGTACCATGCTATTATTAATTTAATGAGTATAGGAAAAAAAATTACATATGCAAATAAAAACATTAAATTATAAAACATGATTTCTAATAAACCTGCACATGGATGAATGGATAATGGATGATGGTGTTATATGAAAGGTGCACTTGATACTATTGAGAAAGGAGAAACAATAATGATATATATTATATTTATATAATAAATATGTAATATGTATTTTGCATGATACATAATATCATAAAAATATGTCCCAACTTCTTATCTTCAAATTATAAATATTGTCACCCGAAAAAAGAAAAAGGACAAATGGATGATACGATTGACTTGAAAAATATGTGATAACGGATAAACGTAAAGCGCACGTATACTACTGTGCTTCTCGACTAACATAAATATAATTTCAGTAGTTTTGATTTAAAATTGAGATAGTGACTTGTTTTAAATTTATGATTATATGGTTCAAGATATATAAACATAAATATATAATCATACAAAAATATAATATATAATTTTAAAATAAAAGATTGAAAAAAAATTCTTATTAAAAGCATTATTATGATTATGTATTTTAGATATAAAATCAAAATTAAAGGTAATATATTATATTCTATTTTTTTAATAGAATAATTTTTTTTTGTTAATGAAAACATGATTATGATTATGTATTTCATGTATAAGAACAAGATAACAACATGAAAGATAAGAGACTTTCTAATTTCTCTAAATCATTAGAGAGTTGAGGGGTCATGATAAAGAGGCTACCATAATTTAGATGATCAAAAATTATTTATTTGTTTGAATTAGTACGAGTATAGATCCATCTTAAACCCAAATCTATTAAGCTCAGAGATGAACTCAATTGTTTGAGGTGTAATTTTTTTATCTTAAATTTTTTACACATCTAAACAAAATTAACACTTCCAAAAAATTGAATCCCTATCAATTCTTAATAAATATGAGTTTAAATGGAAAATAATAATAAACTCTCACAAAAACTTTAAAACATATTACAACTTTTCTTGAAACTTTTTAAATACAAAAATATCTTTTTTAAAACAAAATATATTTTTGCCAAAATTAATTAAAGTTTTATTTAAAATAATTGAATTTCCATAATGCAAAATATTTTCACAAAGTCTCCTTTTAAATTTATAACAATATTATATGGTAGCGGCCTAATTGTTCACAACATCTTTCTACAAATAAAGTATTTACACTTTCATAAACTTTTAAGCTAGACTATGGCCTTAAACATAAATCATTCTTAATAATATTTAGTTTTCTTTTGAATTTTGAAGAATTTATCACTTTAAAAACTTGATAAAGAGTTGAACTGAGTTCACATTGGTTATAGGTTAAGATTTTGAGTAATTTGATTCTAACCAAAGTTAATATAGTTCTATCTTAAAGATGGTAATATTTTTGCAAGGAGGCTAAAAGTTGGATTGTTTCTTTTCAACGTAATTTTTGGTCGAGTACTTTTTTTTAAAATTCAAATTAGTTTTTTAGTTTTTTTAATATATAATTAGATTAACATTTTTAAAAACTCACACCTAAATTATGTAAGTAGTTATTATGTAAAATATAAAAAATTCATAGGTGTTTAGATATTATCTGAGATTTTGGATTTTTTTGAGTGGATCAACAAGATTAACCTTAATGTAACAAGTATACAGTAGAGATTCATTTAATGGTAGTCGTATCTTGTTATGCTCAAATACATCTTGATTAAGATTTAAATAAATAAGTTTAACTGGTTAAGAAAATAGATATGTTTATTAAATAGTATTTGCTTTTATATTTATATTAAGATTTAAATAAATAAGTTTAGGTGATTAAAAGAAAAGAGATATGTTTATTAAATAGTATTTGTTTTTATGTTTATATTAATTAGTATCTTGTTATGCTCAAATGCATCTTGATTAAGATTTAAATAAATACGTTTAGATAGTTAAGAAAAGAGATATGTTTATTAAATGGTATTTTTTTATGTTTATACTAAATAGTATCTTGTCATGGTCAAATGCATCTTGATTAAGATTTAAATAAATAATTTTAGGTGGTTAAGAAAACATATATGTTTATTAAATAGTATTTGCTTTTATGTTTACATTAAGATTTAAATAAATAAGTTTAGGTGGTTAAGAAAAGAGATATGTTTATTAAATAGTATATGTTTTTATGTTTATATTAATTATTTTGATGTTTAGCCTTTGTTTAATAACCAACCATCTCCATAAAACTAAGTGGTTGGTTCCACCTAACTGTGTTCAATGACCAAAAATTCATTATCAAATTTTGTCAAAAACATGCTTCCAAAAAATAAAAATAAAACCTAACCCCATTTAAACTCCACGATATTTTTCTTATCATTATTTAACAATAAAATTGTTATATTTATCGTGAAATATACTTAAAATGTTTAATTACGTGATTGACAGACGTTTTTCTTGAGGGGCGTTTTGAAAAGCATTGTGGGTTTTTGTCGTCCCTCTGGCAAATGAAAAGCTGCCACACACTTCCCGAATAAGAAGCTGCCACGTATGAATTTTAAGATGAGGTTTTTAACGCGGGGCAAAAGCTGCGTCCAATCACCACATCTCTTTCTTGTTAATGAAGTTACGCTACCATCCAACCGCCATGTCACTTTCTTGTTTATTAAATAGTATTTGCTTTATGTTTATATTAAGATTTAAATAAATAAGTTTAGGTGGTTAAGAAAAGAGATATGTTTATTAAATAGTATATGTTTTTATGTTTATATTAATTAGTTTAATGTTTAACCTTTGTTTAATAACCAACCATCTCCACAAAATTAAGTGGTTGGTTCCACCTAATGGTGTTCACATACCAAAAATTCATTATCAAATTTTGTCAAAAACGTGCTTCCAAAAAATAAAAATAAAACCCAACCCATTTAAACTACACGATATTTTTCTTATCATTATTTAACAGTAAAATTGTTATTTTTATCGTGAAATATACTTAAAACGTTTAATTATGTGATTTATTTTTATCGTGATTTTTCCCGAGGGACGTTTTGAAAAGCATTGTAACTTTTTGTCGTCCCTCTGGCCAATGAAAAGCTGCCACACACTTTCCGAATAAGAAGCTGCCACGTATGAATTTTAAGATGAGGTTTTTAACGCGGGGTGAAAGCTACGTCCAATCACCACATCTCTTTCTTGTTAATGAAGTTACGCTACCGTCCAACCGCCATGTCACTTTCGTGTTTATGAAGTTACGTTTTTGCCTTTAGATCACTATGACGGTCCTTCCAAGTTCAATCTTTATCCTCCACATTTGCACAACCATCGTTGGTATGTCGATCTCCTGCTGCTTGCCATCACAGAGCCTACGTCCACATCAATCATGGTCTCGCTCCATCCATAAAAAGGCTCCGCCGACACTAAATCTGCAGCACGGTGCGCCGGTCCAATGGTCTTTACACCTCCTAAACTTGAATTTATTTCGTCAGAACTGCTCAGGCAATGCCTTGACGGTTGATGCAAATGTGTTGTGGGTCATTGAAAGCTAAGATTCAAAGGAAAGTAGATTCTTCTTCCATGTCATTAGATTATTCTCGACATGGAAATTCTTCCAATAGGTCTGCATTCGATTCCAGTGACGAAATACATATGAATTTATGTTAAGCTTTTGAGATTAGCAAAGCCAGCCGTGAACTCCTGTTAGTTTTCACCACGACTTGAGGTTTTATGAAATCGTTTCATCGATCTTCAGCTTTTTTACTGATTTGGTGACAATTTTATCTTCGTCTCAGATCTTCAAGCAAATTTAAAAACACTAAGAATTCTAATAGCACGGTATATAGTTCAATTCTTGCTTTCGCTTAAACAATATAAAGAGTCCCCAACCATCACACAACTAATGTTCTAATAACCGGAACCGGGAATAAAACCGGTCTGGGGTCAACTCGGACCGGAACCGGAATCGGTAATGAACTTGAGCAGTTTGATTTCAATGAACCAGACTATTAAAAAATACAAAAAAAATTACAATTTTAATCATAAAAATTATATTTAACATTCCAAGCTATATTTCAAAGCATCAGACACATAATATGCATATTTGAAAGTGAAACCATTAGACTAGTAGACACATAATATGTAAAGTCTACTCATATATATAAATCGGAAATCCATAAACCATGTATGGGTCACAAAATGGCACCAAGTGCACTACATACTCATAGTAAAGTCTCATAGCATATATCTCAAATTCTGAAACAAAATAGAATATAAATGAGGCTCTATATCCTCTAGAGTCTACAGTCCAAAATGAAAAAACATGATCAATGATGAGTCATGACTCATAACTAATCAATTATCAAACTCAGCACCACTGCTAGAAATGGAATGCTCAACATCAACATATGGCTCAGACTCCTCGGAGTCGGACTCCTCATGGACATCTACGACCCTAGCAGTAGCACTAGTGGAAGCACGGGCTGTATGGCTAGGTTGACTACTGCCAGTGCCAATGCCACCATCATTGTCCGCCATGCCTGGATCCTGCTCTGGACCTGCATCTCCTACTCCCAATGGATCAGCATCCAAATCCAAGTCATCTGTGACTGCATCAATATCAAAATCGGGATCAAACTCTGGCTGTTGGGTCTCCTCTACCCATTCTGAGGTTGGATCAATATCATCCAACACAATGGGATCTGTATCAGGTCTTTTGTTTAGCAATTGGTTGCGCCTTAGTCGGAGGTTGTACTGCACGAAGACAAGATCATTCAACCGTTTTTGTTCCAAACGGTTTCTTTTCTTCGTGTGAATCCTCTCAAAGACGAACCAATTGCGCTCACACCCGGAAGCACTGCAAGTTTGACTAAGGATACGAATTGCAAACTTTTGCAATAGACCACAATGGCTGCCAAATGAATCCCACCAATTTGCTGCATGGACAAATTAAATTTTACAAATTAGATTGTGAATTGAACATAAACAACTTAAAGTTAAAAGTTAAAGCTTAAACAATTGAACTTAAAGTCTTAAGCAATAAAACTTGAAATTGTTTACCTGGTTGGTCGCAATCTCTCATCTTTATTGCTACGCTTTTTCCAAAAGTGCTCGTGGCTCTTTTGAAAGAGGTAAGCTGTCGATGTACTTCCATCTGGTCATTCTCACCAGGGATCATGCGCTCTATGCAATCATACAAACCATCTTTCACCTCCCCTGTTAGATCATCTCCTAGCTGAGTTCTATAATGATACTTTGGGTTCAAGAAAAACCCAACTGCATGTATAGGGCGATGGAATTGATTGTTCCATCTGTTATCAATGATCTCCCAAATAGGCCCATACTTGGCTACTCTATCTTTGTATGCTTCCCTTATCTGCTCCTTTGCCTGATCTATAGCCTCATAAATGTAACCCATTGCCAATTTTTCCCCATCCACCAACCGCAACACCTTAACAAGGGGCTCAGCAATTTTCACAACCTTTGTTGCTTTTTTCCAAAATGCACTATCATTAACTCTTTTTTTGGTGTCTTTTGCATCTTGCTTACGGGCCCACTTAGATGAATTCCATTCATCACATGAAAACATCTTCTACAAGTTTTGTTCTTGGGAAATGAGAGATTGCAATGTGAGGAAGTGTGTTGCAAATCTCGTGATGGTAGGCCTAACAAGTTCCTTGTTCCCAGTGCTTTTCCTCATTAGGTTCAAGACCCATGCATGGTTGTAGATGTATTTTGTAATGCTCTTTCCATGCTCTACAACATTCTTGACCCAAAATATGGTTTTGTGTTTATTCTCTAACATCTTACTAGCAAGAACATAATTAGATGCATTATCTGTGATGATTTGAACAACATTTTCCACCCCCACCTCCATAACAACTTCATCCAAGAGTTGAGATAATAGGGTTTCATCTTTCACCCTATCAGATGCATCAACTGATTTCAAAAACATGGTTCCTTGTGGGCAAGAGACAAGGAAAATGATGATAGTATGGTTCCTTATATCAGTCCATCCATCTGACATGATGGTACATCCCGTAGTGGCCCATGACTCTTTAAAACCCTCCAAGTATTCATGTATGGACATAACTTCCTTATGCAAAAGTGATCCCCTCAACTCATGCATACTAGGGCCTTTGAAGCCCTTACCAGCTAAAAGAACAGAATCCCACATGGATTGATAATAAGCTGAGCGAGAAGCATTGAAGGGAATATCTGAAACATACCACCATCTAGCTATGTACTCATGAGAAACTACTTTGCATTGCTTCTTCCAATGCTCATCTAAGGTGGGATGAATGTGGGTTGGTTGAGATTGAGAAGCATTGCCACTTGGAAAGGAGGGGGAAGGTGAAGAATAATAGTGCTGAAGGGTCTTCTTCTTTTTAGGATGATTTTCTCCAATGTTTTGGGTGTTTTGACGAGAGGGAGGAACATACTGGAAGGGGTCCCTAGCAACAATAGAAGGGGCAGAGGAAGAGCCTTCAAAATCATGTAAACCAAATGCTCTCCTGGCAGCATTTGCAAGTTCCCTCTTCCTCCCAATTTCAGCTTCTATTTCTTTATGCGTAGCCTTCTCTTCTTGATATTTTTTAAGCTGATTTAATATCTCAACTCTAATCTCCCCAATCACATCATCCGGTGCATCACATGGGAGAACTTGGCCTCTTATCGCAACCAAGTGTTGCTTCACCCTATGAATGTCCCCCCCACCCATGTGTTTGTGGCAATATTTGCAAAAAATTCCCCCCTCAACACACTCAACATGGACCCATGCAGCATCTTTCACTCTAGGAGCCATTGGGAAATTTGAAAATAGATTTTGCAAGTGCAAAATAATGGAAAAAAATGAAAATGTGCAAAATAGATTTACATTTTAAATTAAAAAAAAAAACAATTATGAGTTTGCAATGTGCATTTGCTTACAAATTTAAAAAAACAGTGCCATAAACAAGCTAACAGCAAGCATACTCAAACAGAAACTTGGAGTTTGGACTTTGGACAGCATACTCAACAATCAGCATACTCAAAATTCAAAAAAACAACAAGCATACCTTGAACTTTGAAGTTGAAATCTGCAGCTGGATTGAAGGATTGAAGATGATTGAAGTTTGATGCTGAGCGGCCTCCTCCATAGTCCACAGTCAGCTGGCTTCACACTTCACAGTTCACTCCTTGCCAAAACTTGAACACTCAAGTTCTCAACACACTCAAACTTGTTACTTGACTGCAGCAATGATAGTCGAGACAAATCACTCTTGGCGGCACCAATGAGACAATGAGATCTTGAATCGTGAGTGAATGAGAAAGTGGGGGATGGGCACTTATTTATTGACTTTTGGAGGGCGAATTAGGGTTAGGTTGTATTTTTTTTTATTAAAAAAACAAAAAAAAAATGAAAACCGTGATTTCTGGGCCCGCGGACGTGGCTGCTTGCTGGTCGGCCGATTTATTACGGGACTGGACCGGTTAGTTCCTGCTAGGCCAGTTTGGTATTGAACCGGTCCGGTTAGGGCCGGTTCAATACCGAACCGGGCCCCCCGTCTGATTTAAACGCCGATTTGGTGCTCCTCTTAAGCTAACCGGTCAAACCGATCGGTTCCGGTTCGGACCGGACCGATTTTGAAAACTTTGCACACAACAACAGGTCAACACCAACCTGTTCACTCATAACAAAAAGCTACAATCTACAATGGGTCATTCAGCACGCTCCATTCAACAAGTATCCAAGTAGCCTGGCATGCAATAGCCGGATCTACAAATTATCACTACTAGGAGTTACACATCCCAAAAACCAATGCACAACAAACTACTATGGATACATCATAGCATTAATCCACTCTTGGTGCCCATTTGAAAACCCTGGAGACATCAGCCTCTGATCTGAATAGGTTATGAAGATATCGGATGTTGGGGGACACAGTATTCTCTATACTAGAACCAAGCAAACAAGGAAAGAGGGTTATGACATTTCTGAAGTCTTGTGTGGTGAGTCCCAATGTTTTTGTAGACTCAATAATGGGTTTCAACTCCCGATCAACGTTAAGAGCAAGAATATTTTGGTTTCTAGTAATGATCTTGGTGTTCTATGCATCCAGAACCTCTCAAGAACGGAACAACTTGTTGGGCTTTATAAGTGAATCTTGTTTCAACAATGGATGGCCTTCTTTATAAGATTGTTGAGAGCTCAGACTAGCGCACCCCACATTTTTTGAGTAAAAAACTAAAATGGGGCATGTGTTCTTAGCTTTTGGGTAGCGTGTGGGCTAGTCATCACCAACAATGGCTATAGAAAGCTGTGATGATTTTAACAAAAGAATTCATGGAAATGGTGAGGATAGTGTTGCAATAAGGCGATGAAGAGAAGATCTAATATTAAATTCCGGCAGGGGTTTCCTTGCCACAGGAAAGCACCCGAATGGATGCCCTCGAAAGAAAAAGAAATCGTCTTTCCATGTCTATGGGGACAAATCGACATTGACACCTTCGTCATCTCCGGATTCCATCGAATCAAGCATGTTTGTAGGCAGTGAGACAATAAGAAGTTTATTGTTTTCACTTTGCATTGACTGTGTTTACTTATATGATGTTTTCTCTATGGACAGTTGTTTGCAAAACAAAACTTTTGGAGCTATTAAATACATATATAAAAGTGATAAATTCTAGTCTTTGGGAAAAGGACTTTCTTTTGAACTAATATACCTCAAAAAATACATACAATAAATCCATATATTGAACTTTGAAGCAAAAAATACAAGCATCAATGTATAACAAGTTACTCACACCTGCAATGAAGAAATATACCATTGCTTCAAGATCCCAAATACAGTGAATTAAACACAACATAGTTGAATTCCTTGTGAGGTAGAAGATGATGACAATGGCTTTGAATATTCGTGCATGGCTTCCGCTTATGCTCAGGCTAATCATTTTGAGCAAAAGCCAGCTTTTATACTCTTCTCACGCAGCTACAACACCCTCGGGTAAGAACATGGGATCATATTGAAGTGACTTTCCATTATATAGTTGATGAGATGATGTGGTTGAATGGATTCCTTCTTGTTTGTTTTCTGTGTGATTATGATGTTTTGCAGGTTTTTCGTTTGTGTTAATGACTGTCGATGGGAAGAGAGCAACTGCAAGAAAATACGATTACGTTGTAGTTGGAGGAATGGCCGGTTGCCACTTGGACGCAATGTTGTCTACCGACTATTCAGTTTTACTTATGGAGAGGGAAGGATAATGTTCCAGAGTTGTAAGATGTAGCCTTTAAGAAATACATTTTGAGACAAATCTCAGCTGAGTTTGACAAATATGGAACCAAAATAATTGTCAGGATCTCACAATTCTTGTGGTCTACTAGTTGAAGTTTACCAGGAAGGAAACATCTAAAGAAACCCTCATTGAGAAGCTCTGGAGTTGGCTACCAATCACAAGAAGAAGCATCGAATGCTCTGGACTCCACCCATATGAGGTTAGTTAAATTGTCTCATCTTAAAAATGCTTGTCTAAGTTTTTTGTCCAAATGCAATTGCAGAAGCGGTTTGCCTAGCATCTTTGATTTATATTTTACAATTTAGAATTGCTTATGTGGGGTGGGTTAGTGGATTGCATTTCAACCTATTGTATGAGAAATTATTCCTGAATCCATTGTTGCTTCCGAATTGTTTTTCAACTTTTTCCCACGTGTCCTATAATAACTGACTACATGGCTTCTCAAATATGATGACATTTGACTCCAAGGTGGAATTTAAGGTTTCAACAAAATTCTAAAAAGGATCCATGTTCTTCAAAGTATTTCACATTAAGAACTTTCTCAATTACTTATCTGCCTACTGAACACAGTTGATCTCGAGTGACTTTTAATTTCAGTAAGTGTTTTGACATTGAATCAAGTTCAACCTCCTCCATCTACATCAAAAACAAAAAACTTTTGAGGTAAAATTACCTACCTTCATTGAAAGTCTTGTGCATTTCACACAACTTCAATCAAACTATTGCACTTGTGGGAAAATGTCATTTATCACAGACAACTTTTCAACATCATTGCTTCTATATTCTTAGAAGCAGATTCTTCTTATTGATATTCATCATTGCAATCTCTATTTTCTTTTCTTGGATTAGAAGATGGAAATCATGTGTTGCTTGTAGACATTGAAGTTGTGACCATTGAAATTCTGAATGGAGTCAAATACAATGTGTGAACGACTCACCATTTCTTTCAACAGGAAAACATAAAGTATCAATGAAAAAGTCAAACAACCCCTAAAAAAATTCATAATTACCTCCAAAAAAATATTCTTGGTGACAAAACCCTATTGAATCGCTGTGGTATTATCAACTCAAGACCACCTCTATTGTGTACCAAGGTCAATATGAGAAAGACTATAATATGATATATATAGTGGAAGTGTACCTTATAAATGAAAAATGATACAACTATCCCTTCGACTTATGATGCATATCATTGCCATAATTACCTCCAATAAAATATTCCTTGTGACAAAGCACTATTGAATCGGTGTGGTATTATCAACTCAAGACCACCTCTATTGTGTACCAAGGTCGTTATGAGAAAGACTATAATATGATATATATAGTGGAAGTGTACCTTATAAATGAAAAATGATTGATTTTATTATATTATGTGTTTTTATTTTTATTCTTAATTTTTTATATTTGTTTTTTGGGGCAGACATGTGACATGTGCCATGTCAGCGTTATAGATTTGACACATCTCACCCACTTGGGCTCGAGAAAGTGCCTTTTGACACAATCAGTTTTGAGCATCTTTTGACACAAACAAATTTATTTTTTGGATAATTTTGCTTCTAAAACCTAGTATACAGATTGGCTTCAGAAAAATGGAAACTTAATTATAGATCCATGCTTTAAAAAGTTGGTAATTTATACCAAAATTTGGTATATTTTTTTAATGTCTGTTATTTGTGCAAATAGGTTTATCTTCTAACAGATACCTGGTATAACTGGCTTGCCATAAATTTATAGATAATAATACAAAATCATGTTACTGTAAAAAAATGACTTCTTGGAATTCCGACCCTTAATAGAACTTCAATCACCTAGGAGACACAATTTTGACAAGACAACTATGAATGCCTCGGCATCAAAAGCAATAGATAATAAGGACAGGGCCCAGGATTCACAAACACCTTTGAGGTTGCATGAGTTACAGACTTATAGTAAACAATTCTCTTTGATAGATAATAATCATGTTGATCGAAGACGGCATATGTAGGAATCTGTCATAACCCGAAATTTCTGAAAAATTTAAAATTTTTATTATAACAATAAATGTTAATTAATTGCATTCCTGGTCCTGTTTATTTTAAGTAACTAATCATAATTTTGTTTAAAAGGTTCTGTTATAATACTAATGTGAGTTTTGATTTTAGTTATTGATTGTTTTCGTTTTTAACTGCTAAGGGAGAACTAGCCATAGTTGACTGGCTTACTTAGCTTATGAGCTAATACATACTTCATCTTTTGTTCACAGGTACACAGGTACACAGGTACAGTAAGGATCACTATAAATTAATTTTTATGAGCATCAAAATCCTTTCCCTGCACTGTAAAAAACTCAAAGAAGATCTAAATATTATTACTGGTTGTCGCGTAAGACGGTAAAGTTCTTTTCATGAAATTTATGCTTGATATATGGTTGATAGTCTGTAATGACATGATATCTCTTATTCTGGATAGTATCATTAGGTGTTTTTATGAATTACAATGTCTCCGACATATTCATTGCGTTGTGACCATGACTCTATGTTACTGCTGTATACTGTCACTGGAACAAGTTGTTTGTATCATGTTCATTGTATGCATAATGTGACGTTAGCGTTATGTGATATACTGTCAACTATTAGCTGTGATTACAACTGTGATCACGCGTTATTAGCATGAGTTGGAAATTGTGATACCTCTAGCGATGTTCTATTATATTCATCTATAATTTATGATCCATTGTCTGCTTAGTATTTTTTTTTATGATAAGCCCAGTTTAACTTATGCCAAAATCCTTGTTCCTTGTTTTCATTCTACGTCCAATGCATGGAATTATAGATGGTTTTATATCGATACTACACAAGATTTAAGATTACTATCCTCATCATTGATTGTTAACAATAGTATTGGAAGTATTATGGTAATAAGAACTTATATAACAATGTTGTATCCAATTATATTGACAAGGTAATATTTCAATGTTTTAAATGATGTGGAGCTCTCTTTTGAAATTGACTACATCACTTTTCAATTGATTGTAGGGAATATATTATGTAACTAGGGAACTAACGATGGCTCGGTTACAAATATGCACTATACAATGATTGTGTATCAATCATAGGGGATATCCATGCTACGAATATGACTTTTATCCATGCCATGATTTAAAATTGATAACAATGATTCGAGCTGCAGCTGAACTATAGTAAGTCGACCCATGATAAGTTGATAAATTAAAGAGCTACGTGGATGGCTCTCATCCTTGCATTTGGTGTTATATAAGTCAGTCTTGAAACCCTTCCTGGTCATTTTCTCTGCCTTCGGGCTCGGGTTGTAAGAGAGAAACCCTTCATGTCTGAGTTCGTCAGTTGGGTACTGTAAAATGCAATTTTCTTCTGGTTATGGTTTCGTAATTTTATCCTCTGGTGGTTTAAAAGTCTGTGGGCTCTGCTATTGGCGTCTGCTACAGTTCATTGAGCATCTTGGTCTCGTTGCTATCACTGTGTTTAAGTCACATGCTACTTACAGTCTTACACTGTTGCTAGTGTGAGTTAGAGGCAGGGTTTTCTCTGTTGTTTTTCTTCATGAGATGGTCGTGTAATGGGTTTTAAAGTGTGCTCCCCGACTGGTTCATTTACAGCTTAAGGGTTTGTTCAATATTACCGGTCACGGCTATCAATGGAGAGGAAAACTTTAAATGTTTCCTTGCTCATCCTTATGACGAATATGATGAGGTTCTTCCTTCCTGGCTCAACCCGTGGCTACCCGGTTGCCCACTGGGCTGGCTTCCTCCTTTAATTGCTGGTAAGAGATAACAAAGGTTTCGTAGATTTCAGTTTTGAATGATATTGTTTAAAATTAAATAAATGTTGACAATACTCGTTATTTTATAATGTGCAGGTTTTTAACCTTTCCTGAAGGTGTACGAGGCTTCCTCTCCAGCGCTGGCTCCTCCGGGTAAGCCTGGTTATACCATGGCTGTCTCTCCCTTTGTTGGTTTTGTTTTGCTAGGGTTATGTTTGGAAGGACCTCCTTTGTAACTGGGTTGCTGTCGTTTTTGTGAACATGAATACTGTCACATGTATGAATCCTTTTGCTTATAGTAGATAGGGTTTGTATACCCTGGCATGTTTACGAGGAACAAACTAAGGCTCAATCTGTTATGACGGCCTTGGGGTTGTTATTGTCATTATATTTCGAATATATGGGGGTTTACCCAACCCTGTAGAAGTTTATAGATACTGTAATGTTTAACCTGTCAAGTGGACGTGTATCAACTGCGTTTTTATTAAATGAACAAAATGTTTAATAATAGGAATTGTTTTGAGATTCTCAGATGTGCTCAGAGAATGATATCTCAACTGTAGGTTATTGTAGTATATGAGTTCTCTGCGTGTGTTATGATGTTGACTAATGTTATGGAAACGCCATAAAAATGCTGTGTATTGTATTTAAAAAGAGCTCGATAACGAACAGTAACCTATGCTTGTGATTTGGATAAAGGAACAATGAAATTTCTATGTTGTAACACTCGGCTTCGATCTCGTCGATGTGTTTATTTTTTTTTAAATAGCTCTTGTAACTCTGTTGTAAGCATCATGGATATATTAACTATAGTAATAGGTTTTAGATAAACAACTATCACCACGATTCTTTATTTCCAGTTTATGTGTTTTTATTTGACTAAGATTTTATTGAATAGGATTGTATAGGATGGTTTTGAAAATGAAAACTTACTGCAATCCGCAACCTGTGAATATTCGATACAGTCAGTTATGTTCTGAATATAGTTAAATTTACTGATATAACTTTTGTTCATCTTTAGCTTGATACAGAGAATAACCTGTATTCTGGTTTAATAAAACATAAGGCAGATATAAACTGGTATATTTGCTCAAATAGAATTTATACCTGTAAATTTCTCTATGGGTATATTTCACAGTAAATCTAAGATTTATCTATGTGCCTGTTCTTATGATTGTTTTTTAATAAGTGTAATTCAGGAATGACTACTGTATAAATATTCTATATCTATTATTTAACTGTTAAAAATAAATCTATATAAAATCTCCATAATATTTTATTACTGTAATAAGCACAAACATATCCTGCATAAACAAATTACTCGATCTGTATGATAAGTAGGGAAATTCTAAGACATATTAGTTCTGCAATTTCTATCTACTGACGATACAGAGAGGCTAACTTTACTGAAATAAATACTGTTCAAACACAGATGATATTGTCCATTCTACATTTAAATTTATTAAGTAAACAGCAGGAAAAGTGGCAGAACCTGTATCAATGGTAGACAATAACAGCAATGGGAGGCTGTTCCTCCCTACCAATTCCTGGAGAGTGCCCAGACAGCACTTCTCAGGACCCCCGAGCTTGCTCTGGTCTAACTGGCAGGAACTAGGTACAGCCAACAATTCCCTCAGCCAAAGCAGCTATACTGGAACCAAGTTACTGCAACTTCCTGACTCAAAACACTTCCTTACTGTTTTTCCCACTTCCTCAATGGGACTCCTGAATAGCATTCACCTGAATGTATTCTCCCTCTAGAACAATGCTGAACCCCCAGCTCAGTTCATTGAGTACTATTTAAAAGATTGCCTAGGTCTTAGTTGGGTTAACTGTCATTAATGAGCCACCTGCTCAGATTCCACTTTCTTGGGGAATCATGACCCCAAAATATAGGGAAGTTGCCACCTGCAACTCAGGAAGTGTTTGAGGATGCTGCCACTTGTCTTTTGTCTTTCCACCTAGTTCCATCCACCAGTTAGACCAGTAACCTCTTTTAATAGCTCTCCCATGCTGTTGTCTCCATAATTTATTTATTAATAATAATTATTCAGAATTTACATTCCATTTCTGGAGACTCTGCTGAGTCATCCATTCCTACTTAGCATTAAATTTAACATAATGTCTCAGGAATATTAATAAAATAATTACATTATTTTAGTAGAATTGGGGTATGTGACAGAATCCTTGATATTAGACAATTCGGGTACTGAACAGAAGCAAATTTCCCATCCTATGCCAGGAGCATATCGATTGGTAAGACACTCTCTCCTATTAGCTAAATATGTTGTTCCCCATCTGATATTCACCAAAGATGACTGGGTGATCTGTACTTTTGTATAATATAATATCTATGCTATAAGATACCAAATCTAGGTCCATAAGAAACCCAACAATGTAATCTATAAATTCTGAAAAACCCATACCTTCCAATGATTTGATCATAATAAAATCAATAACCCTTGAATTATTACTATTCATTGATGACAAAAAATAAAAAATCATGACCGATGGGAAATGAGTAATCAAGATAAGCTTGACAGCCCAAGTTTGATGTTTTTTGTTGGTCCTTACTCTTATGTCTACATGATTTACTTCGATTACCGTGTTGTTGTCCTGCATTGCAAAATAACATAAGCATTACATTGCTTAAATAAGATGAATTGACTCTAGATGAGAGGATGTTAAATATAATATTTTGGGGATCAAATTCTTCTCTTCAATTATCTGACTGAAGGAGCTCATTTCTTGACATAAATTACAGAGCTCTATGAGGGTTCCCTCTATCTCTTAGTCATCACCTCCTCTTGATGATACCAATGTCTCTATTGCATTTTCTAATCCGAATTTGGTATTGTTCTCCTTCCACTCCTATATGAGCTCCCTCAAATTGTGCTTAGGAGTCAAGTTCCTAGTAGTGGGCTTGCATTTCTTTATAGGGCATGTAGTGTTTCCACTTTCAAACCACTTTTCAATGGAATATTTTTCATAGATAATCCCTGACTCCAAATTCATTGGATTCTCCATTATTGTGTTGTCCAACGGGCAATAGAAATGCAAAGGTGCAGAAAGGAGAAAGGAGCAGAAACGATACTAAACCTCCAGAGAAATTCCTATTTTTGATTGAGCATGTAAGCCTTTACCCTCTCTTTCACACACTCGAGGTCTTCCTTCTTCTTTCTTACAACCTCAATCTCAGACTGTAGAAAGCACTGATTTGTTGGCCACCTGCACAATCAACTGCAACACTTGTTGGCTATTATTGTGCATCTCTTTCATTTCTCTCTCAATCTCACTTGCAAGAGGCTCACTTCCAACCTCCCCATAGAAATCCGTATTCCTTATGGTCTCACATAAAGCAACTATTTTCTCCTTGATCTCCATTGAAACGTCCAAAGTAGCAATTCTGAGAGCATTCAAAGACCGTTCTATTCTTTGGGTAATTTCTTTCATTTCATTTGGTAGAAATCTACACTTGAGAAACAGATACTTCTAGCTCCCTGAAGTATACATGTTTATGAACTTGGAGGCATTGTTTAGCTTCACTTGTAGGTCTTCCAGGGGAACTCTTAGAGAATTTGAAGACCATAAATGTTTCTCTACCACAACTCCAATTGGTTAGGCTCTATTTTGTTTATATTGCTTGAAAACTCTATGAAACTCCGCTTTGTAAATAACACCTTGTGAGCTTCACTACTTGTGTCTTTTATTTGCATCAACAACCTTCCTATCAGTTCGCTAGCTATGTTCCTCCTCCTCATATTCTGTGATGATGGGAGGGTAGATAGAAGCTATACAAAAAAAATCACACTTAAAAAAATCACACTTGTTATACAATTATGGGCAAGTCAAAATGAGCATACTCTAAATATATTTAAAATTTTCTACAATTTTACTGTCTGATGCTAGAACTTGCTATAAATTTAGAACCTCAAAATTTTAAATTTTGAATTTCCTCAAAATACATCGCCACGTCTACAATAACTCGGTTTTAGTTCCCCTTTTCATTTTCTTACCCTCCAACAACAACCTTATGGACGTATTAATGGACCTTCTTGGTGCAATTGCTAGTTATAAATGCATTATTAAAACGTCGTTGTGGCAAATTCCATCACATATCAGTTCGCAGAACAATTAATAGAATTAAATATATGCGATACAGCGATTTCCCATCTCCAAAACATTGAAGCATAAGCTATACAAAAATACAGAAATCTATAGAGATATCCCGTCAAACATGCTTTGGCTGACAAAATCTTACAGCTGGCTGGCATCCCAGGGACCTTCAAACACTGGAAACTATTGATAATTTTCGAAGTCTTTCTCGAAGTGCCAGTTTTCACCAAAGGATTTAAAATCCGGGTTCTCAGACCAACCCTCCGATGTTTCCGTGGAAGATAGACAGACTTTGTCCTTCAAGTCCACAACGGAGCTCAGTGGAATGCCGAGCTCGTCGTCTGAAGCCTCCATGAGATAACACAGATCAATCCCCGAGTCCGAGGCTAAGGTTTGGCCTCCACGGCCGTTAGAAATATCCAAGGCCTCCGAATTATCCTCGGAAGTGGAATATTTCGTGGAAACGATTTCTTCCTCAAGGCTTCTCATGACTCTGTTTACCATCTCTTCACTGTGAGCGCATTCATCAAATTCTTCTTCGTCTGCTAAGAATTTTTCTAATTGCAGAAGATGAAGAAACAGCTCTGTTTCTTTGGCGTGGAACCGTTTCGGCTCCTGGGCGTCCACGAAGTCCGACAGAACCTCGCGCTCACTGGAGCGCTTTCTGAACGTCCCAGTCATGTTTGAGAGAACGCCCGTAGATTCGAACACGGAACACAACGGTGCTATAAAGACAAGAGGAGTAGGATAGTTTGTCTACAGCCAAGAACTGCTATTTCCTGTTATTTCTATGAAGATGGATAACAAAGCGCATACGATAGCTGCAGATAGCAGGTGCCAGGACTGTCTATATACAGCATCTCTACTTTTTGATAAAGAGTATGGAGATTTGAGGAAACTTGGGTTGGGCTTGTTATGAACTGGTAAGTGCCGTGCATGAGTTTTAAGTTTTAACATAGCTGTCTGGACATTGGAGTGTGATGATTTGTTGGATCTCTTGACTGTACAAGATTGTATGGACTGATGTGATAACGTATGGCATGACGCAAGCGATAGAATGAATATATGGTATGGACTTTGGAGTCTGGACCGATGTGAAGACGTATGGCCTGACGCAAGCGATATAATAAATTTGTTGGGAGACGTGGGCAGTTGGGCAGCTGTCATTTTGCAATTCATTGCGAGAATAGAGGAGACTGAACAAGCCATTTCTTTTTTCTCTAGACATCGTGTGGAGGCGAACCTGTGAAAGTAGAACCAATGAACCCATTTCAAGAATGAAATAAACCTAAAAAGTAGATTCTCTTGAGCGCCACCACCATGCTAATAATAACAATGGCAAGTAAACAATGGCAAGTAAATAATGGCAAGTGAACCAGTGTGTCGTAAAGTATGTATTAATTGCTTATTTAATCTATCGTTCCGCCTATGAATTTATACGGCCTAGCATAGTGCTGCAAGGCTTCACCTCGCAGGTAATCACTTTTTTTTTAATAAGGAGAATAACAATTTCCTAGAAGGCTATATCTAATAGTCCGTAAGTTAGATATATTAGAAACTTGTGACTCAGCAGAAGTCGAGACATCGTGAGATCTTTTATTCTAGGGGTTACCTACCCTTCTAGCCTTGTAACAATGGCCTTGTCACAATGAATCAATGAAAACTCTACCTCACCGATTTTGAACCTGTGACCTCCTAAAAAATAACAAGAAGCAATCACTCTGGCCTCTTTTAAACTCATTTGTATGGAAGCTTCAGTTTAGACTCTTCCACACGAAAAAATAGGCTCGTTTGTGTTATTTTGGGTTCGAAGAAATTTTAAGGTAGTCCGATCATTTAATACAGTGTCAGCTGTGGTGAAAGCATAGTTACAAAATTAGAATTAGAATTTGTTAAAGCATAGTTTAAATTTGTTGGATAAAAAAAGTAAGAAAAAAAAGAAGAGATAAATATAAAAAAAAAAAGAGTTAATGAAATGTGTGTAAAAAAACAATTATACAAATTTTCATTGCCTGATCTACAATCTAAATGAATTTAAATATTTATGATTCATAACATTATTAAAAGATCTTATTCTCCAGTAATGCTTGGATATGGTTATAATCTTAGTTCTAATTAATCAAAATGGGCAGGTAAGTCATTTGGAATTTAGATATGGACGGACCTGAAAACGTATGGGCTGACGCAAGTGATAGACAGACCTGAAAACGTATGGGCTAGAATTTAGTTCACTGCTTGTGGGTATTTAGGAAGCAGTATTTTTTTAATAGATATTTATATGGATAAGCGTTTTTATTTTAGATTTTGAGGTAGCATATGCGGTAGATTCTCTTTCAATCATAGCCCATTTGTATGAGAATAATGTGACACCTTGGAATAGGATTGAGTAGGCCTCTAATGTTAAATATCAATCAAATGCCATTTTCAACATAATCCAATTTAGGAAAGTCCAAACTTTTGAGTTTCAAACATAAAATCTTAATCAAATAAGGTCATATTTAGTGTAAGTAGTGGATTAAACGAGCAGGTGATGAGTGGAATCCAATTCTTAATATGTATCAGCAGGATTTATGGATTCATGCATAGATAAGAGGTAGTGACAAAAAACTCATCATTTAACTAATTAAAAAGGTAACAAATAACTGAAGCATAAACAATAAGTAATTACAATTAAACAATGAAAACAAATAATTTAATTTGTGATTTATGGATGTTTATAGACCAGCTAAGTAACTTTACTAGTCTTAATAACCAACCAAACTGGATTTAAAAAAAAAGAAATTGAAAAACATTTTAGTTGTAATCGTTTAAGTTAGTTTTAGTAACCAAAATGGATTTACAGGGGAGTAAAATGAAAAACGTCTAACCACGATGATTATAGATATTTTACCAGGTGAGAGTGTTGCGAATCAACGTTACAACGGATGTCACGGCCGAGAAATTTAATTCTTCTTGTCAAACACCTCCAAATCCTGGTGCAACGAAAACTTCGGGTCATGTTTTAAATTTAGGAAATCGACTGTCGGCAAGAATGAAGTAGATTGGCACGTCGAATCTCATGAGAGCTATCAAGTCAATAATGGAGGCCAGAATGTTCATAATCAGAAAGTATATTTATAGTACATCCAATTCAATAATGAAATAGACCTAGCCAGTGGGATTTTGATAACTGGGTTTTATAGTGAATATTATTCAGCTTGATGCAAGTCATTTAATGTAATTGCAGCAGGCCATTTAATGCAATGCAGCTGCAGCAGCAGGTCTGTTGACCATTGGATTTCAAGCTGGTTAGATCTTGAGATCCAAGGGTCAACAGACCTGCTGTAGCCGCATTAAATGGCTTGCAGCAGGCTGAATAATGTTCACTGCGGTCCGCCACCATGCTAATAATAATAATGCAGGAATCCAAAATGTCCCGAGTCAATAAATGAAAATCGGATCTAATGTGACATGAGCCAACCTATCAATAAATGAAGATGTATTCTTTTCATATTTCTCCATCGTTGGATTGTTTCGTTCCGCTTTCTAGTTGTAGTTCATTTTCTTATTTATTATTATACTTAAATCAATTTCTAGTTCTTCATTGTAGGATTGTTTGGTTTCCACGTTCTTGATATAGCTCATTTTTATATCGATAGGTGTTTAGATATTATTTGAGATTTTGGACTTCTTTTCTTTGAGTGGATCAACAAGATTAACCTGAGTATAACAAGTGCACAGTGGGAATTCATTTCATGGTCGTCGTGGTATCTTGTTATGCTCAAATGCATCTTGATTAAGATTTAAATAAGTTTAAGTTAAGGGGTAGATAAGAAAAGAGGTATGTTTATTAAATAAGCTTTGTTTTTTATGTTTATATTAATTAGTTTAATGTTTATGTTAGTTTAATGTTTATATCAATTAGTTTAATGTTTAGTCTTTGTTTAACAATTAGTCATTTTGATTAAGATTTAAATAAGTTTCACTTAAGGGGCAGATAAGAAAAGAAGTATGTTTATTAAATAAGATTTGTTTTTTATGGTTATATTAATTAGTTTAATGTTTAGTCTTTATTTAACAATTAGTATTCACGAACCACTTTATTTGTAACTGTACTAATCTTATTTATTGTTATACTTGTCATCGTCTATTTCTTCATTCTTGAATTGTTTGATATGGCAATTACTCTCACAAATACAAATATATACCAATATAATGCGTTTAATCTGTTTGTTCTGTCTCAATATCTCCCCTTCCATACAGAAAAATAGGTTACTTTGTGTTATTCTCATTCAATGGAACTCTGATAGTGTTACGTCGGCTGAAAGTGATTTTATTTATTTTATAACGAATACAAGGGCGTCTTATAAAACTTTCTTAATTTGGACATTTTATTATTGAGCGTCTAGTTTGCAGTGTTCTTTTATCAAACATTATTAATGACCTACGATTAATGATACTCTTCAAGACATTATCTGTTTTTTTTCGAATAGATACCTAGTCCATATCAATTGTTTATTTGTAAAACATTTTCATTTAATTTTTAGGGTTTTACTCGGAAGAAGGATCGGGCTTAAATTCTAAAAGAGGGTTATGTGTGAATGCAATTTCTTTATATTGATGTCCATTACTTGTAATTATCAATGCAATCCATAGCTTTATGGATGCCATTGATGCGAGATGATGGTAATTAGATATTTTTAAGAAAGCTAAGGTTAAATGTTTCCATTCGGGTTGATTCTTGGATTTGGTAATTAGATATTTTTAAGAAAACTAAGGTTAAATGGTCTTGTTGATTCTTGGATTTAATTTCATTTATGGTAGGGCGACGCAATATTTAAGAGGTTTTGCAGTTCCCTTATTTCAGTGTAATCTACTCATAAAAATACTTCATAATAATCTACTTATTAAAAATACTTTATAATAATGTACTTATGTTTCCAATAATTTTGGTAACTTTGATTTATTGGGAATAACAAGTTGTTGTTTTTAATGTAAGAAAAAAAACAAATTCTTAATTATATTTATTAATTTTATTCTTATTAATAGTTATTAAAAGAGTTATTTAAAGTTAATGTAGTCACAAATAAATATTTTTTTATCCATTTCAATTTTTATTCATAAATATGGTGTAATTTAAATATTCTAGGTTTTCAATCTTTTACTAATTTAACCTTTTAGGTGTAGTCTAAATATTCTTATTTTTTTAGGAGTTCAACTACTTAGGTTAACTATTTAGGTCAACTACTTCAAGCAATAAATTTATCTACCCTAGAGATTACTACTTGTGAAAATGAGACTCTAATACTAATTTTTAATAGCTCATTAAAGTGTTATTTATAAAATAAAAAAACTAATAAATCTACTTAAAATTCCACATTAAATATTCAAATTTTAGAACCCAGCAAGAACATGGTACGAGAATTGTCTTAAATTTATATATAGTATATAGGTAGCTATACTATTCTAGCATGATAATAAAAAGTGCAATTTTAAATGAATGATTGTAAAATATATGTAACCTTTAGCTTTCTAGAGTCCAAATGTTGATATTCCAATGCTCGAGATCTCACGAACTAATGTTCAATCAACAAGATAGTAGGGAAATCACACCCAAGTGTTGGTCTTTCAACCAGCCAATGCAACCACTTTAGTAGGTTTTTCCCTTTGAGCAAGATTCCAAATCAATGCGATGAGAAAGATTCAAGCATATAGAAATTCTCAATAGATCTCACATACAGTACCCACAGGAATACCACAACTAGATTTCTATATTAGGCTTGAAACACTCCCAAACGCCATAGGATTCTAGTGTGCAAGGGTCTTACTACTATCATCTTTAGCCTTGGCGATCGCAAATACACTCAATTGTGGAATCTTGGAATTGGGCCCAAGATAAAAGTACAAGGATCTAGGCACAAACTGAGTTCAAGTATGCCCTAGTGTTGTAGGCACACTACTAGCCCCTTAGCTGACCCAAAATTGATTAGAGTAAAAAAAATTCGTTTAAACCAAGTACAAAATCTCAAACTATAAGAGCATAACCATAATCCCCATAACCATTTCCTCACTAACTAGCCAACCCCAACCCCGTCAATGGTTAGGAATTTTATTTTATAGTCACTCTAAATGTAACATCTTTGCAATGTTTCTCTCTTGTATTTCCCACTTTTCATGCAAGGGAGAATTTACAAGTGTCAAGAACATGGTAAAAGTAAGCTACAACCCTTTTCCCTTTTGCTTTTCTTCTCTTTTTCTTTTCTTCCCAAGTTAACTTTGAAGATCATTTTTCAAAAGATTTTTCCTTTCTGGTGGCTTTCTAAGCTTTAGAAAATGATAGTCATACTCATTGGGACATGAATCCTTACCATGAGTGCATTCCCCTATTATCCATCAAGGTCTCAACCTGTAGCAAATTAGTCCATTGAATATACCAATGTATATGCATCAACATAATCAATTGTGTCAAACTATGACACAATAGTGTAGTGGGGACCGATTATGATTATGTTTGTGGTACTAGCTAAGAAACTGTCACAACCCCAAATTTGCTCAATTTTAAATTTTTTTTATAAAAGTATTTTTGACGACATTAATCCTTATGTCGTAGGTATGCAATTAATAAGGATGCAGTTCAACTCAACTTCACTCATCTATGAGTTATAAATTGAATTTCAGTATTCTTAGTGTTGACATAATTACTGACGTAGTTTGCAGAATAAAGTGTCAACCTTAAATTTGACGATTACATGTTTTTATTACAGCCATGGTTGACTCATCCACTGCCATGAATCCATTATGATTACAATCTATATTTCTTTTTCATACATCTTAACTTGTGAACCTGATAATATTATCACTATGGTCCTAGCTTAATGGCCAAACTATGACCAATCCTAAGCTATCAACTTACCACTATTTCTACTATGTTAATAATAATACCATGATAAGTTAAATATATGAAAACTTGTTATTTTGTTAACATATATGAGAAATTATGTGGAAGGTCTAACGTATGGTATTGCTACCATAGTCGACCCAATCCACGATAACTATTGTGCAAATGACTGTCCATTGGATTTATATTTTATTTATTCAAAGGATTAATAGTATGGGAATCAAATCCCCTTTTAAAATATAGCATTTAAGGTTTTTATGCTAATCTAATGCTTTGAAATATATGTTGACATGGATGATTTTCTTATCAACCTAATTATTTATCGTAGGTTGGCATAACAAGACGACTTTAAGTCCTTACACTAGATTTCCCAGTCATCGAGCCGAGTGAATAGTCTTATGACTTGGTGTTCGTGGAAACTACATGGCAATGGGCCATGTGACAAATCATAAAAAATTAATGGTGAGATATTTGGTTGTCTCGTCGACTTAATGGTCGGGATGTTTGGCAGTGCTGAGCCTTAATTGCACTGTAGCCTCATTGTGAATGCAAGATCTTGACCCTCCAAGTTCAAAAGGAAAAATGGTTGTTCGTCATTGATTTGTCGAGTCTCGGTTATGATTATGTTTTTAATTAACACAGTGATTACATTGTTTAAAGAAGATCTCTAGCGAGGTTCCAACTCAGACAATGGTTTGGTAAGGCCATGTGATAGCATTTACGGAGGGTAGTACGCTGCATGCTACCACATACTTGGATTCCAGTGAGTCATCGATTTCCTATCTTGGGATTGTAACTACTCTTCTCAAGGGTTAATCAGGCAGGATCGACGATTTATCAAAACATTTCTTGTTCTTTGGGGTTACGCTGCCGCTCTGCTGAGCTTCGGCTCTGTGTAGAGCTCGACCCATTTGCAAAGTTTTTTTAGATGTATTGAAGGTGATATTGGTTCCTATAATGTTTTACTATTCCTGTGAAAGTGATAGAAAATGGTTTGGTACAATTGATAACAACCATGAGCATCTGTGACCTCCTCATGGAGTGCTCGAAGTGTTCTCGAGAGTTTTTTCCTCTGGTTTAGATTGTCATTTTGTTTTTAGTTGGATTCTTGTAGTTTTTAAATGCAAAGGTTTTATGTGCACGCACAGGGTTAAACCCTGTAAAGTAGCGACACCACCTACTAAAGGTCTACATTGACAAAGTGTTAGACCTACTCCGCAAGTTCTTGGAACCCTTTAACAAGAGTTTCGTTACTCTTCCTCTGCAGGGTTCATTGTTTTCGAACCGAGGTTCTTGTTTCTCTCCCATGCCGCGACTTGGCCATGGTTTCCTTAGCCCACCAGGTAACTAGAATCTCAGCATTTGGTTTATAGTTTTATTATTTACATAAAGAGAAAGTGATAAAGATCTCTATTGTTATGCATTATGCCCAAGTGCTTCTCGGTGGTGGCTTTCTTGGGAGAACTTGGTCCTGCGGTATTTTAATGACCAGTTGCAGGTAGCCTCTCTACTCTGTACATATTACATTTATTTATTATGATTCTATGTTATCACAAGGTAACTACCCTGTCGTAATATGCAGGTACGAAAATGTCGGCATCTATTCGAACAAGGGTTTGTTTAACTAGTAGGATAAACAATGTTATTTGTACAGAGTTGGCAAGGAGGGCTGCCTTTGTATTAGGGATTTGGCGTTCACCCAACATTCTGCTTCCAATATCAACCCTGTAAGTTGTTTCTTTACTTAAACTAAGTCGATTTGTTATTTTACTTCTTTTAATAACTACCCTAACTACTTCTAGTGTTGGTTTATTTTCATGTTCTTCATGGATGTGATGAATTTGGTTGCAACACACAGGTAGGTGTCCATTTCTCAAACCTTCCATGGTGAACAAACCATTTTTATGTTCTTCAAAAGAGTCTGGTTAGTATCTGGGGCAATGCTTCGCATTTGGCCCACCTAAATTAGGGTTTGCTTGAGACTCGAGAAGCCACACGACTTCCACAAGTCCTCAAACTTATTTAAGACCTGTAATGCCTTTCGGCATTGGTTCTCTTTATTTAAAACATGGGAAGCCTTTCGGCTCTTTGTATTTTAACTTGATAGTTTTGAAGCCTTTCGGCTCTGTTACTTAATGATTTCGCAATACTTGGTTTCGACTTTAAGCATGGATCAAATGTTTGATCTTTACGTTTTGACTCTATGTAAAAGATTTGGGATTTAATGGAACGTTGTTGGTTTCTTTTTATAATAACTCTATGTATTATATGTGTTTTCAAAAATGTTAAAGTAAAGAATAGATGTTTGAGCCTTACAGATTTGTGTATAAATCACTTTGCATGAATGATAAACAATTTGGCATCTATACGCTATGTTATCAAGTGAAAACCTTTCAGCTCTTAGAACCTTTAACTTCATATGAAGCTCATTTTGACTATATATTTAGATGATTATTGATTCTAGTGTACAAATATTATTCGAGCCATTTGGCTCTTGAATAAAATGCCTAAGTGGTAAATTATTTAACATACTTTGTTTATGTTTGTATATACATTATATAAAAAAAACCCTAATCTAAACATTATCAGTTTATTATAAGAAACATAATTAAATAGCTATGAACAAAACTTAGAATTTGCAGCATAAGATAGTTATCATACACAGGTTAGTAATGCTGTAATCTTAAGAACATATAATAAAATAGATTAACATATTTTGAGATAAAATGGTAAAAAGTTTGTAATTAGATGATAATATAACAAACTAAAATAAATATACAGAAGTAAACACTGAATACTTTTACACAGATAATAGAACCTGACCATAAGAGAAAACCGAATCCAATCTGAAGTTCATCGTTCCTCCCAACCAATCTTCCAGAATAGCCAAGATTACTTGCTCTAAAACCCCCGAGCTTGTTCGCTGGACCACAAGGAAAAATACTATTGAACCAATTCTGAACTATCACTCAGTTCCCCTCCTTTACTCAACAATGATGTTTCCCTCTTCCATCCAAGCCTCCTACTTGTCTGATGTGAATGCTTATTTATCTTTGCCTAGGACTTAGGTCTATCATGAGCCTCCTTCTCTAGAACCTCCATCTGGAGTTCTGACCTGAAAGATAGGGATGATGCCTCTTGCACATGTTGAGGTATTAAATATTTGTTTTCACCACTATGGGATTTTTGTTCAACACTTTTCATTTCTCCCTGTGGGCCAACAAACACTCTTTCAACATCTACTTCAGATTGGATTCTCCTGTTTATATTTATTAAATAATAATAATAATTCCAAATCCTCACACAAGTTTCTTTGACCACACTTGGTCAATTAATTGTTCAACAATAATTAAAACAATATTACAAAGTATTGAACTTTAATCAAAGTTCTAGGGGTATTGCATACACCCCCCTTAAAGATAACATAGTCCTCGGTGTTACTCAATCTTCCATTGTTTCTTCTTGGAACATAATTGGATATATGCCTCATGCATTTTACTTTCCAATTCCCAAGTAGCTTCTTCTGGGGTAAGGTGCATCCATTGCACCTTTACCTGCCCAATAATGTGGTTTCGAAGGATACGCTCCCTCCTATCAAGGATGCATTTTGGTTCCACTTGGAATTCTCCTTTCGGTTCCACCTGAATAACATTCCAATCCACAACATGAGGAGCATCATGTATGTATTTCTTTAACAAGGAAACATGAAAAAAATTATGTACTTTTACCGTAGGTGGTAATGCCAACCGATAAGCTACCGGTTCAACCCGGTCTAATATTTCAAAAGGGTCACAATACCTAGGTGCTAGTTTAGCACACTTCCCCAATCTTAAAGAACTCTTCCTTGGTTTTAATTTTACATAAACATGATCCCCCACCTAGAACTCTCTTTGAGTTCTTTTTAAGTTTGCATAGCTCTTTTGTCTATATTGAGCTATCTTCAAGTTTTTGTTGTACCTATTTCACGATTAGTTCCATATGCTTTAACACTTTAGGACCTAACATTAATCTATCAACTTGACTACTCCAAGAAATTAAAGTATTACATTTTCGTCCATAAATTATTTCAAATGTACTAATCTTAAAAGAAGCTTGAAAATGGCTATTATAAGCAAATTCAACCAATTGTAAGTAGTCTTCCCATTTTCCTGGTTTATCCATAGCATACATTCCAAGTATGCCTTCTAAGATCTGATTTACTCTTTCTATATTTCCATCTATTTGAGGGTGAAAAGATGTACCGAAATTTAGTTTAGTATCTAACCCTTTAAACAAATCTTTCCAAAAATTTCCTGTAAAATTTGTATCTCTGTCAAAAACTATTATCTTAGGTACACCAGAAAATCTGAAAATTTCTCTCATAAATATATCAACAATATGAATAGCTTTGTATGTAGATTTAACAGGAATAAAATGTGCTTCCTTACACAACTTATCTACAATAACCATTATATAATAATTATGTTTAGCATTTTTAGGCAAACCTGTTATGAAGTCCATACTAATGACCTCCACTTCCATTCTGGAATGGGTAAGGGCTGCAATAACCCTGTTGGATGTTGATGTTCTGTTTTAACTTGCTGACATTCCATGCATTTAGCTATATATTTTGCAACTTCATTTTTCATGTTAGGCCAATAAAATTCTTTCCTCAACAGGGTAATCATTTTTTGGTATCCAGGGTGTCCTGAATAAGGTGTCTTATGCATTTCATTCATAATTAACAGCTTAACTTCTGCAGAATTAGGTACATGTAACCTATCCTTATACATTAATAATGCTTTTCTACTCAATTTAAAAAAAAAAATTATTTGGTTTGCTTCATTTTTTGTTGTTTTATCTTTCAATTTCTGATATTCATCATCAACTCTTGCTGTTTTTTGTATTTTTAATTCCAAATATGTTTCGCAATTGTTGCTTGTAGTTACATATAACATATTATCATGATGACTCAAAGCGTCTGCTACTTTATTTTCTTTCCCTTTGATGTATTTAATTTCGAAATCATATTCACTTAGAAAAGACAACCATCTAACTTGTCTTGTATTTAGATTCTACTTGTCAAATAGATATTTTAGACTAACATTATCAGATTTTAGTAGAAATCACCTACCAATAAGATAATGTTGCCACATTTTTAATGCGTGAATTGTAGCAGCCAACTCCAAATCGTGAGTCACATAATTTCTGTCATGTTCTTTTAATTTTCTTGACTCATAGGCCACAACATAGTTATCTTGCATTAACACTCCTCCTAGACCTTCTTTGCATGCAGCAATGCAAATAGTAAAGTCCTTGTGGGGATCTGCAATATTTAAAATAGGAGTTCTTGTTAACAAGTGCTTCAGTTTACTAAAACTATCTTCACATTTATTATTCCAATCAAACTTCTTTCCCTTCTTCTGTAATGAAGTTATAGGGTATGCAATTTTTGAAAAACCTTCAATAAATTTTCTGTAATATCTTGTGATTCCCATGAATGATCATATATCATATACGTCTTTAGGAACTGGCCACTCCATTATGGCTTTTAATTTATCAGGCTCAACTGATATTCCTTCCTTAGTTATCACGTATCCTAAGTACTGAATTCTATATTTAAAGAAATCACACTTACTGAATTTTGCATAAATTTCTTGTTCACTTAATACTTGTAGTACAATTCTCAATTGTTCTTCATGTTCTTGTTCATTTTTAGAGTAAACTAATATATCGTCGATAAACATAACTACAAATTTGTCTAGGTATTTACTCAATACACTATTCATTAAGCACATAAACACTGCTGGTGCATTTGTCAACTCAAAGGGCATCACAACAAACTCATAATGACCGTACCTGGTCCTAAAAGCAGTTTTATATATGTCTTCATCTTTTACTCTTACTTGGCGATATCCCGATCGCAAATCTATTTTGGAAAATATAGTTGATCCTCTAAACTGATCGAATAAATCATCAATTTGGGGTAACATGTATCTATTTTTAATTGTCATCTTATTTAGTTGTCTATAGTCGATGCACAATCTTAAAGTACCATCTTTCTTTTTCACAAATATTATCGCTGCTCCCCAAGGGGATACACTTGGTCGGATATATTTCTTGCCAATTAACTCTTGAATCTGAGATTTTAATTCATTCAATTCCAATAAGTTCATTCTATAAGGAGATTTCGAAGCTGGTACTACTCCTGGTACAAGATCGATTGTAAAATCTATCTCTCTTTTAGGAGGTAATCCTGGAATTTCTTTCAGAAATACATCTTTGAATTCTTTCAGTATTGGAATATCATTTGTATCAATTTTATCACTTTTATCTCTATCATCAAGTATGTGAACAACAAAAACTTTACAGCCTTTCCTAACAGATCTTTCCATCTATAAAGCATATATTTTTCTAATCATGGCTTTCCTAGGAATTCCTTTCACTACAACAGAATTATTTTCTTCATCATTGCATGTAAAAGTTTTATCATAGTAGTTTAGAATCACTCTATGTTTTTCTAACCAGTCCATTCCTATTATCATGTCATCCGATCCCGAAGGTAAAACATTCAAATCTGTATGTGTTTTAAATTCATTCATGAAAAACTCACAGTTTTTAACAAAGTTTGTTACTTTCCTTTTTGTTCCAGTAGCAAGTCAAACTAACCATGACTTTTCAAACTTATCTTTTTGAAGTTTTCATGCTTCTACCAATCTCAGAGATATATAACTTAAACTTGCACCTCGATCTATCAACATAGAAATAGGTTTGTCTTTTAACATACCTTCGATTTCGACCATTGTCGATTGATGATTTGCTTGTCGATTCTCCAATGTTGCGCTAATCCTTGGTATTCTCTTGGCCACATCTCCTACAGTAGCGTCTTCTTGTATGGAATGTAAATTATTAATATACTTTCTTCTCTTTGGACAATCTTTAAAATAATGTGGTTCTCCACACTCCCACCATTTCAAAGATTCTCTTTTATTATTAACTTTATTGTATGTAGAAGGTACATTTCTTCATTTGTTATTCATTATATTTTGAGGTCTATTTCTATAGTTATTCCGTTGATAACTTTTATAGTTACTTCCTGTATTTCTGAAAAAACTTATTTCCTCTTTTCTTTTGATCACAACTCTTTCCTTTCCAGGATGGTATGTTATCTTTTTTGTTTTTATTTTGTTCATAGCAAAAGTTTGCCTTTCTCATTGCTTCTTCAAAATTTTTAGGATTATCATATTCAATCATTTCTTTATATATTATTGGAAAACAAATTAGAAACCATTGTACTTTTGGTTTATCTTCACTGATGTAGGGAACATATCGAAGTAAACTTAAAAATTTGCTGCATAACTCCTTCATAGTTATTGTTCCAAGTTTCAAATCATAAAATTATTTAGCTTTGCCTAGGAATTAGGTCTATCATGAGCCTCTTGCTCTAGAACCTCCATCTGGAGTTTTGAACTGAAAAATAGGGATGATGCCTCCTGCACTTGTTGAGGTATTAAATATCTATTTTCACCACTATGGGATTTTTTTTCAACACTTGTCATTTTTCCTTGAGGGCCAACAAACACTCTTTCAACAGTTACTTCAGATTGGATTCTCCTGTTTATATTTATTAAATAATAATAATTCCAAATCCTCACACAAGTGTCTTTGACCACACTTGGTCAATTAATTGTTCAACAATAATTAAAACAATATTAAAAAGTATTTAACTTTAATCAAAGTTCTAGGGGTATTACAAAAAAATTAGGCATACGGGGATGGGGCATGTTAGGGGATGGGATAAAAGTCATTGCAATATTTATATAACTTTAAGTTGTCCTTTATTTGCTTATGTCCCTTTTGATTATGCATTTGGTTCCCAAGGTAACCTTGCGGGATTCCAATGGTTGCTAGCACCTAGGTCAAGAGTAACCCATGAGACTATATACTCTCCTCTTCCTTGGGATTTGGAGACCATTACATGCATAGAAGAATTGTTGCCAATACTTGGTTCTAATCAACATTTACTTATCATTTGATATTTTCCAAATTGATAACATTCTTATGGCATTATTTCTTGTTGGTTGTTGGACATTGATTTTGTCTCATCACCTTATAATAATAAATTCAAATTATGCAAATGTGAGGACATTAGAGACCACACTAGTTTCATGTTGTTGGGTGTTAGACTAATCCACGTAAAACACATTATGTCTGTAGGGAGGTGTTAACACAAGAAAAATGTCAACATACCAAAATGTTCTACACAACTCTTGTCATTTGGCATCATTAGAGGAACATAGTACCATGCTAACCATGTATCCTCACAAATTTGTGAGTGTTCTACTTTTTGTGATTTTCTACCCTTGCTAGTATCACGTGTCTCGGACATTGCCACCTAGTGGATCTTGTTTTTAAATTTGAAGTTATTTGATTTAAAATTTATTTATTTATTATTATTTTTAAATGAAGATAATGAGTTGTTTTTAAATTTAAGTTAAATAAATATTACTATATATAATAATAAAAATATATAATTGTGCTCGTGGGGGGTAGCTCAAGTGGTAAAGATAAAAAGTTGTAAATGGAAGGTCAATTGCACCTAGAATAGTCAGGTGCTTACAATCCAATATGGGAGAGATGTTGTCATGTAACTTAAGGTAACATTATATTACATTACAAAAGTAAAAATTAATTTGATAGGTGTTTATATCTTAGAATTTGGGGTGCACTAGCACCTATGCTTTTTTAAAAATCCATGTTGACTTATAAAATAAAAAAATTAAAACAAACATTTTGGTAGATAAACTGTAAACTTTTTGTAACTTACTAATCATAAAAGTGAATTTGCATATCTATGATTATGTACTTCATATCCAAGGACAAGATAAAACACATAGAAAACAAGCGGTAACAAAGTTTAAGAGATTGAAAGTGGGAAAGTTAAAAGCTCTTAGTTCATTGTATAGATTTTATAAAGCTTTAATTAAATTCACTTCTATCGTACAAAATATTTTAAACACGAAGGTTTTTTTTAGATTTCTTACACTATAATATTATATATATATTTAATTTTATTTTGGATTTTTGAAGAATTTATGCAAAAGGGTTGACTGTTTTTCTTTAGATTTTTGACAACATGATATTTTATACATTTAATTTTCTTTTGTGTTTTGGAGTTCACACTGTTTAAAATTTGAGTAATTTGATCCCATCCAAAAGTTAAAATAGTTTTATCTTAAAAATGTTAATATTTTTCTTATAATTTACCATTTAAATTGTTATTTTTATCATGAAATATACTTAAAATGTTTAATTACCCGAACTATCCTAGATATGTATGATTCAAAGCATTATGGCAAATTCCAAATTCCATCACTCATTCTCGCATATTTTACTTGAAGTAAAAGATTTATTATTATTTTTTTATTCTTTGAGTTATTAAAACTCACAAAAATTGTAACTCACATTTATGTAAGACTGATATGCACTAAAACTATTTTTATTATTATTTTAAATAAAATAAAAACATTGGAGAGGATCAATTAAAAGAGGGGACACCACCTACAACTATGGACAAGAGATAGCACAACCATTATGAAAAAACCTAATCAATCCAAGTGGAGACCTCAACACTCCAAGAAGATCCACACAGATAGGTATCCCAGGATTTACTTGAGATTGGGTTGGTGATGGCACAAGACCTAGGAAAATACTATAAACAAGAGCACTGTGAGAGCATCATGGATGTTGTGCAAAAGAGAACCATTATACTGGAGCATTTTTGTTGACCTCTTATTTGTTAAGTCCACCGATTTTAACTGTTACACAAGTTAGAACCACTTATATTTTGTGGTGCTAATGTGGTGGTATTCACACCACTTGCATTTTGTAGTGTTAAGGTGGTGGTATTAGCACCACTTATATTCTGTGGTGTTAATATGGTGTTATATTTGTTAATATTATTGGAAATTGAGTTTTTCTTCATTTATGTTAAGATAAATGTTATGTTGGCAAGTACCATAAAGTGGTGCTACCCTATTGTTTGTGACATGTACATGTACATGTAGGATTTAGTTATGAGAACTAATATAACAAATTCACAAATAAATATTTTGTAAATAACTTAATTCAATATTTATTTTTTGCTTTATCAATTCAAATTAATAACCAAAAGTCAATTTATGACTTTTTGCACCACAATCACCACAAGTTCAATTCATTATTTCTATCCATTGGTTGTAGCTTGAGTGGTTGGGAGGAAAGATTGTTGTCCTCTCCACAGGAAGGTGATTTTTCTGCTAAAATAAATAAAAGTTCAAATTATTTTTAGAATATTTAAGCAAATCAATTCACAAGATTAATTTATGATGCTTTGCATCACAAGCACAACAAGTTCACAAATAATTATTTTGTAAATATCTCAATTCAACAATCTATTTTTAATATTATTTTAAACAAATAAATACAATTCACAAATAAATAAAAACAACCATTTTAATTTATTACTATTATAAAGTACTAATAAAAATGATTTGTATTGAAATTTGATTATTCAATTGAGAATATTTTTATATTATTAAATTTGTTGATGGCATGGGTCTCAATCCATGGAGATGGTCAATAGAGAAAACCTCTACCTAGGGCCTTAAAAGAAGCTTTTAGGAATGTAGGAACAAGAAAGACACCACAAAGGTTAGTGCACATCTTCCTCACATCTTATGAAAGAGTATTCTTGGCTTCTTTGTATGGGAATTCACACTATTTTAAGGTTTTAATCACTAGGGATAGGTCAAGTGGCCCTCAACATGGTTGAGAGAAAATCCTATGACTTAGGCTGAAGGAATCCTAATCATATAGAAATGTCATGTTGGCAAGTACCATATAATTGTGTTAAGCTCATATTTGTCACATGGACATGTACAAATAGGATTTAATTATTATGATGTGCACCATAAACACAACAACTTAACAAATAATTATTTTGTAAATAATTTAATTCATTTTTTTTTGCATTCAAATAAATGATGGTGATTAATTTATAAAGTTTTACACCACAATCATAACAAATTCATTTTTTTTATATTATTGAAACAAGTAAGTTCACAAAAAAATATTTTGTACATAACTCAATTCAATTATTCATTTTTAATAATATTAAAGCAAATAAATACATATGTGTAACATACCTCATCCTCGATCCTATACTTATGGAAAATGGGGTTGAAAAAAAAGGTTTTTGCCCCAATATAAAAACGTTAGTCTACTAATAGTGCTCATCATAATTTTCACGATACATATAAGTTGACTCAACTTGGATTTCAGCAAAAACTAAATTCTTATTCGACATAAAACATACCATTATGCAACCCAACATGATGCTTCTATTCCTATAACCAAAATCAATCGAATGAGAAAAGAAAAGGGGATTACCTCGCAAGTCAACCCAAAAAAAAGAATTAACACCTACGTATATTCGTCTCTCAAGTCAACCCAAAAAAGAGAATTAACACCTACAGATATTCGTCTCTCAACACAAAGGACTATATTAACTCATCGTGGATTGTCGATAACTCTTCACTTCAGGGAAACTCTCTTATTTACCATGCAAGGCTAGTCACTCAAAATTTTATCATGTGGACCGTAACTGTCATAATATAATTCCTTTATTTTTCCATTTATCTATATGTTTGTTATCCTAGAATATACATGTAGGTGACTAATATTGGATCTCACAAAAACCATGAACAATTCTGTATGAAATGACTTTTCATCTTACTCTTGCCCAATTACAACCTTGGTTATTACATAACATTACTATTTGAACATATACACGCTTCTGGTAATATGGTAATGGTATTAATGTACATCCTTTATAAAGTAAATCTCTCTTATTATTATTATTATTTCACTAAACTCCTAAGCTATTTAGATTCCAATGTCCTCTCATTCCTTATAATATATTACTTAGGATGGTAACACTTATTCGGTATAGCATGGCGTTCTCATATGTAACTATTAAGTGATTATAGACATATATAACAACTATACACTATAAATTACAAACGTAGTTATTACCTTTAAAGTAACTATAAGTAAACTTTCTCTGCTGAAGCATACTCATTTCTCTTAAATAAGTAAAGTGCTCCATCTGCATTACACTCATCACTTACACACATGATTTCCTCTATAGCAAATAAATACATACCAACCATAACATAGAATACTTATACTCTCCTACACATCAAGATTAACTTTCCAACTTAACATGAAATTTAGTATTAGTCATGTCCTTTAAAAGGAATAAGCTGCATTTTTTTATTGAACTCATAATGACAATTATTTATAAATAAAGGTCCTTCAAAACATGCATCCATATAACAACAAAATCGTACTACATAATTATTAATCTTTCCGACCACTTGACTAGACATAGAAAGATACTTATATAAACTCATGCATAAGCTCCATTACTCATAACCAAGAGTTCGTAACACTCATAACATATCTACGATAAAATTTGAGCACATATGCATAATTACACTTGACTCATCACTTAATCAATAAAATTTAAAATATATATATATATATATATATATATATATATTTCAAAAGAATTGGACAACAATTTTAACTATGACATCAAATAGTTAAAATGGTTCTTATCTTAAAACTTGGATGACTGGAGGTTTGACTGCGACCTTCCTCCCAACCATTGGCTTTTTGTCCAGTATATATTTTCCAGCCACCGAGAGGCCACCCCGAGCTGGCAAAGAATCCCGTAAGGTAGAAACGTATGACCCAGATATCTTATTCTCAGTTATATAAAAAGGAAAGTAAGACCAATCTTACATTAATAGTTCTTTCGATTGACCTAAGACTCTGCGGTTTGAAATTTCCCATACGTTCCACCTAACTTCTTAGAAAGCATCGAGTTCTTTTAGACGCATGTACTTTATCTGCATATAAACTCGTAGAGGGAGATTTTTATTTATAGGGACGAACTCCTCCCGGAGTCGTTCTTCCGCCTTTAAACATAGGGATAGGGAATACAATCGCAAGCATATTTTTTTTTGAATAAAATCGAGCTCCTTAAGGAACCAAACTTCCCATAATTACACAAGACCCTAGTGCACAGGGATTGCATCCCTAATCATATCCCAGAGCATTAACACAATAAATGATATTGTGCAGAGGTTGCAATATGCATTCGACGTAACAAAGTGTTATCATCATGAGTAACATGGAGTAGAGATCATAATACACGCTAAGGTATTATGAGGTAGCAGAGTATAAAAAAATATCAGAGATCAAACTTTGGAATGCAAGCAACACAGAGAAATCACATCTTTGGAATGTTATGATCAGATCAAAAGAATAAAGGAGTTCAAGCTTCAGGATGCAAGCAAACGCAGAGATATCACATCTCTATAATGTTAAGAGAAGATCAAATAGTTAAAACAGAGCTTACTTCAGAATGCCAGCAACGCAGAGATAATTACATCTCTGTAATAGATAAAAACAGAGCTTACTTCAGAATGCAAGCAACACAGAGATAATTACATCTCTGTAATGTTAATAGATAAAACATAGCTTACTTCTGAATGCAAGCAACACAGAGATAATTACATCTCTGTAATGTTAGGAGCAGATCTATTAGATAAAACAGATCTTACTTCAGAATGCAAGCAACGCAAAGATAATTACATCTCTGTAATTTTAGGAGCAGATCTAATAGATAAAAAAGAGCTTACTTTAGAATGTAAGCAACGCAGAGATAATTACATCTTTGTAATGTTAATAGATAAAGCAAAGCTTACTTCAGAATGCAAGCAATGCAGAGATAATTACATCTATGTAATGTTAGGAGTAGCTCCCCTGATGCGAAAGCCCACAGAGGTAGCTCCCCTGATGTGAAAGCCCACAGTTGAGTTCTTTCCTTTTTCTTTCCCCCTAACTTCTTCCTGAGACCATATTATATAAACCTAGATTTTCTTACGCTCTCGTTGGAGAGTCCACCCAATCCATGAGGGAATCCCCTATTTTTATGCTCAACAGTTAAAGAAAAACTAAAACCTCAATCTTAGGGAGATCGTGAGGGTTGTTGTTAAAGCCGAGATTGTAAGTAAACCTCACCAAAAGGGCCAATCCCAACAAGAATCTCGCGAGGAGGCATAATAATATCCATATATCAAGGTTAAATGTGTAGTGGAGTAGTTGGATAACTCCACGAGAGATCCCTCTCCTTCGTAAGGATTAAGAAGGGAATTTTCCCTTATTAAAGGTCAAGATTTTATTTTATATAATTAGAAATATAAAATTTATTATCTATGAGTGTGTAAGTCATTTCTTTATATATATATATATATACTAATTAGATAAATATCATCACCATTAATTTCTAGAAAAATTCTATGGGAATGATCCTTGATTTCCTATGGAGTCATTAATTGAAAAATGATTATATAGATATCACCCGCTTACTTAGAATAGGATTTAATTTATCCCTATTAAATAAGGCATCGAGTCTTCCTTATCATGGTTTGGTTTCTATGTGCCAAACATATGTTGGTATTGTATAGGATTACTAATAAAGTGATCATAGGACTTTTACTTAGACGCTTGATGGGAATAGTAATTTATTGATATCTTGACTAGGATGAACCATCAACTTAGGGTTAACCTGATTTAATATGACACTGAAGACCTTTAGTAATATGTTATTTCTCTTTAAAAGTCTATAGGTACCAAGATGACCTTCTTCATCGATACCCTAGATCCTCATGGCTTTCTAGCGAGTCGATATCCTTCTCCCTTAGTGGATTCTTGCCCTGTCGTTTGGTTGCGTCACAACCTTCAGTCTCCTAGTCTAAAATTAATAATTGTAACTTAGGAGTCATATAACAGAGCTTACAAGGTTTACTGGTGGGGCCTTGGCCTTGAGCTCCTCATTGGTAACCAGAGCATAATTACATTTCCAAATTACAAATAAATAGGGTAAAAGAGGGATGTTACAATATGATTCTTAATATTGACAAATAGTTAAAGACAACCATATTTAATTTATTATTATTATAAGATATTAATAAAAGTTATTTGAATTGAAACTTTATTATTCAATAGGGTATATTTTTATTGATATTACTAAATTACTTGATGGATATTAGTATCATTATTAGGCTTTCAGCACAAAGAATGGGTCTCAAATCCTTGAACATGTTCGAGGGAGGAAACCTCTTCCTTGGGCCCTAAAAGAAGTTTTTACAAATCTAGGACCAAGAAATGTGGTCAGCATACATGTCTTCCTAAGAGTATTTGTATTTTCTGTGTGTGGGCATTGATTCTAAATATAAGGTTTTGATCACTAGTGATAGGTCTACTGGCCCTCGACCTAGTTAAGAGAACAAACCTAGTCCTTAGCCTAAATGAAGCTTTTAGGAATGTTGGGATAATAATGATTTGTTGAGCCAACACAAATGAATTTTTGAGAATATATATGGCCTTATAATAGGGATAATGGGGGAAATTGGAGGAAATAAAACTAGTTATAAGTCTTCAAGGAATATATATGATTAAAGGAGGAAACCTGGGCCTTGCACATTAGAGGAAACCTCTAGGAATATAAGTTTAACAAGTATACCTTGAACCACCAAATAAGACCTCCTAAGGGTATCCTTGGCCTATTATTAGGGGTATCAATGTAAGTAAGAGGTTTTAAGCTCTATATATGGGAATTTAGGCCCTTAACATGTTTGAGGGAGGAAACCTAGGCCTTAGTCCCTAATCAAATATTTTTTTCATCCAAAGCCAAATACAACAACTCGAACCACTACAAATGACATATTAGGGGTATTATTTGCCTTTGAGTGAGGAAATCAACACCATTATGAGGTTTTTGCTAGCATACATGTGTCTTAGTTTTTGATACAATGTCATAGGAGGAAACTTGGTCCTTAGACCCTAAGGGAAGCTTTAAAACACACATATGAACTCCCAACACTATCCTGGGCATTTGAGTGTTCATATAAGTGACACTAGATATCAGAACCTTGGACATAGTCATGGGAGGAATCATAGGAATTAGGCCCTAAAGGAAGGTTTAAGGCATATCGAGCTAAGAGTGATGACTCAAACTATCACATGACAATGTATAGGATATCATTATTCTTAAAGTTGGATATGGGTGGAAATATGTGGTTTTGTGCACTAGGGATGCGTCTTAGAAAATGGTTGGAGAATAAATTGAAAGAAGTATATCATACAAGAATATTATTGAGGTAATGGGAAATGATCAAGCCTGCCATTAACCATAACATGCACCCTTTAAAGTTGATATTTGGCATAATAGTTAGATATGGGCATGATGAAGAGTTTTTAAGTAGAGGGATGGGTCTCAAGGCCTTGAATGGAGTCATAGGAGGAAACCAAGATCCTTATGTGGGTGTCCCAAGGACTTGTTGATGCAATTACAAGGAATATGACCATGATTGTATCGCTAAAGAAACCATTAAGGCATGCAGATCCATTGAGGAACTATGTATCTAGGTCTTATGGCCTTATTACCATAGACATGATAAATGGAGGAGGCCTAAATATCAACCCTTAAAGGAATCTTCTAATCATTCATGGCTAAGAAGGTTTCCTCCACCAACAACACATGCCCACTTGAGAATATCATTGGCCTATGATTGATCATGTTGGTGTCATTAGCCTAGTGGTCTTGAGCATTATGTACATGTCTTGGGGCATTGGGAGTGATATTCTAGGGAAGAAGACCATTCATTTATCCCTAAAAAAATCATTGATCCATCAAAATACTTGAATTATAATGCCTCAAATCACCATGCATGACTTTGCAGGGGTATCCATTGTACTATATTTCTAAGTCTTGTGGCCTTGCGGCCTTCGTCATGGTTATTGGAGGATACCTAAACCTTCATCCCTAAAGGAATATTGTGAATGAAGTTCCAGTGAAGAATACCACACATTTGTCCCTAAATAAATTGTTGAGGAATCTAGAGCCATGAACACTACCTGAAGCATCATTTATTACTTCATAGAGTTATCTATGCCACTATGTATCTAGTTCTTGTGGCCTTAGGGCCTTGGACATGCTCAGTGGAGTAGACTTGAATCTCGAGCTCTAAAGGATTATTCTATCCATCTATGGAAAATAAGATTTCCTCCACTAAAAACACATGGCCTATTGAGGGTATCATTGACCTATGACTGATTATGTCATTTCCATTAGGTGGTTTTGAGTAGTATTTACATGTTTCACGGCCTTTAGAATGATGTTTGAAGGAATATGACAATTCCTTGGCATTAAAGAAATGATTGGGGAATATAAATAAATGAAAAATGCCTAAAGCACCATGCATGATCTTGCAAGGATACCCATGCCACTATGTATCCATGTCATGGTGCCTATGGGCCTTAGACATGGTCTAGGAGGAGACTTGAACCTCTAGCCCCAAAGGAATCTTCTAGGCATCCAAGGATAAGAAGTTCGCATCAACCAACCACACATGGCATTTTGAGTGTATCATTGGCCTATGATTGAGGATATTAACACCATTATGTAGTTTTGAGAAGTATGTAAGTGTCTTAGGGCATTGGGAATGGTGCTATTAAGAAGAATACCATGCATTTTCCCCTAAATAAACAATTGAGGAATCTAGAGCCATGAAAAATGACTCAAAGCACCATGTATGACTTTGCAAGGGTATCCATTGACATTTGTATCTAGGTCTTGGGGCCTTGAGGCCTTGGACATGGTCAGTGGAAGAGACTTGAACTTGGGGCCCTAAATAAATCTTTTCACCATCTAAGTATAAGAAGGTTTCCTTTACCAACCACACATGGCCTCTTGAGGGTATCATTGGCCAATGATTAAGGATCACAATTCAATTATGTGGGTTTAATAAATATGTATGTGTCTTGATACCTTGGGAATGGAATTCTAGGGGAAAGAGCATGCCTTTATCCATAAATAAACCATTGAGGAATCTAAAACCATAAACAATGCCTTAAAGCACCATGCATTACTTTGCAAGGGTATCCATGGCACTATGTATCCAAGTCTTGGGAACTTGGGGGATTGGAAATGGTCATGGGAGGAAGCATGAAGCTCAATCCCTAAAGGAATCTTCTAGCCATCTAGGTCTAAGAAGCTTGTCTTCACCAACAACAAATGGCCTTTTGAGAGTATTTTTGGACTATGATTGAGGATTTCAGTGCCATTAGGTGGTTTCAATCATTATGTATATGTATCAGGGTGTTGGGAATTAAGTTCTAGGGAGGAAGACCATGTTTTTGGCCCTAAAGAAACCATTGAGGCATCCATAGCTTTGAACAATTCCTTAAAGAACCACACATGAATTTGCAAGGGTATCCATGTAACTATGTATCTAGGTATTGTGGCATTAGGTCCTTAACATGGTTAGTGGAAGAGACCTAAACATAGGGCCCTAATGGAAGCTTCTAGCCATCCATGACTAAGAAGGTTACCTCCACCAACCATGCATGGCCTCTTAATGGTATCCTTGGTCTATGATTGGGGATGTTGATGCCATTAGTTAGATTTGAGAAATAAACATGTGTCTTGGGACCTTAGGAATGAAATTGTATAGAATAGGACCATGACTTTGACCCCAAAAAAACCATTTAGGTATCCAAAACCATTAATAATGCCACAAAGCAACATGCATGGCTTAGTAGAGTATCCATGGCGCTATGCATCCAAGTCATTGGGATTTGGGGAATTGGACATGGTCAAGGGAGGAGACCTTAAGCTCAGGCCCTAAAGGAATTTTCTATCCATCTACGGATAAGAAGGACACCTCAACCAACCACACATGGAATCATGAAGGTATCATTGGCTTATGATTGAGCATTTTAGTCCAATTATATGGTTTTGAGTAATATATACATGTGTCAAGGCCTTGGGAATGATATTCTTGGGAAGAATACTATATGTTTGGCCCTAAATTAATTATTGGGGCATTTATAGCCATGAACAATGTGTCAAGGAATCGTGCATGACTTTGTACACTATTCCATGGAACTATGTATCTAGGCTTTTGGACTTGGGGCCTTGGACATTGTTAGCAGAGTACAATTGATCATAAATCCCTAAGGGAATATTATATCCATTTGAGGCTAAGGAGGTGGTATACACCAACCACACATGGCCTCTTGAGTGTATCCTTATCCTATGATTGAGGATGGTAGTGAAATTAGGTTGTTTTGAGAAATATGTAGGTGTCTCAAGGCCTTGGGAATGATCAAGGGAAGAAGACCATGCCTTTGGCCCTAAAGAGATTCTTGAGTCATTCAAATCCATGAAAAATGCTTCAAAGCACCATGCATGAATTTGGAGTGGTATGTATGGCATTATTTATCTGGGTTTGTAGCCTTGGGTTCTTGGACATGGTTAGTGGAGGAGACCTAAACCTTAAGCTCTAAAGGAATCTTCTAAACAACTATAAAAAGGTAAGTTTCCTCCACCAGCCACACATGGCCTATTTGGAAAAAGAAATAATATCGTGATGAAAATAATACAAATTCAAAGAGGTTTGAATAAATGAATATTGTCTTATTGTTAGAATTTATTGTGTTGTTGTATTCCAAATGCTAATGAATTAAGTGGTTCATATAGCCCTCTCTCTATCAAGATATCAACATCATCATTTAAGACCTTTCTAAAAGAGACATGTCGTCTATGTTTCTTAGAGTTGGGTGTTCAATAATTCTCCAAGATGGTCATTACAAGTTTAATTTATGCCCATTCACATTAGCTTAAAATTTTATTGATATATTTTTAAAAATCCAATTTCAAGTTTTTTTGCCATCCAAAAAAATTATTCCCCAAGTTGAAATTTGTACAAGTTGTACTCAATAATATTGGGAGTTATGGAGTTTGTTGTTTCGCATTGTTGACAATTTTACAGGCTTCTTTGTGCAGACATTGGCCTTTAGGGAAAAGGGATGCGGCTTGTGTTTCATATTCTCAATGCTTGCTCAATTTTAAAGGGTTCTTAGCCTGCTAGGCCCATAGGGTTGCACACAGGTTATGGAACTAGAGGAGGATTTCATTGGTCCTTGCAATGCAAAGCAGGGTCTCTAAATTTTTTGTAGTGGATATACATTTTGTTGATAGAATTAGAAAAGGGGTGTTATTTGATCATGCCATAGGAGTTGTGGTGACAGAGAATTCCACCATTGGGAATAATGTGTCCATCTTGCACCATGTGACATTGGGGGGTACTGGCAAATATGGGAGTGATAGGCATCCCAATATTGGAGATGGGGTGTCGATTGGGGTAGGGGATACTAATTTGGGGAATATTAGGATTGGGGAGGGGGATAAAATTGGAGTTGGGTCAGTTGTGCTTATTGAAGTGCCTAGTTGTACTACATCTCTTCGAAATCGTGTAAGATTGGTGGGAGGCAAGCATAGTCCCTCTATGTTAAAGGAGATTCCCAATGAGACAATGGATCACACTTTATTTATCAGTGAGTGGTATGACTATGTAATTTGATGCTAAATGCATGCATTCATTATCCCTTGTTTTAATAAGCTCTACCAAATATTATATAGTCAGAGTCCCTCTATGTTGAAGGAGATTCCAAGTGAGACAATTGCTGGTTGTGGAGCATGATATTCCTTATTCAGAGGTTTTTTTTTATCCATGTATGGATCCCAGCCCATGGCAGGGGGGTTTGGGAGGGCTTCCCCCCCTTATATAGTCCCCATGGGGGGGCCGACAACTACATTTTAGGATCCCCCCATTCCCCCGTATAGAAAATTTTAAAAAATGCCTTGTAAAATGTTGTAATTTCATAGTCATGACTTGGTCAATAATGGGTGATTTATAGGCCCATGGTATTGGGTGTTCCATAGTATTTTCCCATGGTAATCCCTCTTTAAAATGAAGGCATTGTAATACGACTATGTATTGTAGCATTGTAAATATCTCTATGATTGTGTAAGAGATATTGTGAGAGAGTGAAGAGGAAATTGCAGCGGATGTGTTGCGGGTTGTATCCCTTCATTTTGTTGGATGGTATAATAATAAGGATTGGGACTTTCTGTGTGGACGCAACCCATATTTGGTGAACCATGTTATATTGGTTTCTCTCTTCTATTGTGTTTATGTGATTTATATTTTCATCTTGTTTGTTGTTATTTCTCTGCGATCCTGTTTTTGTAACAATTGGTATTAGAGCCAAATGTCTATTTGGTAGATAAACTCGCAGGAAAGAAGGATTCCTGGTTCGAGTGGGAGAAATGGAGGAATAAGGAAAGTTTAAGGTCGAGAAATTCAATTGCCAAAACTACCAGTTATGGAAGATGCAAATGGAGGACTATCTGTATCAGAAAGATATATTCCTACCATTGGGAGGAAAAGCAAAAAAGTCGGCGGCTATGGAGGACGAAGAATGGGATGTTCTTGACAAAACGACACTATGAACAATACGGTTGTGCCTAGCTTCGTTGGTGGCTTTCAATATATCAAAAGAAAATACAACAAAGGGTATGATGAGCGCATTGGGTAAGCTATATGAAAAACCCTTGGCCTCCAACAAGGTATTTCTAATGAAGCGTTTATTTAATATGAATATGTCAGAAGGTGGATCTGTTGTTAATCATTTAAATGAATTTAATACAATTACAAATCATCTAAGCTCTGTAAATGTGAAATTTGATTATGAGGTTAGGGCCCTTCTAATCTTATGCTCATTTCCAAAAACCTGGAACAACTTGGTCATGGCTATAAGTAACTATGTCTCTAGTTCAAACACTTTGAAATTTGATGATGTTGTTGGTGTTATTCTTAGTGAGTAAATGCTAAGGAAAAGCACAGGTGAGACATCAGGTAATGCATTGACCATGGAGATAAGGGGAAGACAAAGGGAGAGAGGAAAGAGACCAGGTAATCGCATCAAGTTTAGGAAGGGAAGATCCAAGTCCCTACTAGTAAATATAGAGTGTTGGAACTGTGGAAAGAAAGGACATCTGAAGAAAGACTGCAGATCTCTAAAGAAGAAAGGAGAAGGGAAGCATGAGACTAGTCATGAAGCAAATGTAGCAGGTGATGTGTTACAGGATGCTTTGATTCTTGCATTAGATAATACTAGTGATTACTGGGTAGTAGATTCATGGGCTTCATGTCATGCTACACCCCATAGGAAATTCTTTCATGATTATGTTCCAGGAGATTTTGGACATGTTTTATTGGGTGATGATGAACCATGCAAAATTGTTGGAATGGGTAGCGTACGATTAAAGTTAAATAATGGTGAATGGATGCTGAAAGATGTAAGGAATATTCCTGCTATGAAAATAAATCTGATCTCAGTGGGGAATTTGGGAGATGGTGACCTTGTTTATCTATGTTTGGACAAACATGATGGAATATCACTAAAGGATCGATGGTGATAGCAAAAGGAGATAGGATAGGTACGTTGTATTTATGTCCTCATAATACTGATTACTGTATATCTTTAGCTTCCACAGGAATAGATACAACATTGTGGCATCATAGGCTTGGCCACATGAGTGAGAAGGGGGTGTAGATTCCCCAGTCAAGGAAGTTGCTTCCAGATCTGAAGCAGGTAAGTTTGGAATTCTTTGAGAACTATGTTTATGTAAAACAGAAGAGAGTCATATTTCTTAGGGTTGGGAAATAGAAAAAGAGTGAAAAGTTAGAGCTTGTGCATATAGATGTATGGGGACCAGATCAAGTACAATATCTTGGTGGATCTTGTTATTATGTTACTTTTATTGATGATGCAACTAGAAAAACTTGAGTTTATTGCATTAGACAGAAATCTGATGTGTTTGATACTTTTAAGAAGTGGAAAGCTTAAGTTGAGATCGAGACATGAAAAATGTTGAAGTGTCTCAGAACTGATAATGGAGGTGAGCACTGTGGCAAGGAGTTTGATAGTTACTGTTCATACCATAGGATTAGTAGAGAGAATATAGTCCTAGGAACACCACAACAAAATGGTGTGTCAAAAAGGATGAACAGAACAATCATGGAGCATGCAAGGTGTATGAGATTGCATGTAGGGTTGTCCTTACAGTTTTGGGCAAATGTTGTAGATAGTGTTGTTTACTTAATAAACAAAGGGCCTTCAAGTGCTTTGGATGATGGAATTTTAGAAGAGTCATGGATAGGTAAAAAGGTAAACTACTCATTTATGAGAGCTTTTGGTTTTGAAGCATTTGTCCATATTGATGAATAAAATAGAACAAACCTTGAGGCTAAATCCAAGAAATGTACCTTTATTGGATACAGGGTTGATAATTTTGGTTATCGCTTATGGTATTATGAAAATAACAAAATAATTAGGAGTAGAAGTGTGGTATTCAGTGAAAAGGTCATGTATAAAGATTAGTTGCAAGGAAAGGAACATGAAAACGAAAACACAGGGTACATAGTGCTTGATTAAATCAAAGAAAATGAAGTTCCAAGGGTGTCGAAAAATCAAGAACAGCAGCAGGTGCCTCAAACTCCTACAAGTGTTAGAAGATCTACCAAGTTAAGTAGACCCCTTGAACAATACTCTCCTTCAATGTATTATTTATTGATAACTGACTCTGGTGAACTAGAATGTTATGAAGAAGCAACACAGGAGGAAACTAGAAAGAAGTGGGAGCAATGCATGAGTGAGGAGATGGATTCATTGGCAAGAAACTAGACTTGAGATTTGGTTCAATTTCCTGCAGGTAAAAGAGAATTGAAAAATAAATGGGTTTACAGGTTGAAGGAAGAAGATGGAGGAAAGCAGGGGTACAAGTCCAGACTTATTGTAAAGGGGTTTGCGCAGAAGAAAGGTATAGATTTTGATGAAATATTTTATATTGTTGTTAAAATTACTTCAATTAGAACTATTTTAAGTCCAGTGGTGATAGAAGATTTGCATCTTGAACAGTTAAATGTAAAAATAGCCTTTCTCCATGGGGATTTGGAGGAATAGATTTATATGTAACAACCACGGGGGTATGAGGTCAAAGGGAAGGAGAATTTAGTATGCAGGTTGAATAAGAGCTTGTATGGCCTAAAACAAGCTCCAAGGTAGTGGTATTTAAAATTTGACAGCTTTATGGCAGAACAAGGTTATATTAGATTTCATTCTGACCACTGTGTTTATTTCAAGAGGCTAGATAATGGAAGATATATTATCTTGTTATTACATGTGAACGATGAGCTTTTTGCAGGGTCTAACCTGCATGATATAAATGTACTCAAAATAAAGTTAGATAATTCATTTGCGATGAAGGATTTGGGTGCTGCAAAGCAAATTCTTGGTATGAGAATAACAAGAGACAGTAAAAATCACAAATTTACATTGTCTTAGGCTGAGTACATAGAAAAGGTGTTGGAGAGGTTTAGAATGCAGAATGAAAAACCATTTAGTACACCTTTGGCCATCCATTTCAAACTAAGTAAGGATATGTGTCCCAAGACACAGGAAGAGATAGATTACATGTCCAGGGTTCCCAATTCATCAACAGTTGGTAGCTTGATGTATGCCATGGTTTGCGCAAGACCAGATATTGCACATGCAGTGGGAGTTGTGAGAAGGTATATGAACAATCCAAGTAGAGAACATTGGAAGGAAGTACATTGGATTCTCAGGTATTTGAGAGGTACTACTACTCATGCATTATATTTTGGAGGTTCAGACACTGTTCTATAGGGATATGTTGATGCAGATATGGCAGGTGATAAAGGTAACATGAGGAGCACCATAGGGTATGTCTTTACTGTAGGTGGAACAATAGTAATTTGGATTTCAAAGCTACAAAAGGTTGTTTCACTTTCAACAATGGAAGTGGAGTATGTTGCTTTTTTTTTGTTGGTAAGTGGTAGTACCCTCTGACTAGCAGGGTTCGCCATTGGCTGAGAGACCATGAAATAGGGGCATCTAAGCCGTCAAAATCACCCGGGTATCACAACTGGCCTGGAACGCACCAAACCTTAGCATGGTTGGATTTTCGTATCCGTGGGGATTAGAACCAAATACCTTTCCTCTTAGGGGTGTCTTAACCATCACCCACCATCGACTTTTCCACATCTCATAGATGCAGAGTATGTTTCTTTTACAGAGGCTAGTAAAGAGATGATTTGGTTATAGAGGTTCATGGAGGAATTGGATAAGAAGGAGGAGAATAGAAAGTTTTGCAGTGACATCTAGAGTGCCATTCATATTGAAAAGAACTCATCCTTCCATTCTAAGACTAAAAATATATAGCTCAAGTACCATTTCATAGGATATGTTTTGGAAGATGAACTGTTGAAGCTAGAAAAGATACACACTAGCCAGAATCCTCTAGACACGTTGACAAAGGTCGTAACTAGAGAGAAACTGATTTCCTTCTAGGTTTCAGTTTTCCTTCAAGCATGAAGGTGAAGATGAGAAATTAGCCAATCCAAAGTTCAGATCATAGTCCAGCAAGTGCAGCAGTGACGGAGTTGTTGTGATATGTCTCCAAGGGGGAAATTGTTGGTTGTGGAGCCCGATATTCCTTATTCATAGGTCTTGTTTCATCTGTGTCTAGATCCCAGCCCATTATGGGGGGGTTTGGGGGGGATTCCCCCCCCAATATAGTCGCCTCCCCCCTAGCAGGGGTTCGGGGGAAGTTCCCCGATAGCGAAAAATTTCAGAAAAAAAATGCCTTTTAAAATGTTGTAATTTCGTAGTCATGACTTGGTCAATAATGGGTGATTTACGGGACCATGGTATTGGGTGTTCCATAGTATTTTCCCATAGTAATCCCTCTTTAAAATGAAGGCATTTTAATATGACTGGGTATTGTAGCATTGTAAAGATATTTATGATTGTGTAAGAGAGATTGTGAGAGACTGAAGAGGAAATTGCAGTAGATGTGTTGCGGGTTGTATCCCTTCATTTTTATGGATGGTATAATAATAAGGACTGGAAATTTTTGTGTGTACATAGCCCATATTGGGTGAACCACGTTATATTGGTGTATCTCTTGTATTGTGTTTATGTGATTTGTATTTGCATCTTGTTTATTCTTATTGCTTTGCGATCCTGTTTTTCTAACAACAATATATCACACTTCATTTATCAATGAATGGTATGACTATGTAATTTGATGCTAAATGCATGCTTCCATCAATGCTTGTTTTAATAATCTCTACCAAATATTATATAGTCAGCATTGTGCATGAGTCCATAGGTGATTTATGTATTAATCTTCCTGATTAAAAAAAGAGGGGATCCTTAGCAAAACCTTGTAGAACCCGATGTCATGGTATCGAGTTGTCTTAGCATTTCTCAGAACCGCCAAGTTGTAGAGATGGATATACGTGTATGGTTTAGTGACATTTACAACTTAATTCCATTCTAGCAGGTTTTCTCATGCTTACTTGAATATGAAAAATACGAAGTTGTTTCACCTTAATATGTTAAGCAATTATATCTTTGTATGAGCCCATTATTCATAGATAATAATGCTTCTTATTGACTTTTTTACTTTTAAGTCATGGTTATGATATTTCTTTTTTAGGATATGCTTATTCTACTTTGAAAATTACAGATCTTTGTGTATGAATTCACATGCAATCTATGGATTAACCCATCTAGTAGAAAATGAAGAGATCCATACCTATGCGTTAGCAAAACCTTGTAGAACTTGATGTCATACTATTGGGTTTGTTTATAATTTCTCAGAATCACCAAGATGTAAAATGGATATATGTGTATGGTTTGGTATCATTTAGAACTTGATGCCATTCTAGTGGGATTTTTCTTGCTTCCTTGAATGTGAAAGAAGTGATGCTATTTTTCCTAGATATGTTAATAAACTAATATTTGCATGAGGCAATTGTCCATTAGATAATCTTGTTTATCCTTGACTTTGTACTCTCCAATTAGTAATATGACATTGCTCCTCAGGAGTTTTCTCATTGTGTTTTAAAAATTGAACAACATTATGTATGAACCCAAATGCAAAGTATGTATGAACCCATCTCATGTAGAATGAAGAGACCCATACCTATATTTTTAGCAAAAACCTTATATAAATTTTTTCTTGGCTAGCTTTATTTTATCCAGGTGCAACAAGTTTTTCCTTCCCCATTATAGGAGTGTCACAATTACTGTAGTCATATTGAAACATTCACATTAGAACCTTTTGACTAAGAATTTGCAAATGGGGGTATCTGTTCTGCCAAATTTCCTCATCTGCACTTGAACCAAACTGCAAACAAAAGCATAAGAACAAGCGCTGGCATAGGTAAGTGGCCCATAAGGGGAAAACATATTGCTGGGAGACTTGATTCCTGGTGGTGGCATTAACAACACCCCATTTTTGCTGACTAGGCAAGCCCTCCTTGACAAACCTTGTAGAACTTAATGTCATGTTGTTGGTTTATTTACAATTCCTCACAACTACCAAGCTGTAGAGATGGATATACATGGGTATGGTTGTGTCACATGTAGAACTTAATGCCAATCCAGTGGGTTTGTTCATGCTCACTTGAATGTGAAAACAATGAAACTTTTTTTCTTGAATATGTTAATAAATTATATCTTTGTATGAGGTAATTATTCATTAGAAAATATTGTTCCTCACTGAATTTGTACTTGTAAATTGGTGCTATGCCATTGCCCTTTAGAATGAGTTTGCTCATTGTTCTTTGAATATTGCACAACATTATGTATATATGCATAGGCATATTATGTATTAACTTGTCTCATACAAACAAGAAATATCTATACTTATATGCTTAGCAAAACCTCATGGAACTTGTAGCCACGAGTGTTAAATAACTAGTTTATGTATCATGTTCTTCACCGTTGAATTGGGCTTGATTCCTCTAGTAAGTTTTGACCCCTTGCCCCTCTCTCTATTTCCACCTTTCCTTAAATACCCCTCCTCTCTCTCACACTCTCTAACCCCCCTCTCTTTCCCCCTTTCTCTCTCCCTCTCCCCACCCCTCTCTCTATCACTCCCCCCCTCTCCCCTCCTCTCCCTATCGCTCCCCCCTCTTTCTCTCTCTTTACCCCTTTAAATAACTACCTGCCTCTCCCTCCCTCCCTTCCCCCTCTCTCTCTCTGTCTCTCTCTCTCTCTCTCTCTCTTCCATTTAACTAACAACACCCCTCTCCCTCTCTCCCTTCCCACCACTCTCTATCCCCCACCCTCTCTAACTAACCCCCCCACTCTCTCTCTTAATTATATATATATATCGCTATGTATTCCACCTATATCCCCCTCTTTCTCTTTTTGTAACCCCCCCTCTCTCCCCCTTTATATCTATGTTTCTATCCCCCCCTACGCATTCCCTTATATTCCCCTTTCTCTCTTTCTATAAACCCCCCTCTCTCTTCCCCATTCTTTCTATGTTTTCCTCTCCCAATCCCTATTTTTATCTCTCTCTTTCTTTCCCTCTCTCTCTCTCTCTCTCTCTCTCTCTCTCTCTCTCTCTATATATATATATATATACCCCATCTCTCCCCCCTACCCCCTCCTTTCTCTCTTAACACATATTTCATTAAATTTGGAATTAAACAGTGGATTTAGAATTCCAAAATAACCAAAAAACTCAATTATGGCATTGTTCTTGTAATAAAATCTTTCCAATTTTAATGAAATATGTGTTTCTTTGAATAATCCCCCCTCTCTCTTTCTCTCTCTCCCTTATGTATCCCTCCTATATCCATCTCTCTCTCTCTCTCTCTCTCTCTCTCTCTCTCTCTTGTTCACTAAGCCTCCCTACTCTCTATCTCCCTCTCTCTCTCCCTCTACCTCTTTTCCCCTAAGATGCCTATTGGTCCCTCTTTCCCACATCACCCCCCTCTCTCTAACCCCCATCTCTTTATCCCTTTCTCTCTCCCTCACTCCACCCTCTCTCTAAGCCCCCATCTCTAACAACCTGTCTTATCCCTCTTTATCTTTCTCTCTATTTCCCCCTACCCCCACTGTCTCTCTCACTCACCCTCTTTCTCCTTCTCTCTATTCCCCACTACTCCCTCCTCTTTGTTTCCCACTCCTCACTATTTCCCCCTACCCTCTCTCTCTCTCTCTCTCTCTCTTTCACCAACAACACCCCTCTCCCTCCCTACCCTCCTTCCCTACCCACCCTCTCTCCCTCCTCTCAATTAATATAGACACCAATGGAGAACCTCATGATAACAATATTCTACATATGGAAAGGACACCACTTTAGAGGGGTGCATGATGCCCCATATTGCAAGTTGTGTTATCCCTTCTTAACTTAATAGTTGTCCATGTATGGACAAGCAATAGTTTCACCGGCCTTGTACAATAAACATGTTTTTTTACTTAATCGAAATTTCAACTTTATTCTCAATAAAGGTTTCCAAAAATTTAATGCCACTCTAAACTCTATCTTATCATTGTTGATGGAATTATTACAGGTTGTTATTAGGACTACACCTTCCAATTAATAACAAATGGCCTAAATCAAAATATGATATTAATAACAAAGGATTTAGGTATGGATGTTTCCAAGTTGTATGATGCATATACCAATGACTGCATGCTATATTATCGAGATGGTAAGGATCCTTAGATGAGTGCCTAGATTGTGGTGAGAAGAGGTACCACATAAGTGCATCATAAAAAACTACGGGACATAGATATCCTAGAACAATAAATCATTATCAACTTCTTCAATCATCATATGATAACATGAGATGATTTTGAGGATTTCCTAGATGTTATTCCTTGTCATGTTCCCCCAAATATCAACTTAAAAATAAATGTTTAAAATCCAATTTCTCAAAAGGAGTAAAGTCATTTTTATTTAATTAAAAACAATATAGATTTAAAGATTTTTGCTTTCAATTCAAGGTTGTATGTGCATGTGGGGGTTTTAGGACTTACTAAGCATCCTTGATTACACATATTCCTTATTCATTGTAGTTTTCCTTGAAGGTTACCAGATCTACCGGATTTAATAAATTTACCGTCCTCTTCATAACACAATTGTTTCATGACTTTTTGGAACTGGTTTAAGGTACGTAAGGGGTGTTATATTGTTTCCCACTTTCAATCCATACAACACTTATTACTCGAAGGACACACCAAGGTAGAATTTATGAGTTTAGATAGATTCCATAAACATTGAAGTCTAAAATCCTTCCATGCACATTGTACATTGACGACTTAAATGCTTGGTACTCGAGCCTAGCCTTTTCCCAGCTCGAGGGTTTCGAGGTTCTTCTACTTCATTATTTTTTCAAGGGTTGAAGTTTCTTTTGGTTCTGTGGCTTCGGCCTTTCGTGGCTTGAGACCACCTGTAAGAATATTGAGAGGGTATTTTCCATCCCACAAGTTCTATGTGGAAACATCTAGACTAATGGTTTAAAAGCTTATGATAAGAAATTTTTCATCGGTTTAAAGGTTCAAAGGCCTAAGAGAGGGCTACACTTATAGCACTAATTGAGGGTTTAATATATGGCTACGCTCACAACATTATTCAAGATTTTAAGAGTTTTTATTTTTTATAGTTGTAGGTGATGTAGTATTTCCTTTGTCTTGTATAAAAAGCTATCATTTGTTGTTTAATTTAATTATTGTAGATTATTATTTAACTCCGCCTCGCTTGTTGATTTCATAGTTTGTTCAATGGTTGTACATTGGAGAGATACACTATCAATAGTGGAGCTCGTCCTTGGCCGATAAGCCCGAAAAATATCCTCATAATTTCTGCTCAAATTGAAGATATGTTGACGTCCATTGTTGACGATTGTTAGCTCGTGGTATGTACCATTCTTATGGATTTACCAGGTGTCCATGGTTTCTTCTTAAGAAAGTCTATATTGTTGATATCCATGGCATGGCTATTCCCGTAGTAACCATTGCACTTTTATTACACAGAATTAGCTCATATGAGGCTTTTACATAGGGAAGACTTTAGATTTTGCAAGGAAAAGGAGAAATCCTACCCTGAGAGAGCATGGCCTATAACCCTCTATATAAATTTGGTCAGATTGGATAAGTTTTACTTCCTTCGAGGCCCAAAAAGGAATTTTTATTTTGAAGAAATACCTTGATTTATAAATATGTGATTTTTATGAACTTTTACCCTATTAAATCTTTTTATATTTATGATCTTGGGGAATGAGGGTGTTTACCCTAATGCTATATGCAACCCCTCTTTTTGTAGCTCCTGCAATTTGATTACGGGTCATTTGAAGGACTATTTATGTGTGAAAAATACTGAGCATAGTTTTAATTTGCAAAATCGTTTTCAGGTTGTCCATTTTCAATTCTAGTTTTTGAATATAAATTAAAAAATTAGATTCTTAAATCTATATCACCTATCCATGTTAATTTAGGATATTTATTTCACTGGTCAGATTTTCAATGTATGAAAGAAATAAAACTTTTATAAAAATTTAAATGATTTCCCTTGTCTAGTTACAGTTTATCCCTCTTCTCTGGATTAAGGACACTACGTGTTAAACGGGCCCTCTGTTTCAGATAATTAGGTGAAATCCTAGAGAAATATGAACTGCAATAGACATAAAATCGAAGTGTTTGACCCCTATAGAGTATTAGGTTTGATAGAGTATTGTCGGCAGGCACGTGCGTACTGCATTATTCCTTTAAATAAAACCTATTCTTAGTCTTGCAAACCTACTTGTAATCATCCCAAAACAAAAGCACTTTTTTTATACAACTTAAAGAAAAATCACTTTAATACATAAATAAGTTCATTGATTACAAATGAATACACTCCTATACTAGAATTGCATCATCATTAAATACTAACCAAGAATTATTCAACTATCTTGGATAATTTATCAGTTTGGTAACCCATCCTATATTCTTCCCAGTATTTATTAACACTATTGTATGTATATGGGTAACATAATATTTCACCCATTGTTCTCGTCAAAGCAATAAGTCTGTTTAAAATCATTAAACAACTTAAGAAAACGATTCGCTTATAACCAAAACACTAATATATACATGCGAACTGTCAAAACCAATAACCAAAATATAAGTTCATAACACTTATCTTTTAACTTTATTACAGGCCCAGTTTGCTCATTAACCTGACAAGGACCCTCCCAACCGCAGAACACAAGAAAGAATTACTTATTTCTTGCAAGTTCACCCCCGAGCACTACAGGAATCCACTAGAGGACAATAATGTTCTTCTTTTAAGTATTCCTTTCTTAATTTGAAAATCCTCCCAACTGCACACCTGCTGCAGTTACCAACACAACTTGTGCATCTCAGTACGCATAGTATTGGTTTACTTCACATCTCACAGTTTAATCGGCGTCATACCATGCCTCTCAGTACCCTTGGTACTGGAATAAAAATAAATGTGGTGTCCTTACCTCTCAGTACCTTGTACTAGTATCAACAACCCGTCCTATTCATTTTTCCTTTTCTTTTAAATTTTTTCATTCTTGAATCAGTTAGATTCAGTTACATGTTAGTTAGGATTTCATTTTTTTAAATGTTTTTTATTTATTAAATAATAAATTCTCCCTTCTTTTTTATTATCTATTACTTTTTTGTTTGTTTGTCACCCTAGTGGAATCCTCTTCAAATACTCTTCCAATGTCGAGTTAATACAATTTAAGATAATACACTAAAACTTGAACATATATTAATACAACATGTTTCTAGTCTTCCTAATTCTAGATGGATACTCGTTTATCCTTATTACATAACAAAATGGGAAATTTGGGGTTTTACATTTCCCCTCCCCTTTTAAACGTGACGTCCTCGATGTAATTTCAGTTTTGAAACAGATGGGGGTATGCTTCCCTCATAGCATCCTCCATCTCCCAAGTTGCTTCTTCAGGTTCAAAATGTTTCCATTGCACTTTTACCTATGCAATGGTTCTACTTATTAGCTGAGTCTCTCTCCTGTCCAATATGCATATAGGGTCAGAATGAAAATCCCCTTCGGGTTCCACCTGTACAACATTCCAATAAATTACATGTTTAGGGTCATGAACATATTTTTTAAGTAACGAAACATGAAACACATTGTGAACTTTAATAGTAGCTGGAAGTGCCAATTGATATGCTACTGGACCAAAACGAGCCAATATTGGAATGGCCCACAAAACCTGGGGGCTAACTTTGCATAGTTACCAAATTTGAGTGAGATTCTTTTAGGTCTCACTTTCAAATATACATGATCTCCAACTTGAAACTCCTTAGGTGTTATTTTTAAATATGCATAACTTTTTTGACGATCCTGCGCTTCTTTTAAGTTTTTTCTTATAGCTGTTACTATATCTTCCATTTATTTTACCATTTCGGGTCCAAGCATAATCTTGTTGGTGGGTTCATCCTAACTGATAGGTGTATTGCATTTATGACCATACACAAATTCAAATGGACTTATGTTTGCCTAAGTTTGATAGTTATTATTGTATGCAAATTCCACCAAATGTAGGTAGTTCTCCCACTTTGTTGGCTTATCCATTACATACATGCGAAGCATGTCCTCTACAATCTGATTTGTTCTCTTTGTTTTTATGTCTGTTTGGTGATGACAAGCGGTGCTGAAATTTAATTTTGTCCCTAAAGAAGCAAATAACCCTTTCCAAAAATTAGAGGTGAATTTAGTGTCCCTATCCGATATGATGGCCTTTGGTACACCGTGAAGTCAGAATATTTCCTTCATAAATATTTATGCTACATTGACAACCTTATAAGTTCATTTTATGGGTATAAAGTGAGTTTCTTTACTCAAGTTGTCCACTACCACCATTATTGCATCATGTTGTTTTTGAATTCATGGCAAGCCTGTTATAAAGTCCATAGAAATTGTATCCCATTTCCAATCAGGAATGGGTAGAGGTTGTAGTAGTTCGGCAGGGAGTTTATGCTCTTCCTTCACTTGTTGACACTCTAGGCATTGTGCTAAGTATTCAACAATCTCATTCTCCATACCTGGCCAGTAATATAATTTTTTGCTACTGCCACCATTTTTTGATATCCAGGATGACACTAATAGGGTATTTTATGCATCTCATCCAAAATTAGATTCTTTAAATTTGTTTCAATGGGAATATAATATTTGTTTTCAAACATTAGAAATCCCTCTTCATTAATGCTAAAAATTTTAAGTTGTTGTCCACCATATTTAGAATGAAGTTCTGTTGTAGTTTCTTTATAAAAAACGTTATTTTGTAAGGTTGATTTGAGTTTTTCCTTATTAAGATCAGATAGTTATTTACTCACTGCAATTGAATTCAAAGTGTGAATTTTCCTACTTAAGGAATCCGCTACCTTATTTTCCCTTCCTTTAATGTGTTTGATTTCAAATTCATACGTCCTCAGAAAGGCTAACCATCTAGCATGTCTTGCATTTAGGTTAGGTTGTTCAAATAAATATTTCAGTCCAATATTATTAGTGAGTAAAAGGAATTTCCTACCAATTAAATAATGGCACCACATTTTTAAGGCATGAATAATTACTACCAACTCCAAATCATGAGTGGCATAATTTAGCTCGTGGGTTTTTAATTTCTTTGATTCATAACTTATTACATGGCCTTACTGGGAAAACATACCTCCTACCCCTTCCTTGTAGGCATTTCTACAGACTACAAAATATTTATGAGGATCAACAATTCTTAATATTGGTTCCGTTGTTATGGCATGCTTCATCCTTTGAATACTAAGTTCACAATTTGAGTCCAACTAAATTTTATCCCTTTCTTCTGTAATGAAGTGATAGGATGAGCTAATTTAGAAAAGTATTTAATAAACCTTCTGTAATATCCTGCCAAACTCATGAATGATCTAACTTCCTTCACATATTTTAGTGTTGTCCATTCATTTATTGCTTTAAATTTGTCAGGGTCCACTAATACCCCTTCGACTGAAATTATATGACCCAAATACTGCACCTTATTTTGAAAGAAATCACATTTACTGAATTTCACATATAGCTTATTTTCTCTTAAGGTCTACAGAACTATTCTTAAGTGATGCTCACGTTCCTCTTTGTTCCATGAATAAATCAATATATCGTTAATGAAGATTAATACAAATTTATCCAAATATTTATGGAACACGGTGTTCATTAAACACATGAACACTGCTAGTGCATTATTTAGGCCAAATGGCACCACCATGAACTCATAATGCCCATACCTAGTATGGAAAGTTGTTTTATGGATATATTCATCTTTAATTCTTATTTTGTGATAACCTAATATTAAATCTATTTTAGAAAATACTTTTTCCCCTCGTACCTGATCAAATAGGTCATCAATTAGAGGTAAGGGGTATTTGTTTTTAATAGTCATCTCATTCAACTGTTTGTAGTCAATGCATAACTTGAATGTGCCATCCTGTTTCTTAACAAAAATAACAGGTGCCCCCCAAGATGACACACTAGGACTGATATATTTTTTATCTAGGATATCTTGGAGCTTCATTTTTAGTTATGTTAATTCCAACACACTCATTCTATAAGGTTCCTTCGAAACAAGGAGATAACCTGGAATCAAATTGATTTAAAAATCTATGTCTCTTTTTGGCGATAATCCTGGAATTCCTTCTGGAAATACATCCCTAAATTCCTTAAGGAAGGGTAAGTCTTCCAAATATTTTTTAGGTTTCTCTAAAACATCCAAAATATGAGCCTCAAACAATTTACAACCTTTCCTTACACTCTTCTTCAATTGTATCACATAAATTTGTCGTGATGCACATTTTCTCAGAATACCAATGATAGTGTTGGGATTTCCTTTGTCATCCATGCAGGTGGAAGTTTTATCTTTACAATTTAATATCACTTTATGTTTTTCCAATCAGTCCATACCAATTAAAACTTCGTAAGAGACCAAGGGAATTATATTCAGACTTATTTGTGTCTCCATTAAATTCATTTTTAGGCACAACCTTCTACTAATTATGTCACCTTGCGTTTTGTTCCTGTGACTAATTGTACCATCCAAGATTTCTTATGTTTAACTTTAGTTAGTTTACATTTTTCACCTATACTAGGATACATATAACTTAAACTAGATCCTGGTTCAATTAGCACAGAAACATGACAGTTTTGGACTTTACCTTCTACCTCAACCATGGCTGGTTGATAATCATCTTGACAATTATCGAGTGCAGTGCTAATCCGTGGCATTCTGACTATGCCATCGACTATTGAACCCTCTTGAATATTGTATAGTGCTTTGGTGTTTCCTTCCTTATGTGGACAATCTCTGAAATAATGTGGCCCGTTACATCCCCAACACTTGACCCCACCTTGCATGCCCACCACCATTTTCTTTATTGTTTGGTCTATTGGTTTCATTTCGCTTTGCACAGGTCGATTTCCTTGATCACAAGGATTATATTTGTTTGGCGACATAAATCTTTTATGATTATTGAACCCTCTAAAATTACTCCCTTGATACCCTCACATTTGATTTATGTTAGAGAGCAATTTATTTCCCTTTTTCCTCTATTGAGATTTCTATCTCATTTTACTTCTCCATATTTTTCGGTTGCTCTAACCATTGCTTCATTTGATTATAAAAATATTCAGCCTTTCTCATGGCCTCCTCCAAGGTTTTAGGCTCCATGAGTTCAATTTTTTCTTTATACTCCGGCAGTAAACAACTTAAAAATCTATGAATTATTTCCTTTTCACTTATGACATAGGGCACATAATGCAACATTTCCATGAGTCTAGATACAAACAGTTCCATTGACATTTGTCCTAGTTTTATCTCAAAGAACTCCTTTTCTTTCTGATCATAAACATGTTCTAACATATATTTCGTTTTAAATAATTTCTTGAACTGTTTCCACTCGAACTTGTTAACTTTGATATTCTTAACTTCCTTCAAGTCTTTCCACAATATGGCTTCCTTGCCAGTCATATTATAAATTGTTATTTTTAATTTCAGATTACTAGAATAATTATACAACTGGAAATAATTATCCATGGCTAACAACCAAGTTTCTACCTCATGCCCCAACTTTAATTCACCATTAAAGGTAGGTGTCTTAATATTTTTAAACTCCCCTTGTATTTCATCGGTAGTTTTTTGTTTCTTCGAAGGTGGATCATTGTCCCATTCAGAATCTTCCGCATCTTCAGCTCTACTTTTGTCTCCTTCATCCATGCTTTCATCTCTATTGTGATCTTCTCTATTCAAAATGTTTTTTGCATTAGTATGGTTGGAATTATGTCTAGTGGGTTTACTTCTCCTTCGTTCTGATAAATCCTACAATAGCATAAAATTTAGTTGTTGTTTCTCTTCTTGCATCATTATTAACCTTTCATTATCAGCTGAGTAATTCAAGAGTTCATCCTTTAATGCTCTAACTCTCTCCATCATCTATGAGTTCATTTCATTCAAATCCATCCAAAATTCTTTGCATGCTTCCATACCGCTCTATTGATCTAGAATCCTCAATGCTTGACACATTCTCTCGAGTTCTTATCAAGTCCTTGTAGTATTAAGTGTTAAAGAATACAATTTTAATATGATTGATCGTTGGTTGTCAAAATTATTTGGTAAATGGGGTTGTTATGTTGGTTTTGGAGCATGATCTTCCTGATTCAGAGATGTTGTTGTTTCATTCATTTTTGTACCCCAGTTTTATATACTATGTAGGTTAACTGTACACTCATACCAGCGAGGGGGTGGGGGGGGCATCTCCCCCCCACGGGGTTCCTGGGGCCAGCGGGCCCCTGGTGGGGGTTTGGGGGAAGCGCCCATGAAATAAAATTTTTAGGTTGTTTGTTGGCCAACAGTTTACGGGCCCATGGTATTGGGTAGCCCGTAGTATTTTCCCATGGTAATTACCCTTGAAAAGGAATACATTGTAATACGACTGGGTAATGTATTGTAGCATTTAAAATATCTCTATGATTGTGTAAGAGAGACTGTAAGAGAGTGAAGAGGAAGTTGCAACGAATGTGCTGCAGGTTGTATCCCTTCATTTGTTGGATGGTATAATAATAAGGACTAGAAATTTCCATGTGGATGTATCCCATCATGGGTGAACTATGTTATATTGGCGTCTCTCTTGTATTGGGATTATGTGATTTATATTTTCATCTTGTTTATTGTTATTACTTTGCGATCCTATTTTTATAACAAGTGGTATCGTAGCCAAAGGTATATTTGTCATATAAATTCGCAGGAAAGAAGGGTTCCTGATTCAAGTGGGAGCAATGGCAGAAGAAGGAAAGCTTAAGGGTGAGAAATTTAACAACCAAAAATACCAGTCATGGAAGATGCAAATGGACGAGTATCTGTATCAGAAGGATCTGTTCCTACTATTGGGCGGAAAATAGAAAAATACGGTGACTATGGAGGACGAAGAATGGGAGGTTCTTGACAGAAAGGCATTGGGAACAATACGGTTGTGCCTGGCTTCATCGGTGGCTTTCAATATCTCAGAAGAGAAGACAACTGAGGGTCTAATGAGCACATTGGGTAAGCTGTATGAAAAACCCTTGACATCCAACAAGGTATTTCTAATGAAGTGTTTATGTAATATGAAGATGTCAGACGGTGTATCTGTTGTTGATCATTTAAATGAATTTAATATGATTAAAAATTAGCTAAGTTCTGTAAAAATGAACTTTGATGATGAGGTTAGGGATCTTCTAATCTTGTGCTCATTTCCAGAAAGATGGAATGGCTTGGTCATGTTTTTAAGTAACTCTGTCTCTGGTTCAAACACTTTGAAATTTGTTGATGTTATTGGTGTTATTCTTAGCAAGGAAATGTGAAAGAAAATCACAAGTGAGACATCAGGTAATGTGTTGATCATGGAGACCAAGGGAAGACAAAGGGAGAGAGGAAAGAGCCCAGGTAATCGCAGCAAGTCCAGGAAGGGAAGATCCAAGTCCATATTGGGAAAGATAGAGTTTTAGAACTGTGGAAAGAAAGGACATCCGAAGAAAGACTGCATATCTGTAAAGAAGAAAGGAGATGGACATCAAGAGACTACTCAGGAAGAAATTGTAGCAGGTGATGTGTTACAAGATGCTTTGATTCTAGCATTAGATAACACTAGTGATTATTGGGTAGTAGATTCAAGGGCTTCATGTCATGCTACACCCCATTGGAAATTCTTTCATGATTATGTTTCAAGTGATTTTGGACATATTTTATTGGGTGATGATGAACCATGTAAAATTGTTGGAATGGGTAAGGTACGGATAAAGTTAAAGAATGGAGGTGAATAGTTGTTGAAATATGAAAGGCATATTCCTTCTATGAAAAGAAATCCGATCTCAACAGGGCAGTTGGGAGTGTTAGGATATTCCTATACTCCATCCTAGTCCTACCAGCATTATCATTGTTTTGCATTTCATTCATGCATGAACTTTTGCATGCAGGCATGCAATTGCATGCATCCCAGACATCAGCATGGTGTCCTCCAGTACCTAGTCCCCATTTTTCTAGCCCCAGGAGCTTCCTTCTGTTCATTTCTATCCCTCCTATTGCTTGATGCACCCTCTTTTCACCTACCACATGTGAAAGATGCCCACTCTCACCTACCACTTAGTTGCACTCAGTTAGTTCCTTGATTTATGGATATGTTCCCTGATTTAAGGACATATGGCCTAGTTAACTCACCGAAACACTCTGATGGACCTCCAGAGTGTTGATGTATATGTAACTTCGGAATGTATTTCACCCATGTATTTCATATATTTATTTTGTACTCCTATAGAGATGGCATTATTCCTCTATACATAAGTGTTTGTATTCCTATAGAGATGTTATTATTCCTCTATAAGGAAGTGTTGTCATTTATATTGTAAGTGTCGTAACTTATACTTGATGGGTTATTAGACCACCTTGTTGGGGTCGGCCCTCTATAAGTCATGTGGGTCGAAGGGTTATTAGACCACCCTATTGGGGGTCAGCCATGTGGGTCAAAGGGTTATTAGACCACCAAGTGTGGGTTCGGCCCGGATTAAGTTAACCATGGGTTAAGATAGACATGTAGGCCCCATTAGTTTATTGGGAAGGACAAAACAAGTATAAATAGAGATCGGGAGATCTCTATTTGATCATTCATTCACACACTTCTCTCATTCGGAAAGTGGCACACTTGTGAGGAGGAGGCTCTGCTGCTAGGAGAAGACTATCTCTTGTATTCTGGTTGTATCATTGCTCTATCTATCTCTGAGGAAGTTATTGGGGTTTTTCACCTTTATGGTTTTCCTCAAGTAAACTCTGTGTCTCTTGTGTGCTTGCATTATTGTGTCCATGATTGATATGTTGTAGATTTGCTGTACATGTTGTTATCTCAGAGATCCTAGATCAGATTGAAGTAAATTCTGAAAATTTAACATGGTATAAGAGCTAGCCTGAAAGAAGGCATGATATGGCATGTATGACACTTGTTGCACTTACGATGCTAGGGCTTGATATAGCAAAAACCAGTCATCGTAGAACTTTCAATATAAATCCATTTTCGCGACGTTTTCGGATCTAAATTGGTTACATGTCGAAGCTTAGATCCCCATGTACCTTGTGTCCAAAGGACAACATCTAATTCGTTGTATTTTGTGATTTATGATCAGTTCAATATAGGGTTTCTACCTCTTCCAGATCTTAGTCATAAACAGGTGACCTTGGCAAAAAGGTCATAACCTGGGCTACGAAGCTCCAAATGAAATTTCGTAAAAAGTGACAGGTAATACATAGATTGTACCATCTCAGAAAACGTTTTTAGAGGCCGAAGTTGAACCAGTGACACGTGGCACTCCATACAAGTTAGCTCTACATTTTTATCCCATAAATAGGTCACGTTGCGACACTTGGAATATCTCTCTCTCAGAGAATCCAATTGATATCAAACCTATCGGGATGAAAATATGACAGGCCAGGCTACCACAAAAAAAAATTTCAGACCCTGTGGATCGAAAAGTGCGGAGTTACACTAGAAACAATCAGGTACATATCTCTGTCAAAACATAATTATTTTTGAGCACCTTCATTCATGGCTTCCATAATTTAGGGTTTCGGATAATGTTGGAATTTTTGTAATCGGAGACTACGGCTGAATGCTACTCATAAAAATAGAAATCTAGAGACCAAGATCAGAATTTTTGGTTGGGCAGAAGACCGGGCTTGGTCAGACCCTAGTTCGGGACTTTGATTGGAAAAGTGGAAAATTAGGGCTTCTACAAAAATGAGAATTTTTGAAATCTGTGACCACGACTGGAAGCTCCTCAGAAAAATAGAAGCTTAGAGATTTGGATCAAACCTTTTGATTGGGCAGAAGAGTGGGCTTCATCAAACCCCAGTTCAGGGTCATGTTTAGTGAATCCAGAAGTTTCAAAGGCAAAATTGAGGAGTGAAACTTTGCAGTTTTCAAATTCTGAATATACCAGCTTGATCAACTCATCAAGGCACATATTTCTATCCTTTTGGAAGTTTGAAATTCAAAGTTTGAATTTTTGGGGTTTCTCTGACAAACCCTAATATAGCTCCAGATCTAGTTCCTGCAAATCAAGTGGATTGGTTTAATCCTAGAAGAGGATGGATTGGTCACCTGAATAAGTGAAGAAGTTCCTGTTTCAGAGGGAGATGAGGCTAAGGCCTTACATAAGAATATTACAAGCAATCTCGATAGGTATGACTTATCTGGGTATGTTTAGACATTTGTTCATGATTAAGTTTATGGTATGTTTGTCTTCATGTTATTACGATTAGTACAATATTGATTAAATTTAGACTTTTCGTATCACCTTAATAAAATTATGAATGCATGATATAAGATATTCATTGATTAGGGTGTTGACACTTATGATTGTACTAATGAATTATGGTGTTGTGTGAGGATTATGTTGTCCGCTAACATGAAAGGTACACCAAGAAGGAAAAATCATGTTCTAGTTCAAGAACATATGATCATGATAACATGAAGACAAAGATTTATCCATTGTCATGGATCACTTAGAAGATCTACTTACGAGGTATGTATAACTTGGTTCTACAATGGATAACTTATGAGACATGCAGGTTACTAGCACAAGTCATTGAAGAGAACCAGAAGACATTATGCGGGTATAACTAGCTAGCATGCTAATCCAGGTATGTTTTTCCTATATCAAGTTAGAATCCTACCTTGTGTTAGGATCTAATACTGTTGTGTTGTTGATAATGATTATTCATGAAGTCATAGGTTTGTATAGTCATGGTTGTATTCATTTTATGTTTCTTACCATAATTGATGATATGACTAACCAGAAGAATCATGAAGGTATAGGTTTGAGTAATCACGGGTTTAGGCATATTATGTTTCTTACATTAATTTATGATATGACTAACCATAAGAGTCCTATATAAACCTTGAATACTAATGCTTATTGTTATAGCTTGAAATGACACCTCTCCATCCATGACGACACTTGCTTCCCTTGGTCGCATGATGACACTTCTTGAGATCAAGTTCAGTCACACAACAGGACATTTGTGGATGGAGGAGTCATTTGGGACACTAAAAATGGTTGAAATTACCTCATTCTTGACCCATTTGATGTATATGACCTTTAGGAACACTTTTCTAGACCAAACCATCTCCTGAAAATGAGCAGAAAAGACTGTTTTTGGCCATTTTTCAATATGAGCGCGACTCCACTGTTGAAATAGTAGCGTGTGTACGCGACTTTGTCTCATTTAAAGTAGTGCCCATTGCCATGTGTAAGACTTTGTCTACTGTAGAGTAGCGTACACCCCTGTTTTGGTCAAAATCTCGAAATTCGAGTAAATTAAGTTGATTGGGAAACCTCTTGAGTGGTTATAACTTCTTTTCCTCTTCCTCATTGACTATATAAGGAGGGTAGAAGGGTCATGTGAAGGGACCAAGCCCAATTACAAAGTTATGCTGGAGGAATGGAGACCCTCATCCCCCTCTCTTGTGCTTCAGTTTTGGTAAACCCTAGCACAGTTGATTAGAGGCTGGAATCCTTGGAGAACGGAAGCAGGAGACCTTGAATCTAGGTTTCGTGAAGTGCCAAGCTTGAAGGAAGGTATAATTGTATGTACTTGCTTTCATTCATCAATAAAGATAAGACGTTCTTCTCTTTCCAAATATGACTTATTAATGTGTCTTAGATTTGATTACTATTTGATTATAGTTTGATGTCTTGTTATGTCATGGATATCAGTATTATATATGTAGTCAAATGTATTTGAGAAAGGTATCAAGTTGTTTTGCAGGTCTGGGCATTGCAACACTGGATAAGCATTGAAGAGCGAGGGAGGAAAAGCTAGGATCAACCTTCTGAATAAGGTGCCTACATATCTAAACCCTAATCTCTTCACTTATTTGTTATACTTGCAGAATGCTTGTGAGTCTATCTTTATCACCATAAGTTGGTAGTTTCTCCCCTTAACTATAGGTGCATTTTCCCCACAAAAGAATGGCGACTCCGCTGGGGAAGGCCTAACTGCTTAGGGGTATCCAAGGTCATTTCTTCAGTCTTGTTTGATGGTATTTGTTCATTTTCTTGATTAGGATCAGTTAGTAGGCTCTGTTTGACCCTTCTTGGCTCTTATAGACCCTTCCCAGCCCTTGCAAACCCTTGTGGACCCAGGTGTGGTGTTTTTAACCCCATTTTTCCAACTTTTTCCACTTGTACGCTACTGTTTGTACCACACAGTAGCGCCCATACGCTACTTTTCCTCTGCACAGTAGCGCCCATACTGCTATGAGCGCTAGTTTCCTTCATACACAGTAGCGCTCAAAATCTGGGTTTGATTTTTTTGAGTTTTTGGGTTGTGGACCCAAATCTGGGGGCTATGGCTGCATTTTTTGGGGTCCCTGATGACCCTAGGTCTGAGTTAAACCATTGTAAGTGGTCTCCCATCCTTGTATTGATCCTACATTCATGATTTGAACCTCTTTTGATCAATTTGGGCTTGTTTGGAAAGTTTTGGGGTTTGTTGACCTAAGTTGGGGGCACGGGGGGTTCACTAGTGAGGCAATATCATATCACGTCCATTCATATTGGGGATTTGAATACTCTTAAAAACTTCAAAAATATATTGCCCCATATTAAGGGGTTAAGGGGTTTTTTTAATTTGACATAGTAATATAAATATTGGGGGTTATTTTATTGGGGTGGGCTTAGGAATAACCTCCAAATCATGGGATGGATTCATACCTCCAAACCATGGGCTCGATTCATACCCACCTAAAACTTAAGGACCCTCCATTTTTATTTGATATTTCTTATGATCCTAAGTTTTGGATAAATATGATAATAGCATACCAATGATAATATTGATGGAAGTCTCTTCGGATTACTGGCCTTGATCCATACTCATTTGATAGATTATTTAGTCTTGGTTTGAATTCACTACTACATGTAGGACCAGTTTGAGACAATTATTTGAGACAAAAATATCAAATCGTCTTTAACTTGGAGCTGTCATTTTTATTTATTTTATAATATTTATTTATTTTATATTTTCGTCTTTAAGAAGACAAAATAAAAATACATTTAGTGTGGAAACGCGGGAATAGTAAACTTTGGGTGAAAGTATTGTGAACCACTTGCCCTTTACCGAGCGATAGTTGGTTTGCCCTTTACAGCTGAGTTTTGAGAGTTATTAAAGAAACCCTAGCCGCCCTCCCTGTTCACCTTGCGATGGCGCTGGAGATGGAGATGGTGCCCTGTGTGATGATGACGGTGGGAATTCTCTGCTGAGCTGCATCCCATTGCAGTGCGACTATTCCTGCACCCACCGACAGCGGCGGATCCTCGGCTTCCAGATATGGCGGCGAGGTGGTTTGTAGTTTGGTTTGGCTTGCATCCCCGTGGCGGTGAGGCTTCCTTCTCTGGCAGCGACAACTACACTGGTGCTTCTTGTTGCAGCTCCGGCGGCAGAGACTCCTAGAGAGGGCTTTTCCCCATTCGCAGCTCCGATGGCAGAGGCTCCTAGAGAGGGCTTTTCCCCATTTGCAGTAGCTGAGTTCTTGCACAGCTGCTGCCGGAGAATAGCCACGAAGGGCAGTCATCATTTTGAAGAGCTGCGTTGAAGGAGCCGATGTTCAGTGAAGGAGCCACTGCCATCAATCAATGGTGAAGAGTCCTACATATGAATAAGAGCCAAAGAAGCCGTGAAGAAGGGAGATGCCACATCAGATGGAGAGTCGATGGGTAAGATTCTTTTATATGCAGCATAATATTAAAAAAGGGGAAGAAGAGAATTGCGTTGCTAAACCTCGTGGAGAAGAGGAGTTCTGGGCATTTTTGGGTCCCACTATTCACTGCCCTGGTTCAGTTGTGAGGCTGGCATTCATTCAGCATCGAGCAGCCGTCACTTTCTTTCATATCCACCGTGAAAATGATTAAAGAAGGTAAAATTTTATCTTTTAAGCACCTCATATGGGTTTCTTCTTAGCCGACATCAATCATTATAGAAATTATAGAAACCCTTTATTTTTTGAAAAACCCTCTCGAATCGAAACTCAAACTAGCGGATCATGATATCTAGTTTTTGTTTTTTCCCTCTGAATACTCTGTTTTGCCCCTGAGCCGTCGGTGACAGGGTAGTGCTTTAAAATTTTCGTTTATAATATCATTCTGCATATTTTAATTATTATTTTTAAAATAGTTTAAAACAATCAGATTACTTATTGGGCATTTCCCAAAATATGGAAAATCGTTTATTTCAACCGCATTTCTACTATTGATGCTCAGGATTGTAAGGATCAAGCAAGTGTTTAGTGAAATGAGATCAAACTGTGTCTACTTACCCTATTTCGTTTCTGTAGTTATTCTGTGCTTATTGTTGAAATCGAGTCCAAGAATGTATGAATCTATGTCGAACCGTAAAGTAAACTGTGTAAACTTACCCTATTTCGTTTTTGTAATTATTCTGTGCTTAGTTTTGAAATTGAGTCCAAGAATGTATGAATCTGAGTCGAGCCGTAAAGTAAACTGTGTATAACTTACCCTTTTTCGTTTCTAAGACCGATCACGAACCGAATATTCTGTTGTATTAAAGGTCTTCCTTTAATCCTATTTGAAGGTTGGACTTCTGCATTTTATTTCAGGAATCGGTCATGCACGAAATATTATACTGTGTTAAATCGCTTATGAAATTTTATTGCATCCCCATTCGAAATTGATTCATAGGAATATTATTATTCTATGCTTATTTAAGATTGAGTCTAAGGAACTTATGAATCTGAGCTGGTCTATAAAATAAGTTGTTTATAATTCAGTATATATTCGGTTTTTTTAGGATTGTTTGTGAACATAATAAAGTATTATGCTAGATCTCATACAAAACTTCATTGTAATTGCATTTGAGGATTGAATCTATGTAATTCAATCCAGAAACGGACCTCTGTAATCATACTTCAGGAGTATATTTGTACATTCTTTTTCATAAAGGAATTGCTGCTTTTTTTTTTCTTTAGTTCAGGAAGGATGTCATTCCCCCTCAGTATAGATCAATTTAATCATATAGCTATGTTGCAGGTTATAAATCAGAATTTAGGGAGCTAGCACATGAGTTAATTCTGGCATTTATATTATGAATAAAATATACGAATTATGTTTGAACCTGCATTGGTTGGGAAATTCGTTTTAAGGCTGTGTGAGTAGATTTATTCATTACAGAAGGAATTGGGCAGACTAAGGTTCATTGCCTACTTATTTTACCCTTGCGTAAACAACTTAATTTTATATCTGAGCTTCGAACTCAGACTGGGAACCCGCTGAACTTGAATGTAATCTAATTCGATCATCTGGATTGCGTAACTCACCTTCGAACCAGCCCATGAGAGTTGATTATCGTGCTTCCGAGTCACACTTCCTCTGTTCCTCTAACCATTAATAGTAAAGCTTCATCTGAAATGTTGTACCAACCCTCCGCACTACCACTACCTTGATCATGATGGACTTTACCTAATATCCTATAAAATCTTATTTTCCTGAATCCCCTTCATTACGTTATGTGCTAGTTAAACTCCAACAAGCTCATGTGTGACTAATGCAACAGGTAACTCCACATTTTTTTGCCGAGAACTTATCGTAGAGACGTCCGGTGTTAAGCAATGGGAGAATTATTTGGGTCATAACAAAATCAGTTTTATTGATAGATTACAACTTCTGTATCTATTGAGAATCAATGATTAAATGTTGGATGTATGTCTTATAAAATTATAAAATACCAGAAGACCACATGTTTTAACTTCTGCATGATCGTAGGGTATGTAGGATACTACCTTATATCTGAGATATTTGCGTCGAGATATGAGCACATACCAGAAGGATATGCGACATACTAACAAAAGTATTAATGATATCTCATTAAAAATAATTTGTTAGTTATGAGATAAGATCTAAATCTACATGATGATGTAGGGATGATACTCCCATGCATGATTGTTTCCAAACTTATATGAAAGACACGTATAAAAAAATTTGAAATAGCTATCATGAAGACCCTTTAAACGAAAAGAATATATTAGCTATGATAATAGACATTCAATGAACTATTTAGATATCGATAATTATAAGTAATGAAACTTTTAAAGAGAACTATATCTTATTATTCGATAAAGATTCATTTGGTTGGTAATACACTTACTTGGTGATTAGATTAAAAGTGTTACAAGAAATGAGTCCTTATGAACCTACATAAATTTTAAGGAATTTATGTCTTGAAATTATGATAGGGTTACGTTAACATCTTAAGGAAACCATTACAAAACAATTACTCTTTATTAAAAAAAAAGGGAGAAAAAGAAAAAGAGGAATTTGCATGTCATAATATTAGTATAGTTTAGTATAGAGTTACTGTTTAATAAAAAAAGGGAGAAAAAGAAAAAGAGGAATTTACATGTCATAATATTAGTATAGTTTAGTATAGAGTTACTGTTTAATAAAAAAAGGGAGAAAAAGAAAAAGAGGAATTTACATGTCATAATATTAGTATAGAGTTACTGTTGAATACTTGTAAAGTGTCATTAAGTTGTTGAGAAATGAAATGCAAATATATTCTATTTTAATGTATTAATTGTCGTGAAATTATGAAATAGAATATGTATACACAAATGTGTCATTAATAGTTGAGAAATGGAATGCAATATATTATATTTCAGTGTGTTAATTGTAGTTAAAATATAGGATAGAATAGAATATGTTGTATTATTAATAATATATAAATAGAACTAGCTTCTATATTATATAATATATTTTTGTATTTTAAAGTGAATTCAACATTATATAATATATTTCTGTATTTTAAAGTGAATTCAATTGTGGATCATAAACTCTGATACAATTTAAAGATAGCTAAATATCTATATAATTATAGAAGGGGTGTAATAATGTAAAAAGAAAAAAGAAAAAAGGGAAGGGTTTATATTACTTAAAGTTGTAGTTAGTGTTTTCAAAATAGAAATATATTCCAGAATAGCGAATTTGTTATTTGTTTCAATATATATACATATTTCAAAATAGCTAATAAATATATGAACTCTGTAGTTTTAATTCAGTTATTGTTTTACTTAGCATTGCCATCCACGTGGGTTCATGTTAGCGACCATAAAATAAATGTTAAATAATTATGGAGTTTAAATGCATTCTTAGAAGGACTAATAAGTATTAATTTACTTATAGTTAACTAGAAACATATATTCATATATATATATATTTGTACATATAGATGCATACTTAGAAGGACTATTAAGTATTAAATTTCGTATAGATAAGTGGAAACATATATATCCATATATATATACATAATGAATGAATGGAATTGGAAAATGAACTTTCATTATTAAAATGATAATTACTTTTAGTTATATAGAATTACATGTATGTCTTGTAAGAATAAGATTTGAAAATGATGTCTAAGTATTAATATGTTATTTGCTTAAGTTATAGGACACAAAGCAGACGTGAAATGCAAAGCAATGGGAACCGCGAAGGATGCGAAACTTAAGAACGAGAATGCTCAGAGAAAAGATGTTGGGAATGGGAGGAAGACGATGGTTTTTTTTGTTCTGTTAGTGACAACAAGCTCTTCAATGATTCTGCTAACAAATGCAGTAACATCCAAGCCTATTTATTGTGGTAAGTATCCAGACTAGTAATTTCATGGCATTGATAGAAAATTTGCTGCTCGTTTTTATGACCCTTGTTAAAATTTGTTGCCTTTTTTTTATTAATCACTTGATATGGTAATGGATCACAAACTCTTTGTTAAAGACCAAACACGATAGCAAGAAAAAACCTACCCTGCACCCTTGTTTTCCATCCCATGGCATAGATCGGTAGTTAAACAGTGAGGCATTTCCCTCCAAATCGAAGATCGAAAAGCATAAAAGTGTGAAGTATATACTCACAAAATATCCATCTACTCAATCCCTTCAGTTCCAGGTACCTCTATTTTTCTATTTTCATAGTCTAGAGGGTGTTTTTTTAATTTTAAACAATACGTTAGGGATCTGCATTTGCTAGAAACATGATAACCAACAGGGTTACCCTTTCATCTCAAGGGAGATAGGTTAAGTGTGGGAAAAGAAAAAACCTAGGTTGAAGGGAAAACCATGGGGGTTTCGCCAATTTGTTCACTTGCCTTGTCCAAGTGGGCAACGATTTGCAGAGGAATATGGAAAAATATTTTAAAGGAGCAGTTGGAGCTATTGAAGTGAAGAAGTCGGGGAATGGGCATGGAGATGGAGAATTATATTGTTGCTACAATAGAGATGGAGTGGGGGAAATATGCATACAGAAGGATAAATATGAGAATGGATTTTTAAGAGGGTCAATGGGAATAGCTATTGGTGATGTTCAACGATCCCAGAAGTAAACATTGATTTCCCAGAGTTTGGAAAACATCAAAGAGAAGAGATGCATTGACCCTGTCTTCCTTCTCTTTTCCATGTGTCTGCAATGTGCCTACCTTAGGAGAGAGTGAAGATGTGAAATTTCCTTTGCTATCCCTAATTGGGACAATTGAATGTAGAGCATTGGGAACCTCAAGGACATAAATATTAAGAACCAGAATGCTTAGAGATGAGATTTTGGGAATGGGAGGAAGAAGGTGGTTTTTTGTTCCATTAGTCATAGCGGGCACTTCATTAATTCTGTTAAAAAACCCAGTGGCATCTGATCCTACTTATTATGTTAAGCATCTAGAATGATAATTTCATGGCGTTGACAGAAAAATTTCCTGCTCTTTCTTAATGGTCGTTGTGGATATATGATATTGAGCGAAAAAATGGCTTATAGTATTGAGAGATTAGGATGGCAGTTGTCCACTGAATGTTAAATCCCCCAACAAGGTTTTCAACTCCTTCCCTGCCTTGGATATTGTCTTATTATTTTTTATAAGTTCTTTGTTTGTTGCACCCATATAAGATGTTCCCACAATGGTTGTCTGATGAAGTGTGTTGGTAAGTGTTCTCTTGGTTTCTATAGTGATTTTATGTTTCTAGTGAGCAATGAAACCAAAGGGTTAGGATATTTCAGTAGAAACATAGAATATAAATGAACTTGTTGGAATCATATTATGTCATATCCTCTCTCAAATGGGGAGGTTCAATATACATCTACAAATTTAAATGGGTTATCATCCCATACACCTCTCTCTACTAGAACTTGTATTATAAGAACCTCCTCAGCTAACTCGTAGAGTTAACATAAACGTTGTAATTGAAAATTAAATGCTTCAAGTTTTATCAATAGAAGGTCACTCCTCATATTGGGTTGTATATCATGTAAATTGTTTTTGCACTTGGGTGCGCTTTTGTTTAATTTGTATTTTCCAACTGACAGAGTTGTAAACATTAAGATGTTCCCACAATGGTTGTCTGATGAAGTGTGTTGGTAAGTGTTCTCTTGGCTTCTATAGTGATTTTATGTTTCTAATGAGCAACGAAACCAAAGGGTTAGGATATTTCAGTAGAAACATAGAATATAAATGAACTTGTTGGAATCATATTATATCATATCCTCTCTCAAATGGGGAGGTTCAATATACATCTACAAATTTAAATGGGTTATCATCCCATACACCTCTCTCTACTAGAACTTGTATTATAAGAACCTCCTCAGCTAACTTGTAGAGTTAGCATAAACGTTGTAATTGAAAATTAAATGCTTCAAGTTTTTTATCAATAGAAGGTCGCTCCTCATATAGGGTTGTATATCATGTAAATTGTTTTTGCACTTGGGTGCGCTTTTGTTTAATTTGTATTTTCCAACTGACAGAGTTGTAAACATTTGTTTCTACTAAAAGAGTTCATGTTTTTTAAACCCTCTCCTAATTTGTATACAACATCATTTATTTACTATTATCATAGTACATATTGATATGGTTAGAGGGACTGACTTATTTATAGTCATGTTTTCAAGTTGATTTGAATCATAGTTTTAATCTAAGCTAGTATAAGATATGTTAATTAGAAGTTCGTGTTAGGTTAAAGCTAGAGTTATTTCTCAAAGAAGAGTTGGATGTAGTCAAGAACTTAGTGGGAGGTCATTCTTTCCTAGTTTGAACTTGTGTCTAGTTCCTTTAATAGAACAAGTTGTCTTTACTTTTCCAGTTGCATGATTAATTGAAGGGATCTTGAGCATGCCTTAGAGATTTAGTAAGGGTATGACTGCATTGGTATTATATTCTTCCCATCCACTAGTTAGTCCCTGTCTTTTTTCCTTTAGTTTAATATTGTGAAGCCTTGTATTAATCGTGTCCTAGGAAAAGGATATAAGAGAGTCATGTCAGTGAACTTATGGGTTTTGTGAGTTCAGGCATTGAGGCCTTGAATATATTGTGGGACTTGGTCCCTCATATAATTTTCCAATGGAATGCATCACTATTATCTATGTATTGCATGGATATTTAGGCATTTGAGTCGAAACCTTCTTCATGACAACCATTCTACATAAGATGTTGTTTACATTTAGTTAAATTAGCTGAGAATTTATTACAATTTCAGTGGGTTTACTATCTACCCACTCATTTGGTATTTCAGTTATTCACTAGTTAATATTTCTTAGGTCCTTTATTTTCTATTCCTCACCTTACCTACACTTTAAGCAATGTAAAGGTTAATATATCCTTGCTTCAAACCTGATTTTCCATGCATCATTACACTTGATTTCTCAAAACTGTCATATTCCCTTGACCTAATTTATTTTGATGGAAACATAGTTACATTCTATGTTTGATATTCGATTTGGTTCTTAGTTGTTGTGTTGTATGATATTTGTGCACCAAATTTTTAAATACAACTTTCAAGCACATTTAAAATTGTAAAAAAACTAGTGCAAGGGCTACCACTATTCATAAAAATGAAGTAAACTTATTTGACTGCCACTTAGAAATTGTATATTTGAGCTACACTCATTATTGTGCAAGAATAGAATCTAGGATTGGCATAGCACGCTTATATGCAGTTGAGTTTACATGCAATATGTGACTCTCATTGGTACAATTTTAAATGTGAAAAGATTTCATAGTGAGTATGATGAGTTCATGATTCCTTCTTAAAAAATAATTCTATGAGGCCTCTACAAAGAGACCGAAATGAGAAATTGAAAGATTGAATTACTTTAATGTTTTAAAAATTACATACAAAAATGCTTTACATATATGTAGCAAGTTTCATTATTCTACTTAGGAACCACTCAACTAATCTCTTTATTACATGTCATGTCTTAATACTACATTATTTACAACATATAACTGCACTTTATATTCTAATATTATATCTTAACTTCATAACATTATAATATGACTTTATATTAATACCCTTAGTAAATAAACAATGTCTAATAGTCCCTTTGTACATTATTATACTTTGTATTTATTATTTTAATACAATAAGCTTCTTTGAATAAAAGAAAAACTATGGGAAAATAATAATTAATAGTTGGTTCTCCTTAAAAGAACTGAACAAGGAATTTTGTAAAGACATATAATTTCCATTTGGCTTTGAGTTTATGAAATTTGTTTCTAGAAGGAATTATTTAGAAGAAGGATGGTAATTCTTAGAATTTATGAGCTACAATTCAGTTCCTAGTTCTTAGAGAAACCACTAGTTCTTTGAGGTTGGAAGGTGGCTTGCCTTTGAGATGGATGGGATGTAAGAAAATGGCATCTCTTTTCATTTTTTCTTTGCATTTTTTCATTCCATTCAAGCCTTCAGATCCCTAGAATCCCTTTTCTTCTCACTTTAGTCGTCTAACTGTCCTGGTCTTCCCCACCTAGCACTATTGATGTCCAGTTGTTGTAGAAGGTGTTCCCAAGAGTCAACCGTGTTGGTAGATTGGTAGGTTGTGGTTTGAAACATCTGTAATTCTCATATTTTCTAAGCATTGCACTAACTATTGGACTATCTGTCTTTTACATTCTTTGTTGCATTGATCTCTTGATGAGTTTCCTTTTACTCATTTTACCTTCCCCATTACTATTTCATTGGGTCATCCACTATCCAATGCTACAAATTCATCAGTCGCCCCTGCAATCACAGTGGGATCATTGTTAGCATTATAGTACTATTTTCTTTAGCATTATACTAAGATGCATTAAGGATCCTGTTTGTTACACCTTGATAATATGATATAAAGGGGATATTAAAAATGGGTTGATAAAAATGGATACCTACAATATTTGGTGAAAATAGGGGTTTTCTTAATAGGAACGGTATATTGGGAGGGGGGTTCAACAATACAATTTTAGGAGGAAGTTTCCAATATTTAGTGAAATTAGGGATATTCTTTAATATCCTGCGAACGATCGTGCTATGTAACAAGTTCACTGAGTGAACCCCCCGTGGTTGGGGGGTTGTGGACCTGTTTGGTGTTTTGTACCCTAATTTGAGTCTGACTGAACTTGCTTGCCCCATTTCCACTGGATTTGAAACCTCTTGAGTCTTTTTGACCCTGTTTGTATCTATTTGAGTGAAATTTCTCTTTTAGGTTGGTTTCTTATCCTCCCTTATGCTTTTAGTTTTTCTTTTGTAGTGAAAGCTCAAGTGTTTTGGCTGTTGTTCAAGACCTTGTTTGCATTGTTTATGTGCAGACCTGACTTTACCAAACCATACTTCTTCGTAGGTCATTTGCTTCGTTTGGGTCTAAAAGTAGTTTTCGTACTCTTTTCCCAATGTTTGGCATGCTTACATCAATAAGAATTTGAAAGTCATATTTGATAGCTTTTACTGTTTCATAAAGAGAATCTGAAAGTTTCTTTGCTTTGCTTTGATAGTAGGTTAGTTTCAGTTTTGTTTCTTACCTTTGAAAAGCATAAAGAATTTTGATTTATCTTCTGAATAGAGTACCTTGTAAGTGGCTTAAAAGATTTTAGAGTGCTTTGCATCAAAAAGAACAAGTTTTCTTTTGCATACCTAGTTGGTTGAATAGCTGCATTCTTAGGTTTTGAGTTTAATGTTTTACATTTAGACTTTATTTTACCCTTTTTTGCATTCGAAATATTAAAAAAATTGCATTTGCACATGCATTCTAGATCAGAATTTTAAGACTTGCATTGAAAAGAAAAAGATTTGTTTGGTGGTAAATATTTCATTTTCAATACTCTATTTCTATTATAACCACTCTCACACACCCACTACCTTTTTGAGTAAGCAAGTAACCTTTAAAATGAACTAGCAACATTTTCTTTTCTAGGTTACACTACACCAACTAGTTTTGGTTAGGATTTTGGGTTTAAAACACCTTAAACAACCCAAGATCACACATTACGCAAAAATCGTAGTGAGACTATCATAGGTGAACCCACCTCACTCAAAACTTGCCTGGGATCTATGTAGCAGTTCATTGCGAGATCAGTTTGTGGGAATACTCCTCCTACTTTCTGTTCGAGCATACGCCAGGATCGGATTGCGTATTGGGGACTCTTTCGAGTTTAGGGCTTAGCTACCCTGCCCACGCTTTCTGATTCGACCAGTGACTGTTCCCCTAGGAGTTTTCGGTGTTTTGGTATCCTTAGTATCTGACTCTAGGTTCATACATAGGTGACAGCAGAGGGTATATCTGTTGTACCTAAGACAAACGTGGGAGGAAATCCCTTGTAGGTCTTTGGGAGGGTGGTTGGGTGATTCCAGCGCTTGCACCCTTAGTCATTGTATTGTGGACCCTGGGTAACTGTCTTTCTTCCTTCGTTGATCTGTTCTGGGCCCTCATCATCCCAGACTCTTCTCCGGAAGGCATCTTTGTTTGCCTGGTTTGATTTACCTAGGACATTTTTAGTGGTGTGCTCTTTGTGCTACTTTTTTTTAGTTTGCCTTAGAGAACTTCTTGTTCATTTGAGCAAGAAACTATGTCTAGCATTCCGGCGAGTGCCAATCAAGGTACCCCTTTTCCAGGGGATCCTTGTGCTGTTCCATTCGTTGGAAACATTGGTACTCCCTTAATGGCTACTTTGAATCTTCCTGGATTCACCATAGGGCTGCCAGTTTGGTTGTTTTCCACTCCGAATGACTTGCATGCTCCTGACGCTTCTTTTGTGAGCACATCAAATCAAGAGCATCAGAACCCTGGGCCTTCTTTTCCAGTAACATCTTCTCCTCCTCCTTCTACCTCATGTGGCGAAAGTAGCAATACTAGTAACCAGCAGTCTAAAAGGAATAGATGGGGGAAGAATAGGAAGAAGATGCCAAAACAAAGGGGCAGCAACCCAACCTCTGTGAGTCATGCTGGGGGCAAGCTCCCTGCCTCTGCAAATCATGAAAGGGGCACCTACCTAGCCTCTGGAGGTCATGTTGGGAGAAAAATTTTAGTCACTGAAAATCATACTGAAAGTTTGTCTTCAACCACTGTTAGTCATGTTGAGGACACATCATTGATCACTGCTAGTCATATTAATGACAAGTCACCAATTATTGTGAGTCATATTAGAGACACCAGATCAGCCACTGCAAGTCATACTAAGGGAGTTGACATTGTCGACAAACCCAAAAAACAGAAGCTTAATTTCCCTTGTAAGTTTTGCGAGGGAGATCACCTTACTTACTTGTGCCCTGTACTTCCAGAAGTGCAAAAAGTGTGGTCCTTAGTTCAAAAGTCTTCTGCTTCTGAGCAACCAGCTTCTGTGAGTCATGCTGGGGGCAAGCTGTCAGCCAATGCTAGTCATGCTGAGAGTACTGACGTTGTAAAGGAGTCTAAACCTATAGGATAGAAACCAAAGTTCCCTTGTAAACTTTGTAAGGGAGATCACCTTACTCACCGATGCCCTGCCATTCCAAAGGCACGAAGAGTGTGGTCCATGTCTGAAGGAACCTCTGTTCTTGAGTTGTCTATAGATTCCCTGCAGTCAGATCAACCTTTGGTTGATAAACTGGTTGAACCAATGCAATCTTTGGTCGACCCCACTCTTCCTTTGGAGAGTGAAGTGATCGAATCGATGCAATCTTCGATCGATCCCATCAGTCCTTCAGAGATTGATGCACCTACTACTGAAGTCTTCTGCATTACCAGTTTGGATGTTCCTGAAAAAGGGGGTACTTCATCTGTGCCATGTGAACCCCTACCAAGCCCTAGGATTGTTTCCTTTGATTGGGATAGTCTAGCCGAGCCTCGTCTTCCTTCTTTGACACCTTTCCAGATAAAGGTTGATATCGGGAACCATACGGTTGATCGATGCATTGTTGATGAAGGTGCTTCTGTTAGTATCTTATCCGCTTATGCTTGGAGAGATTTGGGTTTCCCTAATGTTATTCCAGCTGTTAATTGGCCGTTGACCTTCGATAGAAGACCTAGTGAACCGATCGGATTCCTCCGTCAAGCACCTGTTACCTTGGGTGGAAAAACAGTCTTAGTTGATTTTATGGTTCTAAAGGACCCTGTGGACTTTGATATGATCCTTGGGCGTGATTACATTTATGCTATGCATGCTGTGGTGTCTACGCTTTTTCGTGTGATGCATTTCCCTTATAACGAAAACATTGTCACCATCGACCAGCTTGCATTCATTGATCCTCCTTATTACCCAACTGAAGACCAGTCCGATCCCTCGTCATTAGGCACTACTATGTCACATGAGCCTTATGTGGCATATTGTTCCTTGAGTTCAAATGCTACTGAGAAGAAGTCTCTGAATTCATGCTTACCTTCTCGGGACTTGGTCCCAGCTTTTGACCAAGTGACACCTCCATCTGAATGTTTAGATATGTATTCTATCTGGGATGATATACTTCCTTCCGATGAAGTTTTCCTAGAGTCTATAATACAGTCTGCTATTCACTTGGATGTTGATCCAGTTGCAGTTATGTCCAGCCCCGGTTTGACCTTAAAGTCTGATCTTCCTACTGTTGAGTCTTTGGACTCTCCTATAGATCCGTAAATCGGTGTTCCTGCTGAGTTTGATTCTGCTTCTAGAATTTTCAACTCCCGTGATGATGAATTTGTTCCTGCAGATTCCATCATGTCCTTCAACTTTGATCTTCATCCTGAAGTCGATCTTGTTGATTGTAAGTCCTCGGGCTTGGGTACCATAGAGTCTTCATTTGAAAACTCTGCCTTGTTTATGCCTGTTGTTGATGATAGTGAAGTTGAAAGTATTTCTACCATAGTGACTTGTATCGGGTCTTTATTTACATATGTTTTAGATATGATCTTGGTACTAATGTTTCTTGGAGACAGGATTCTTAGCTAGATGTATACTTGCTTACTGGTCCTTTTCGACACCTTGTGCGACCATGTCAGGTATATTCGGAACCTTGCATATAGGTTTAGGCTTCCTCGCTGTTATGTTGCATTTGAACCTTTTGCCATCCGAATTCGCCATAGGGTCGAACCTGTTGGATATTGGTGTGTTAGCCGTCTCTTTATGAATCATGCACCAGTCCGACAGCAGAGCCTACCTAACATGGGTCACCCTAGTCAGCACCCTTATGCCATTCTGGTTCCCATGCTGAGTTTTTCTCATAGGCTCGGGAGCCTTTTTAGATTTACCATGACTTTGAGAAGAAGCCTCATATCTTTCTTTCTCATATATTTCTATCCATCCCTGATAAGGCTCCCATCTTTATGTTCAAATTGCATATGCATCTGTTATGATCCTGCTTGCGCTAATGAGCTTGATGCCAGCTTCCACGCTTTTAGCTCGTTGTATAAGCCTCCATCTCTGATCTCATTTCCGCTAAGCCCTGTATCATTTTACCCTCACAATTTGACACCTTTTACCTGGAGGAGACACACCCTAAGTGTCCTTATCTTGCTCATGTTCCTTGCATTAGGCATAGCTTTGTTCCATGCGCTTGGAGCTAGTTTTGCATGTCCCTGACACTCGTCTCCTCCCATTGCGAGCATTCTTCTGCCTTCACTTCGATCTCGTTAAAAACAGTAAGTAGGTTTCGAGCATTCTTCTTTTACTTCGAGCTCGTTAAAAACAGTAAGTAGGTTTCGAGCATTCTTCTTTTACTTCGAGCTCGTTAAAAACAGTAAGTAGGTTACGAGCATTCTTCTACCTTTCCTTCGAGCTCGTTAAAAACAGTAAGGAGGCTATGAGCATTTCTTTCACCTTCCCTTCGAGCTCGTTAAAAACAGTAAGGAAGTTGTGATCATTTTCCTATCTCCTTTGAGCTCATTAAAAACAGTAAGGAGGTCATGAGTTTACTTTTTCGGACTCGTTAAACCTTTACGGAAAAGATCCCTATGGAGTTCTTTTAAGCCCTTTTCAGACTCCTTAAATAGGAAAAGTTTTCCGAGCATAGTTGTCTTTTCGGGCTCGTTAAAATAAATGAACCGACATCCACTTAGGTATAGAATTACCCCTTTTTTCCGGGCCTTGGTGGATAATTTACGGAAAAGGTATACTCTAGTATGCGCTAGAAGAGTTCTTATTCCATCATTTTACACTTTTTCGGGGAAGGAGACTAACTTTACGAAAAAAGGACCTTTGGAGTCGTCTTTAGGGTTTTCAGACTCTCGAAATGTGAAAACACCAAGCGAGCATTTACCTACTCGGGCTCGATGTGAAATCCACGAATAGGTGTATAGAGGACTGTTTAAGTTTTTCAACTCTATAAATAAGAAAACACCGCCGAGCACATACCAATTCGGGCTCGATATAAAATCCACGGATAGGTGTATGGAGTTTTCTTCTAGGTTTTTCAAACTCCTTAAATATGAAAATACTGTCGAGCATGCTTTAGTTCTTTGTCAAGCTCGTTAAAAAATGAAAAAGGAAAGGGAAGGGAAGAATGTTAAAATGTCTTTCAATATGATGGCAGCGAGTCAACTATCTCCTTGAACAAAGCACCTGTTTTGAGTCTCTCAAACAAGTTGGGTTCTAGCGTTGGCCTTAGGATAAACCTGATCTCAGAGTTCTTACTCCTCCGTTTGGTTAGTCTTCCAATCATATGGAGAATCTGTTAATGTCTCCTGCATTGCAGACTTGCGTCGTGGTCCCTTTGTGTTCAAAGCTGCCTAAGTCACTCTTGTGTCGTGCTCACTGTTCAAGGATACAACCTTTGTCGGTCATTCTGCAATTGCCTTGACCTCATGTGTCCGCCATTCCTTGGTGTCAGTATGTTTCATCATGTGTTCAGTCCTACTCCAAATCAGCTCATACCTGTTGAGTGTCCCTCGTGTTGGATGATGGAGGATGCATTAAGGCCTCCCTTCCAACGGACTTCTTCCCATCGACTTCAACTCATTGTACTCTGGGAATGAAGTTTAGAGTTTCGGTTAGTACCTTGGGGATTGCATTCATTAGTGGCAGTTTCCCTCGCTATTGGATAGATGGGAATACATCAATGTCTCCTATCCGATGGATTCTTCAAGTGTTCGACAGCAAGACCATCTATTCACACTTGCTTGGATGTACTAGGTACCTTGGGTTCCATTTTCATTATTGGTGGACACCCTCGCGTTTGTTAACGGTATACATCAATGACCGGTAATCAAACGATACCTCCCATGTTCGACATCAACTCATTTATTCGCATGGATAGGTTTGTACCTTGGGTTGTTTTTGGATGAAGACCTTGGGATCCTCGATAGCATCACCTCATTTATGTTATCGCCCAAGTTGCGCAAGACTGAGCCACACTCTTTTTTGGCTCCTGATGAGACATAGATCCAGCTTGTTCTCTATGGCTATGTTCTCCAGTTTTGACATAGATCCACGCTTGAATTTTAGTGGCCATGATATATGCATCAGTATTTGGATCATTATTGTATCCTCTTGGAGGTCATGTTCCACCATTTGAACATGGACAGTTACCCCAAGGATAAGTTTGTCTGACTTTGCCTTTGCTTTCAGGTACTTCATTTGAGCCTATGATTCTTGGTTTCTCCGTTCCTCCACGATTCAACTCTTTTTTATTTATAATGTATTTCGGCCATCGTTTCCCGCACTCCCTTTGACCTCATACATTAGGGGGCATCTGTTATAGCTTGAAATGACACCTCTCCGTCCGTGACGACACTTGCTTCCCTTGGTCGCATGACGACACTTCTTGAGATCAAGTTCAGTCACACAACAGGACATTTGTGGATGGAGGAGTCATTTGGGACACTAAAAATGGTTGAAATTACCTCATTCTTGACCCATTTGATGTATATGACCTTTAGGAACATTTTTCCAGACCAAACCATCTCCTGAAAATGAGCAGAAAAGACTGTTTTTGGCCATTTTTCAATATGAGCGCGACTCCACTGTTGAAATAGTAGCGTGTGTACGCGACTTTGTCTCATTTAAAGTAGCGCCCATTGCCATGTGTACGCGACTTTGTCTACTGTAGAGTAACGTACACCCCTGTTTTGGTCAAAATATCGAAATTCGAGTAAATTAAGTTGGTTGGGAAACCTCTTGAGTGGTTATAACTTCTTTTCCTCTTCCTCATTGACTATATAAGGAGGGTAGAAGGGTCATGTGAAGGGACCAAGCCCAATTACAAAGTTATGCTGGAGGAATGGAGACCCTCATCCCCCTCTCTTGTGCTTCAGTTTTGGTAAACCCTAGCACAGTTGATTAGAGGCTGGAATCCTTGGAGAACGGAAGCAAGAGACCTTGAATCTAGGTTTCGTGAAGTGCCAAGCTTGAAGGAAGGTATAATTGTACTTGCTTTCATTCATCAATAAAGATCAGACGTTCTTCTCTTTCCAAATATGACCTATTAATGTGTCTTAGATTTGATTACTATTTGATTATAGTTTGATGTCTTGTTATGTCATGGATATCAGTATTATATATGTAGTCAAATGTATTTGAGAAATGTATCAAGTTGTTTTGCAAGTCTGGGCATTGCAACACTGGATAAGCATTGAAGAGCGAGGGAGGCAAAGCTAGGATCAACCTTCTGAATAAGGTGCCTACATATCTAAACCCTAATCTCTTCACTTATTTGTTATACTTGCAGAATGCTTGTGAGTCTATCTTTATCACCGTAAGTTGGTAGTTTCTCCCCTTAACTATAGGTGCATTTTCCCCACAACACTTATTATTTCTATTTGAAATGATCATGACTATACATGCTTAAGATTATTGTGTTTTGATAGTATTAAGAATATACTAATGAATGTATGATTATGTATGAGACCTCAACGATAACACAATGATGATACTAATAAGCATGCATAGTGATTAAGGATGGATATAAGTTCAAGGACAGGTAATCCAGGAAGCAAAGATCAAGAAGGAGCACACTTCAGTAGTTTATGCAAGGATGCAGATATTCAGAGGAAGTTGACCACTTCTCACAATCCACATCAAAATGGAGCTGCAGAAAAGAAGCAAAGACTGAGAGGGAGTCAACCCAACAACCAAACAAAGATAAGTATTTGAATTGTCATTTCTTACATATTTGTTTGTTTAAATAATGTTATTCAATGATGTATATGCTTATGTTCCAGGACTTAGGTTGTGTATTATGCATATTAGAATAATTGCATTAATGAACAATATACTACTAATATGCATGTGATGGGTAAGTGGCCTATGGCACTATGCAACATTCCATTGCTACTTATCTAGAATGAAACCTCTTTGCTGACATGTTGGGAGTAGTGCAAACTCTTAACAATGTTCTGGTAGAGATTGGAAGGCATCTAGAAAGTTACAGGATATGGATAAATGTTGTATTGAAGCATTGGCTAAGATTATTGCATGACTGTATGACATATTTATTTATGTGTAAGAATTTGTTCTGAAAACTATAAGATGTTTTCTAATCATGCAATTTAACTTGTTGCGTAGGAAAGATCGTATACCATCACCTACAAAAGAAGGACTACAACATTTGTTCAGCAACAAAGTTATCTATTGAAAATATTGAATTTCCCAGGATCTGGGAAGAATGCCATGATCGAGGAGTACCAGTCAATCATGAAGATGTTTGGGATGCAGTCCCAAGACCTGAAGGGGAGTCTGTAGTGACTTCCAAGAGGATCTACAAGATCAAGTATGCTGCAGGTGGTAGCATAGAGACTTTTGCTCCTGTAGCCAGATACAATTCCATTAGATCAGTACTTGCTCTGGATGCAGTGATGAAGTGGAAGATACACCATATGGATTTCAAGATAGCTTTCTTGAATGGTGTAGTTGAAGAAGAAGTGTATGTGGAGCAGCCACTTGGTTCTGAGACACATGACAAGGAGTCATATATGTGCAGAACTTGGTATGGTAGGATAGACAGCTTTCTATCCAGTTTGGGCTTTACCAAGAGTAAAGCGGATTCCAACCTTTACTACAAGGTTGAGGAAGGGAATCCTGTGATTCTACTCCTGTATGTGGATGACCTATGTGTAACAGGAGATGACAGATTGATTTCCGACACGTAGCGGAAGGTTGCTGCCAAGTTCGAGATGAAGAACTTGGGGATGATGCACTATTTGTTTTTGGCATGGAGTTGTGGTAGAATGCAGATGGAATCTTCCTTGGACAAGGGAAGTATGCAGTAGAGATCCTGAAGAGGTTCAGGATGATGGACTGCAAGGCTATGGCCACACATATGGCATCAAACCTGAAGCTTCTATGTGATGCTTCATCCGATCCGGTTGATGTCATGATGTATCGTCAGATGATTGGGTCCTCTATGTACCTGACGAACACGAGACCAAATATTTGCTTTGCAGTGAACTCATTTGAGCCAGTTCCTGACGGATCCGAGAGATGTTAACCTGGTTGCTGTAAAGCATATTCTGAGGTACCTAAAGGGTACAGTTGATTATGGGCTCAAGTATGATGCGAATCAAAAGTTTAACTTGCAGGGTTATGTTGATTCAGATTGGGGAGGTAGTGCTGCAGATAGGAAGAGCACTTCTGGGTGCTGCTTCAGTATGGGATCAGGTGTGATCTCTTGGTTTAGAAGGAAGCAGTCCTGCGTAGCACTGAGTACAGCCGAAGTAGAGCATGTTGCGACGAATGAGCAGGTTGCAGATGTATTGACGAAGCCGTTGGCTAGAGTGGAGTTTGAGTACTTCAGAGAGAAGCTTGGTGCACTTCGGATCGAGGTTTCTTCCAAAGGGAAGTGATGAGTCTGGAAGATGCAGATGCACATGAGCTTTTCTAACATGGTTGATGTGCTCTCCCATGGTTGTGATGTAATTGCTGAGCCATTCTCACATGGTGGTAGATGTGTTCTCCCATGGTGTAGATATAAGGGCTGAAGCCATTTTTCACATGGTGGTAGATGTGTTCTCCCATGGTGAAAAAGTAAGGGCTAGAGCCTTCCTTGAATGGTGGTAGATGTGTTCTCCCATGTCGGTGGTGTAAGTGCTAGATGATGTGCATCTAGGCTGTGATTCGTGGACGATGAGATGGTCTGAAGAGGATGATGCTATGATGATTAGGAGGATCATGGATGATGAGCATCAGGACGATGCTCCAGTTACTGCTCTGTATATGCAACAGGATGATGCTGGATATGATCAGTTGGATCATTTATATGTATATGTATGTACACATCATGTTGGATGTTGGATATGATCAGTTGGATCATTTATATGTATATGTATGTACGCATCATGTTGGATGCTGGATATGATCAGGTAGATCATGTATGTTGATATGTATCAGGTATGATCAGGTGGATCATGTATTTGTATTTGTATCATGTGGATACACTATATGATCAGGTGGATCATGTATGATGATATGTATCAGGTAGATACTTGGTATGCATCAAGTGGATGCATTGTATGATCAGGATGATCATGATGATGAGCTTCAGGATGTTGCTCCAGATGATATGTGCTAGGATGGTACAGTGATGATGATCAGTATGATCATGAGCATCAGGATGATGCTTCGTGCGATGATGATCCATTGGATCATGAGTATCAGGTTGATACTTTGAGGTCAGAGATGATATGTGGCAAGTTGTGCAAATAACATGTAATCAGTCCTCAAATATCCAATAGGTTGAGCTATGTGCTCATAATCAGTCTTGGGATGAGGTATTGCTATGTAGTATGTAATCAGTCCTCAGATATACGATAGGTTGAGCTATATGCTCGTAATCAGTCCTGGGATGAGGTATTGCTATGGAGACATGTAATCAGTCCTGGAGATCCGGTAGGTTGAGCTGTCTGCTCATAATAAGTCCTGGGATGCTCTTTAGAGATCTTTCTGGTCGTGCTATGGCACATAAATGTTCCTAGGATACTCTTTAAAGGTATTGTCTATTCACATGTAATCAGTCCTGGAGATCCGAGAGGTTGAGCAGTGTGCTCGTAATAAGTCCTGGGATGCTCTTTAGAGATCTTGCCGGTCGTGTTGCGGCACATAAATGTTCCTGGGATGCTCTTTAAAGGTATTGTGAAGGAGATGCATGTAATCAGTCCTGGGAGATCTTGTCGGTCGTGCTTAGGCACATAAATGTTCCAGGGATGCTCTTTCCGGTATTGCATCCGCACATAAAATTAGTCCTGAGAGACCACCTCTATCAGACCGTTCGCACAGATGATGAAGACCTACAGGAGGTGGGCCTACATCTAGTATGAAAAAGGACTAGCTCTGTAGAACTTCCTATGACGAGTAGATTCAGAGATTGATTGAGATAGCAGCAGCAGTGATGATGACGATGATTCGAGGATGATGAAGCACTGATGATGATCCAAAGAAGAAGACTTGTGCTAGCAGACCTGTGTCGAGAAATACCTTCCTAGTTAAGAGGGAGTGTTGATGTATATGTAACTTCAGAATGTATTTCACCCATGTATTTCATATATGTATTTTGTACTCCTATAGAGATGGCATTATTCCTCTATACGAAAGTGTTTGTATTCCTATATAGATGTTATTATTCCTCTATAAGGAAGTGTCGTCATTTATATTGTAAGTGTCGTAACTTATACTTGATGGGTTATTAGACCACCTTGTTTGGATCGGCCTTGTATAAGTCATGTGGGTCGAAGGGTTATTAGACCACCCTATTGGGGGTCGGCCATGTGGGTCAAAGGGTTATTAGACCACCAAGTGTGGGGTAGGCCCGGATTAAGTTAACCATGGGTTAAGATAGACATGTAGGCCCCATTAGTTTATTGGGAAGGATAGAACAAGTATAAATAGAGATCGGGAGATCTCTATTTGATCATTCATTCACACACTTCTCTCATTCGAAAAGTGGCGCACTTGTGAGGAGGAGGCTCTGCTGCTAGGAGAAGACTATCTCTTGTATTCTGGTTGTATCATTGCTCTATCTATCTCTGAGGAAGTTATTTGGGTTTTTCACCTTGAAGGTTTTCCCTAAGTAAACTCTGTCTCTTGTGTGCTTGCATTATTGTGTCCATGATTGATATGCTGTAGATTTGCTGTACATGTTGTTCTCTCAGTTAAGATCCTAGATCAGATTGAAGTAAATTCTGAAAATTTAACACAGAGAGCCCAAATTGACTATTTTGACTCCAGTTAGCTCCTCATGACTCTAGTTAGCTCCTCATGCGCCCTCCATCAGTGCTCCATGCATCAGTTACACCTTCTACACCCAGTTAGACTCAGTTTGACACATGGTTGATGGTTACTTGTGGTTTGATGACACTCCACTGATCTCATGATCAATCCATGCAGTCTAATTCAAATTACACCTTTGGTATTCGAATCTTGTGCATTGTAGCATTATTGTTTATTATACACTTTAATGAAAGATGTGTGATTATTCTACTCCTATCTGAGTTCTATTGCATCTATGTTCTGCTGATCCATTCTGCACTCTTCTTCTACTTTCTACTTAATTCTTCTTGTGAGGTATACATTAGCTCTTAGATCTGTTGTGAAGATTTTCAGAAGGATATGGTGGTTGTTTATCTACATTTGGAGACACATGGTGGAACATCACTAAAGGATCGACGGTGATAGAAAAATGAGACATGATAGGTACATTGTATTTATGTCCTCATAATATTGATTGTTCTATCTCTTTAGATACCACAAGAATGGATACAACATTGTGGCATCATAGGCTTGGCCACATGAGTGAGAATGAGATGTATATCCTCCACTCAAGCAAGTTGCTTCCAAATCTAAAGTAGGTAAGTTTGGAATTCTGTGAGAACTGTGTCTATGGAAAAGAAAAGAGAGTCAGATTTCTCAGGGTTGGGAAATAGAAGAAGAGTGAAAAGTTAGAGCTTGTGCATACAGATGTATGGGGACCAACTCAAGTACAATCTCTTGGTGGGTCTCGTTATTAATGTACTTTTATTGATGATGCAACTAGAAAAATTCGGGTTTATTGCATTAGACAAAAATATAATATGTTTGCTACTTTTAAGAAATAAAAATATTTGGTTGAGAATGAGATAGGAAAAAGGTTGAAGTGTCTCACATATGATAATGGAGGTGAATATTGGGGCAAGGAGTTTGATAATTACTGTCCATACCATGGCATTCATAGAGAGAAGACAGTCCCAAGAATGCCACAAGAAAATGGTGTGTCAGAAAGGATGAATAGGATTATCATGGAGCATACAAGGTGTATGAGATTGCATGCAGGGTTGCCCTTATAGTTTTGGGTAGATGTTGTAGATACTGTTGTTTAATTAATAAACAAAGGGCCTTCAATCAATTTGGATGGTGGTATTCTAGAGGAGCCATGGACAGGTAAAAAGGTAAACTACTCATTTCTGAGAAATTTTGGTTGTGAATGATTTGTCCATATTGATAAAGAAAACCAAACAAAACTTGAGGCTAAATCCAAGAAATGTAGCTTTATTGGATATGGGGTTGATGATTTTGGTTATTGCTTATGAGATTATGAAAATAACAAAATCATTAGGAGTAGAGATGTAGTATTCAATGAAAATGTCATGTATAAAGATCAGTTGTAGGAAAAGAAACTGGAAAAGGAAAACACAAACTACACAATTCTTGATGAAATTAAAGGAAAAGAAGTTCCGAAGGTGCCAGAAAATCAAGAACAACAACAGGTACCTCAAACTCCTACAAGTGTTAGAATATATACCAGGTCAAGTAGACCCCCTGAATGATAATATCCTTCAATGTATTATTTATTGATGACTAATTCTGGTGAACCGGAATGTTATGAAGAAGCAATGCAGGTGGAAACTAGAAAGAAGTGGGAGCAAGGCATGAATGAGGAGATGGACTCATTGGTAAGAAACCAAACTTGGGATTTGGTTAAGTTAGCTGCCGGTAAAAGGGCATTTTTGAATAAATGGGTTTACAGGTTGAAGGAAGTATTAAATTCCACAGGTATAGATCACTGAGCTTGAAAAAACCTCACAATTTCACACAGTTATTACTGAGAAGAATTAGAAAGAAACATGGATGAATTCACTCATAAAACTGAAACACAGATAAAAAAATTTTTTTGATACATTAATCATTTGTAAGATGGCAATCAAAATATGTTGCAATAGAATGAATTCGATACACCTATGAGGATTCGAATTCACCTCAAGTATAGGCTTAGTTTGCATTGGAACCATCTCTTGATAAGGTTCAGTGGCCACCGATGATGAATAACCAGTTAACTGAGGTAGAACTGAGCATAACTGAATCATGTGGGAACCAAAATAGGGGAGGAGACTCCAAGGGGATGCATAACTAACTGTCAGTGGTAAAAAAGGGCACTCCTATACTCAGTAGCAATAGAACTAGGTGTTCCAGTCAGTTAACTGGGAAATCAAGGGGACAAGGTGCCCCAAATCATGGAACTGACTGTGTAGTCTCCTAAATCCGTGCATGAGGGAGCATTGGAACTCCAATTATGTAAAAAAAATTATCTAAGTGGATAGGAGGGCTAATGATAGCCAAAAACAAGATCTGGGGGGACCAAAGTAAGGACTAGGTTCTAGGGAGCTCAATTGCCAATGCATGGATGCATGGAGTGTTGCATGGAATGCATGTATGCATGAAAAATGCATGCAATACCAAGATAAGGTGGTTAGAATATTCCAACACCCCCCCTAAGCCAGACTATGAGGAAAACTATAAGTAAATAAATGGAAATTAGGGCCCTGGTTAATGAGACCAAAGGTCACCCCGTACAACAATCTAAAAAAAATGAGGAAAAAGAGAAAACCCAGTGGGAAAAAAATCCCCCCTCAAGATAGACTCTAAAAAATACTAATCAGCCAAGGTAGCATTCACCCCAAGAAGGGATTGGAATGAGTGAAAATTTTCACTGAAAATTCTTGGTGGAAATATCTACAATCTGCTCTTCTGAAGGACAATATAGCAGTGTGATGGTACGATCATGCAGTAATACTTAGATGTAATGCATGTGTATCTCAATGTGTTTGGTTCTCTGTCTTAGAACCAGATCTGTGGAAATCATGATAGCACTTTGATTGTCATAGTAGATGACTGGTGGAGTATTGTAGCGAATCCCAAACTTCCTTCCAGGAGGGAGAGAAACAAGATCCCAAGTCTTATTCCTTTGAAGAGATTTGTACTCTTCATCCATAGCTTATATCCATCTTGGATCTTGGGAGGACTCAAAGAAGGTTTTTGGATATGATCCAATAATAAAATACCATCTATAAGAAAGGAAGGGATCTGTATGAGATAATGCAAATCTTGCATTTTGAAACTCAGATCTGGTTCTTCTTGGATCTTGTCAATCTCCAACAAGATCACCAACAGATTCAATGGTCTTGGAAGCCCATATTGGAATTGGAGGTGGATCTTGTGGTGTTGGCTCTTCAATTTCTTGTGGATCTGAATCTAGCATTTGCTCATCTTCACTTTCTGAGTCAAAATATGAACTTTCATGAGAGGATGATTCACTATCTTGTTCAACATGCTATGGAGTGGTTGGTAGTTGTCTGCTTGGACATGGTGGGAATCATGCAATGGCCATTCTTCAAACTGGACACTTATTTCAAGGAAGGTATGCATGGTAGACAGATCCAACAGTTTGTAGTCTTTTTCATTCTGTGCATAACCAACCAATATGCACTCTTTTCTTTGAGGTTCTAATCTCCTCTTCTCTAAAGGAATCCTTTCCCAAGATTTGGAACCAAAGACTCGTAGATGAGACACATCTGTATTGTATCCCATCCATGCTTCGAAATGATTTTTCCTTTAAGGCCTTTATGTGGAACTCTGTTATGGAGGTATGCAGCACAGTTGACTACTTCTACCCAAAGTCTAGGAGCCAATGCTTTAGACTCAAGCATGTAGCCATCTCTTTCAAGGTTGTGTTATTTCTCTTTTCTACACCATTCTGTTGTGGTGTTTAAGGAACAATGTGTTGCATTTTAATACCTTCATCTGCACAAAATAACTGAAACTCATTCTTCACATACTCTCCTCCATTTTCAGTACGAAGGACCTTAATCTTCTTATTAGTGAAATTTTCTACGGAAGCTTTAAAAAATTTGAAGTATTCAAAGACATGATTTCAACTTTAGAAAATATACCCAACGAAATCTTGAATAATCATCTATGAATGTTAAGATGTTTCTTTCATTATTCAAATATAGGTGAGGAAGAGGTCCTGATATGTCACTGTGAATCAAATCGAGAGGAGAAGAGGCTCTCTTTTCCTTTCCTTTATCAAACCTGTGCTCTAGATTCTTACCAATCAAGCAACCTTGACAAGTTCCCTTAGCAAATATGATGTTTGGAAGCCCTTCAACCTTTTTCTAATTTTGCAGTTCTTGCCAATATTTGTAGTTGAGGTTCCCAAACCTCTCATGCCAAAGTCCGCTCACTTCATTTTCATGATTAATAAGTGCACTTTGTTTTGAGTAAGGAAAGAAATGAGAGAACTCATAGAGTTTGGAATGGTGATCTGCAATTCCTTGTGCAATGATCTTCCCACTAAGAGATCTCTTGGATTTAAACCACATTAGGAGTAAAAATTACTTTCTTTCGAACTCATGTATGGGTCATTTAATAAACTGAAAGGAGGTGAGATTCCAAGGTAGGCACATAGAGCACATCACTGAAGTATCCATGATCCAGATTGATCCTTCTAATCCATTTTGAAGGAAATTCATAATCATATCCCATTAGGATAGAATGTCCAATAGTTGGTTCGAATTCAGAGAATAGATCCTTGGATGCAGACATGTTTCTGGAGGCTCTAGAATCTATGATGAAGGAGGATGATTTCGAAGTGCCAGCCATGAGTGCATGACACCTCTCTTTATCCTCTGATTTAGGATAAGCTTCTTTGCTTCTAGCACTTGCAAGTACTAGAAGCTTGTTTTTCTCTAGAAGCTAGGCCATGAGATCAATGGCCTTCGTCATGCAAGTACTTTCTGGGTGGAAACCTTTGCTATAGTATGGAAATTTGGTCTTCTCCTTCTGGTTTTTCTTGCCTCTTTTTGGATTCGAGGTTCCCCCTGACTGTTTGGGAGTCTCCTTTGAATTCTACTCATAAGGTTTCTTTTCCTTACCCTTGTGCTTTCATTTCCCATTTGCATTCTTTCCTTCTCCTGCAGAAAGAGTTGAATCCCTTAATGGTTTTATTACTCCCATCTGCACGAATTTGTCATGCTCCTTTGTGAGAGACATGATGAATGCATCTAGAGTAAGAATTTTCTAGTTTGGGATGGAAAGCTTTGTTGTTTGGAAGGTGGATACAAACACAAAATAGTCTTATCCCAATTTTGAAAGAATAGAATGAATCACCTGCTTGTCTTCCTTCTCAATTCCACATAGTTTTAGCTGCACAACCAAGTTCTTGAATCTTGTGAATAAACCTGTAATGGATTCGAAATTGCTGGGGCATAGTGAGATCAACTCATTTTCCAATTGATCTACTCTCAAATCATCCTGTTTCCAAAAAAAGGGTTCGAGCTTTGTCCAAACCTCCTTGGGATTTTTCAGACCGGAGAGATGAAATATTAGATCTTCGTAAATGCTAAGGCATAGCAATCCATACACTTCATCAAGCTTGTTTAGATACTTGGCCTTATATGTAGCACCATTTGGTTCGAACTCAATGCCCATTAGAACTCTATAGAGACCATTGTTGCGCATGAAGATCTCCATCTGATACTTCCATTCAAAGAAATTGAAAGGATTTAGCTTGGGAATCGAAGTTAGATCCATAGTAGATGACTGAATGCACTTCTGAAGATGGAATAACCTACAAAAACAATGGAAAAATATCTGGAGGATTATTTATGAATATCCTAAGCACCGCTTTAGGACAATAGGAACTTTTATCCAGATCCTTCACACCTGGATAAACCTCAGAGTATTTCTCTAATGAATTCAATGCAATGGCACCAGGATTTGCTGTGGAAATCCAGAGGCTTCTGGTGCACTACTGAAAGAAGTTGCTCAACCTAATCTCTCAAAAGATCTCACAAGCTCTGATACCATGTGAAATTCCACAGGGATAGATCAGTGAGCTTGAAAAAACCTCACAATTTCACATTGTTATCACTGAGAAGAATTAGAAAGAAACATGGATCAATTCACTCGTAAAATTGAAACACAGATGAAAAACTGTTATTGATACATTAATCAGTTGTAAGATGGAAATCAAAATATGTTACAATAGAATGAATTCGATACACCTAGGAGAATTCAAGTTCACCTCAATTCTAGGGTTAGTTTGCATTGGAACCATCTCCTAATAAGGTTCAGTGGCCACCGATGATGAATAATCAGTTAATTGAAGTAGAACTAAGCATAACTGAATCATGTGGGCACCAAAATAGGGGAGGATACTCAAATGGGGTACATAAATAACTGTCAGTGGTAAAAAAGGGTGCTCGTATACTTAGTAGCAGTAAAAATAGGTGTTGTAGTGAGTTAACTAAGCAGTCAAGGGGACAAGGCACCCAAAATCATGGAACTGATTGTGTAGTCTCCTAAATTTGTGCATGGGGTGCATTGGAACTCCAGTGATGTAAACAAAATTCTCTGAGTGGATAAGAGGGATAATGATGGCCATAGACAAGCTCTTGGGGGGGGGGAGTAAGGACTAGGTGTTAGGAGGCTCAACTGCCAATGCATGGAGTGCTACATGGAATGCATGTATGCATGCAAAGCATGCAGGACCAGGATAAGATGGTGAGAATATTCCAACAAGAAGAAGATGGAGGAAGGAAGCAGTACAAATCTAGACTTGTTGTAAAGGGGTCTGCACAGAAGAAACGTATAGATTTTGATGAAATATTTTCTCCTCTTGTTAAAATGAATTTAATCAGAACTATTTTAAGTCTGGTGGCAGTAGAATATTTGCATATTGAACAATTAGATGTAAAAAAATCCTTTCTCCATGGGGATTTGGAGAAAGAGATTTATATAAAGCAGCCACATGAGTATGAGGTCAAAGGGAAGGAGAATTCAGTATGTAGGTAGAAGAAGAGCGTGTATGGCCTGAAGCAACCTCCATGGCAGTGGTATTTGAAATTTGATAGTTTTATGGAAGAACAAAGTTATAGTAGATGTCATTCTGACCACTGTGTTTATTTCAAGAAGCTATATAATGGAATATATATTATCTTGTTATTGTATGTGGATGACATGCTTGTTGCATCATCTAACATGTAGGATATAAATGTGCTCAAAAGGAAGTTAGCTAATTCATTTGCGATGAAGGATTTGGGTGATACAAATAAAATCCATGGTATGAGAATAACGAGACAGGAAAAATCACAAATTGACATTGTCTCGGGGTGTACATACAAAAGGTGTTGGAGAGGTTTAGAGTGGATAATGAAAAACCAGTTAGTACACCTTTGGAAATCCATTTCAAATTAAGTAAGGAGATGTGTCCCAAGACACAGAAAGAGATAGATTACATGTCTAGGGTTCCCTATTCATCAGCAATTGGTAGCATGATGTATGCCATGGTGTGTACAAGACTAGATATTGCACATGCAGTGGGAGTTGTTAGCAGGTATATGAACAATCCAGGTAAAGAACATTGGAAGGAAGTACAATGGATTCTCAGGTATTTGAGAGGTAATACCACTCATGCATTATGTTTTGGAGGTTCATACACTGCTCTACAGGGATATGTTGATGCATATATGGTAGGTGATAAATATAGCAGGAGGAGCACCATAGGGTATGTCTTTACTATAGGTGGAACAACAATAAGTTGGAATTCGAAGCTGTAAAAGGTTATTTCACTTTCAACAATGGAAGCGGAGTATGTTGCTGCTACAGAGGCTAGTAAATATATTATTTTGTTACAGAGGTTCATGGAGGAATTGAGTAAGATGCAAGAGAATAGCAAGTTGTACAGTAATAGCCAGAGTGCCATTCATCTTGAAAATAACTTAGAACTCCATTCTAAGACTAAACATATACAACTCAAGTATCATTTCATCAAGTCTGTTCTAGAAGATGAACTGTTGAAGCTGGAAAGGATACATACTAGCCATAATCCTACAGACATGTTGACAAAGGTGGTAACCAGAGAGAAACTGAGTTCCTGATCGGTTTCAGTTGGCCTTCAAGCATGAAGGTGAAGATGAGAAATTTTCCAGATCCAAGGTTTAGATCATAATCCAGCAAGAGCAATAGTAGGGGAGTTGCTGTGATCAGTCTTCAAGTGGGAGATTGTTGGTTGTGGAGCCTGATCTTCCTGATTTCGAGATGGTATTCTTGCAGCCATGTTTGTACCACATTTTGATATGATGTTCAGGTGAACTGTACACTCATCCCATCGTGGGGGTGTGGGTGCCATCGACCCCCCATGGAGGTTTGAGGTCGAAGCCCCCGAAATATTATTTTGGGTTTTTTTTTGGCCAACAGTTTACGGGCCTATGGTATTGGGTAGCTTGTAGTATTTTCCCATGGTAATTCCCATTTAAAAGGAAGACATTGTAATACGACTGGGTAATGTATTGTAGCATTGAAAATATCTCTATGATTACATAAGAGAGATTGTGAGAGAGTGAAGAGGAAGTTGCAGCAGATGTGATGTAGGTTGTATTCATTCATTTGTTAGATGGTATAATAATAAGGACTAACAATTTTTGTGTGGACGTAGCCCATCATGGGTGAACCACGTTATATTGGTGTCTCTTTTGTATTGTGATTATGTGATTTATATTTGCATCTTGTTTATTGGTATTGCTCTGCGATCCTGTTTTTCTAACATGTTCAAGATTCAACAAAGTCATGTCGTGCACCAATCATTTTCGGTCATACAATCTATTATCATATATTATTTTATCAGTATATTGGTAAGCTAAGGTCCAAGTGTTTTAACCCTGCTCTAATACCATATTGTCATGTTCCCCCTGAGCTCAACTTAAAAAAATATTTAAATATGTTTAAAATCCAATTTCTCAACAGGAGTAAAGTCATTTTTATTTAATTAAAAACAATATAGATTTAAAGTTTTTTGCTTTCAATTCGAGGTTGTATGTGCATGTGTGGGTTTTTAGGACTTACTAAGAATCCTTTCTTACTCATATTCCTTATTCATTGCAGATTTCCTTGAAGGTTACCAGATTTCCCATATTTAATAAATTTACAGTGCTCTTCATAACACAATTGTTCCGTGACTTTTAGAAATTGGTTTAAGGTACGTAAGGGGTGTTATAGTGTTTCCTACTTTCTATCTCGACAACACTTATTACTCGAAGGACACACTAAGGTAGAATTTATGAGTTTAGCTAGCTTCCATAAACATTGAATTCTAAAATCCTTCCACATATACTGTACATTTGTGAAAATCCTCAGCAGATCTAAGAGCTGATGTACACCTCACAAGAAATATTAAGTAGGAAAATAGAAGAAGAGTGGACAATGCAGTGTAAAAGAGCAGCATAATTATAATACAGTAGAACTCAGATAGAAGCAGAATAACATCACATTAATTCATTAATCATAATATGGATAATAAATAATACAATGGAGAGGATTCAAATACCAAGGTGGCAATTCGAATTAGCCTGCATGAGCATGGCTTATCTGCACTAGGAGTCCTAATCATTGGATCAGTAGTGGTGTCATCAGATCACAAGTGGTTGTCCATGTGTCAAACTAAGCTAACTGAATGTAATTGAGTCTAACTAGATGTAACTGATAGATGTGACACTGTTTGTAGTCAGAACAGATCAACTAGTCTCTTTGGAGGTTTCACTGAGTGTATCAGTCAGTAAACAAGTCAATATGTCCGCAAATCAAGGATCATATCCACAAATCTAGTAAGTAACTGAGTGTGTCACTGGTGGTAGGTGAGAGAGGCCGCACTTCTTCCTGTGGTAGGTGAGAGAGGGCGCATCACAAACTATGAGGGCTGGAACTGAGTGGAAACAGGCTCCCGGGGCTAGTAAACTAAGCACTAGGTGCTGGGAGACACCATACTGATGACTGGAAGGCATGCATTTGTATGGATGCATGCAATTGCATGACTGCATGCAAAATTGTTTCATGCAGAACTGACATAATGCTGGTAGGACTAGGATGGAGTATAGGGATATCCTAACACCCCCCCATAATCCATCTTGGGCCATGGTAACTGAGACCAAAGGTCACCCAATACAATGAATAGTAAAGAACAACCCATGAAACAAGGAAATGGGGAAAAACCACATGGGAAAAAGGCCCCCCTCAAATTTTGAGACTGTAAGGCACACCAGAAAATAAATGCTCCAAACTCAAGTAGGTGTGATGCTTGGTCATATGTCTAGAGGTATCTTCTTCTTGGGAAGAAGTGGTTCATGCTCCAAAAACATGTGCTTGTGTTCTCATTCAGTGGATGCAAGCGAATATGGAGACATGTGCTTGTACTTGCTCTTCAAACTGAATGTGATGAGAACAAATCCAAAGGTATGAGGATGATCATGGAACCTGTGATTCGAATCAGCTGAGGTATGATCAAATCCATGAATGTGTAGATAGTCTTTTGTTATCTCCTTTGAACCATCATAGGTGAGATCATGCCCAAAAGAACCATCACATGATAGTGGTTTCTTGGACTTCAAATCAGCTCCAAGAATTGATAAATGGTTTCTAGAGATCTCCTTTGAATCAGTAGGGGTGAGATCAAAACCAAATGAACCATGAAATAATGGTAATGGCTTGGATTTTGAATCAGCTCCAGGAAATGATGAATGGTTTCTTGATATCTCCTTTGAACCAACATGGGTGATATCAAAACCAAATAAACCATGATATGCATGAGAAATTATCCCAAGCGAATGGTAATGCTCTACATCTTCAATGAAATTATGAGAGCATGTACAAATGATCATATAGCAGTACCTAAGAGGTAAGTGATCAAGGAGAGAGAATGCATCACCTCCAATTGTTGATTTAACCTCCGAAACATTCAATAGATGATCATTATGGAAACCAACAGACTCTTGTGCAAGAGAGGATCTAAGAACCTCTTTAGTTTCTATAGTGTGAGCTGGCTCAGAATTCGAAATAGAAGACATTGAGAACATCAGTGTTGAATCTGCAAGTTCTTCTTCTTTTTGGACAACTTCATTATGAGATATGTTTGATACTGAATCATGATTAGAGAGACCATAAAGGAGGGCAAATGCATCACTGGGCTTGCTCTCCAAATAGTTTGCACCAATCCCTTCATTCTGTTTTCCAAATATTTCATCTAGTTGGGCCCATAACTCTTTTGGAGATTCAACATAATCATGGAAGTGGGGTAAGATACAACGAGACATAGAAGCCAACATTGCTCCATAGGCTCTGTCACCTTCATTTAACCAATCATTCTCCTCTTCAGAGGATTCGAACTTTCTTTCAAGACAATAATAAAAAAGACCATGTCTCTTCAAATATGCTATCATCTTTGGTTTCCACTCATCATAGTTGAATGGAGAGAGAGGAGGAATTCCTTCCAGATTCATGGAAGCTATTGCAGAAGACATGCAACAACAATGGAGAATATCTACAACTGCTACTACTGCAAAACTGCATAAAACTGCTACAACTGCAGTAAATTGCTACAACTGTTACTGCGCTCAAAATCTTGGTAATAGCCTGCAAAAAAAACACTCTCAAGAATGGAGATAGACTATACTCTCAACATGCTCTGATACCATGTGAAAATCCTCAACAGATCTAAGAGCTGATGTATACCTCACAAGAAAGATTAAGCAGGAAAATAAAAGAAGACTGGACAATGCAGTGTAAAAGAGCAGCATAATTATATTACAGTAGAACTTAGATAGAAGCAGAATAACATCACACTAATTCATTAATCATAATATGAACAATAAATAATACAATGGAGAGGATTCGAATGCCAAGGTGGCAATTTGAATTAGCTTGCATGAGCATGGCTTATCTGCACTAGGAGTCCTAATCATCGGATTAGTAGTGGTGTCATCAGATCACAAGTGGTTGTCCATGTGTCAAACTGAGCTAACTGAATTTAACTGAGTCTAACTAGATGTAACTAAGTGTAACTGATAGATGTGACACTGTCTGTAGTCAGAACATATCAACCAGTCTCTCTGGAGCTCTCACTGAGTGTATCAGTCAGTAAACAAGTCAATCTGTCCACAAATCAAGGATCAGATCCACAATTCTAGTAACTAACTGAGTGTGTCACTGGTGGTAGGTGAGAGAGGGCGCACTTCTTCCTATTGTAGGTGAGAGAGGGCGCATCACAAACTAGGAGGGCTGGAACTGAGTGGAAATAGGCTCCCAGGGCTAGTAAACTAAGCACTAGGTGCTGGGAGACACCATACTGATGACTGGAAGGCATGCATTTGCATGGTTGCATGCAACTGCATGACTGCATGCAAAACTGTTGCATGCAGAACTGACATAATGCTGGTAGGACTAGGATGGATTATAGGGATATCCTAACAACATTGATGACTTAAGTGCTTGGTACTCGAGCTCGATGTTTTCCCAGCTCAATGGTTTTGAAGTTTTTCTATTTCATTATTTTCTCAAGGGTTGAAGTTTCTTTTGTCTCTATGGGTTCGGCTTTCTGAGGCTTGAGAACACCTATAAGAAAATTGAGAGGGTCTTTTCCAGCCCTCGAGTTCTCTGTGGAAACATCTAGATTAATGGTTTAAAATCTTATGAGAAGGAATTTTTCATCGGTTTAACGGTTCGAAGGCTTAAAAGCGGGATACAATTACAACATTAATTGAGGGTTTAATATAAGGCTATGCTCACAGCATTTTTTGAGATTTTAAGAGTTGTCATTGCGTATAGCTGCAGGTACTATAGTATTTCCTTTGTCTTATATTCACAACTATCATTTGTTGTTTAATTTCATTATTGTATCTTATTATTTAACTCCACCTCGCTCGTTGATTTCATATTTTGTTCAATGGTTGTACATTGGAGAGATAAATTGCCAATCGTGGAGCTCATCCTTGGTCGGTAAGCCTGAAAAAACCTCCTCATGGTCTTGCTCCTCGAATTGAAGAGATGTCGACGTCCATTTTTTATGATTGTTAGCTCGTGGTATGTACCACTCTTATGGATTTACCAGGTGTCCATGGTTTCTTTTTAAGGAAGTTTGTATTGTTGATGGCTATCCACGGCGTGGCTATTCCTATAGTAAATGTTTCACTTTTATTACTTAGAATTAGCTCAAACAGGGTTTTTACATAGGGAAAAATTTATATTTTGCAAGGGCAAGGAGACAGTCCTGCCCCGAGAGAGCATGGCATGTAACCCTCTATATAAATTTGGTCAAATTGGATAAGTTTTAATTGCTTCGACGCCCAGGAAAGAATTTTTATTCTGAAGATATACCTTGATTTATAAGCATGTGCTTGGTATGAACTTTTACCCTATTAAATATTTTCTATTTACAATATTGGGGAATGAGGGTGTTTACCCTAATGCTATATGAAACCCCTCTTTTTGTAGCTCCTACAATTGGATTATGACCCATTTGAAGGAATGTTTATGTGTGAAAAATACCGAGCACAATTTTAATTTACAAAATCGTTTTCAAGTTGTCATTTCCAATTATAGTTTTTGGATATGAAATTAAAAAATTCTATTCTTAAATCTACATCACTTGTTCGTGTTAATTTAGGATATTTATTTCACTCCTCATATTTTCAATGTCTGAAAGAAATAATTTTTTTATAATGAATTTAAATGATTTCCCTTGTCTATTTATAGGTTATCCCTCTTCTATGGATTAGGGACACTACGTGTTAAAGTTGGGCCCTCAGTTTCAGATCATTAGGTGAAATCCTAGAGAAATATGAACTGCAATGGACATAAAATAGAAGTGTTTAACCCCTATAGATTATTAGGTTTGATAGAGGATTGTCGGCAGGAACCTGCGTACTGTATTATTTCTTTTTTTTTCAAAACCTTACTCTCACTCTTGCAAACCTACTTGTAATCATCCCAAAACAAAACCATTTTTTTCTTTATACATCTTAAAGAAAAATCACTTTACTACATAAATAAGTTCATCGATTACAAATGAATACACTCCTATATTAGAATTGCATCATCATTAAATACTAACCAAGAATTATTCAACTATCTTGAATAATTTATCAGTCTGGTAACCGATGTTGTATTCTTTCGAGTATTTATTAACACTATTGTATGTATATGGGTAACATAATATTTCACCCATTGTTCTTGTCAGAGCAATGAGTCTGTTTAAAATCATTAAACAACTTAAGAAAATGATTCTCTTATAACCAAAACAATAATATATACATGTGAACTGTCAAAAGCAATAAACAACATATAAATTCATAAGGCTTCTTTGTTAACTACAGGGGGAGAAATTCTACCTCAAACTCTCGGCCGAGAGTTTAAAAAACTCTAGGTCGAAATTTTTGAGTGTTCAAACTCTAGGCCGAGAGTTTGAACCAATCACCATGCTGTATTTTCAAAAAAACTCCTGGATGAGAGTTTGAACTAAACTCTCATCCGAGAGTTTGGAAGGTATTTTTCGGCTGAGAGTTTATGGTCAACAAAACCTGCGAAAATATTAGGCATCTTTCTGGAACCTGCAACTTCGGCAAGCCCAAACCCCTGCAAATTTTAAGTATTATTTGTTGGACTTGGTAGCAATGGATTTATCTCTGAATCTAGTTTCCAATGATATAATAATTGTTTCATTTCGATTTGAATTACTATTTATTAATAAAAATTTTCTAAACCTTATCCCTTAAGAATTTTATTACTCTGAGAATCACCCGAAATGAAAATTCAATATCATAACAAAGACAACACCAAAAAATTTGAAATTTCACAGAGATCATAATTGGGGCGTCCTCTTCAAAAGGGTACTTTTAGTTTTTCCAATAATAGTCACATTTGAAAGAAAATGTGAAAACAAAAACATGTGTCGATAATACACCATTTTCTGAACATACGTTGTTTCGATACATAATAAAAAATAGTTCCCAAGTCTTAAAAAACTCAAAATATAGTCCAGGATCAAGTGTAGTGTGTGTAGATTATGAGCCTACAATTGTTTTCCCTAAAATGAATAACCATCTATCAAAAAAACGTTGTCAACAAAGGTCACTCATTATCCGTACCTAACATTTTCAAGTATATGCCATTGGTTGACAACAAATTTGTCCCATGATATGTCCATAAAAAAAATTAAAAAAAATACGAGTAGAAATCTAATTCAATTCTCTAAAACCTTTGTGTTTACTTCAAGTTGAAATTCCTAAGGGAGATATGGGTTTGAAGAGGTCGAAGTTGAAAAACATAAAAATTAGCAGTTTTGTTTGTAGAAAACAAGCCAAAATTGTTTCCCAACTTCATGTTTTCACCCTGTTCATTCGCGTGCCCTCATTTTTTTCACTCCATTGTCACGGAATTGTTTCCCAGCTTCGCGTTTTCACCCCTCTATTGTCGGTTCAGTTTGCTCATCGACAAGGAGCTTCCCAACCGTAGAACGCAATAAATAATTCATTATTTTTACAAGTTCACCCCTGAGCACTACATGATTCCACTAGAGGACAATAATGTTCTTATTTTAAGTATTCATTTCTTAATATGAAAATCCTCCCAACTACACACCTGCTGCAATTAGTCGACACAAGCCGTGCCTCTCAGTACACATAGTACTGGTTTACTGCACATCTCACAATTTAATCGACATCATACCATGCCTCTCAGTACTGGTTTTTTTTGTGTGAATCATCTTGAAATTCACGGGGATAGTCCAAATTATTTGTATACAATGAAGGGAACTGAGTTTATTGCTATTACATTCTATGTTCAAGGATCAAGTTTCTACTAAAAAATGGATTTGTAGTAGTGGTGGAATAATCCATGAATCCTTGTTCGACAACTTATTTTCAAATTCCTTGACATGATTTTGTGGAGATGTAGTCAAAATAGTTAATGAATAAACTCACACAATATAGAAAATCTAGATTATAGAAATCATGCTTTCAAAAATATGTACTACTTACGAGTAAAATAAAACCAATATACCATTTTGATTTGTGATTCTTGAAACTCTGCATCGCATCATGTCTTATGACATTCAATTTTGTACAAGTAAATGATGTATGTTAATATAAATTGGGTATTATGGTTTTGTATTTGGATTTTTTCACATGGTCAACCAATGGAACCAGTGTATTTTTTTTTTGCCGAGTTATTATTGAAATTGTATTTATTTATTTTTAAACTAGATTCAATGTACTTAAATATATTTATTACATCAACCTTGGCATGATGTGATTGAAGCCTTGTTTTCTTTTCTATGTTGTTACTTGGGCATGGTTTGAAATTTTTAACATATGTGCCACATAGCAAAAATTTCAGGGAACAACACTCTAGCTAGAAGCCCTTGCAATAAAGATGGTGAATATGAGTTTATTATTTGTCATGAGATGGTGATGATTATGTGTATGTATGTGGTACTAGATAAGAAACATTAGACTTAGGGTGACTGGGGCATGTTAGGTGTTGGGATAAAAGTTAGTGCAACATTTATATAACTTTATGTTGGCCTTTATTTGCTTAAGTCCCTTTTGATTATGCATTTGGTTCCAAGATAACTTTTGGGGATTCTAATGGTGGCTAGCACCTAGGTCAAGAGTATCCCATGATACTATATACTCTCTAGGATTTGGAGATCATTATATGGATAGAAGAATTATTGGCAACACTTGGTTCTAATCAACTTTTACTTATCATTTGATATTTTCCAAATTAGTAACATTCTTATGGCACTATTTATTGTAGGTTGTTGGGCATTGATTTTGTCTCATAACCTTATAATAAAAATTTCAACTTATGCAAATGCGAGGACATTAGAAACCACACTAGTTCTGTGTTTTGGGTGTTATACCAATAGACCTAAATCATTGTGTCTCTAATGAGATGTTAGCATAAGCAAAATGTTCCAAAATGGTCTACACAACTCTTGTCATTTGACATCATTAGAGGAACATAGTAACACTCCTAACCATATCTCCTTCAAGTACTGGGCACAAATTTGTGCCTATTATACTTTGTGGAATTTTCGACCCTTGTTTCCTAGTATCATGTGTCAAGACATTGTCACTTAATGGCTTTTGTTTTTAAATTTGAAGTTATTTGATTTAAAATATATTTATCTATTAATTAAAAAAATCAAAATATTGAAATGTTTTTAAATTTATTATTATATAGGTTAAAATAAATAAATATAACTATATAATAATTAAAAAATATAATATATAATTTCAAAATTAAAAGTAATGAATTATATTCTATTCTTTTTGCATAGAGAGTAAGAGTACCCACATGCTTTACATCTTAATATAAGATGTTTATACTTTACGTATTAATATTAAAAAACATGAAAAATAAGAAACTTTCTAAAATGTTATAAACATCTTAATATAAGATGTTTATACTTTATGTATTAATATTAAAAAACATGAAAAATAAGAAACTTTTTAAAATGTTATAAGAAGGTGACTATAATTTAGAAGATAAAAGTATTTTTTTATTTAAATATTGATAGGTCATAGTTTAAGTGTCATGAACAAGTTATCTATTACTTGTTCTCTATGCTTAGTTGTAATTTGTAATGACCATTTTTCAAAATTTATTTAAAATGCCAATTTTTTCACTTTTTCCGCAATTTTGACCTTTGACTAGTTTTACTGTTTTGACCTCCAAATGAACCCAAACGCTCCCAAATATTCTGTAGGAGTATATGAATGGTATTTAGACTTGAATATTAGGTTCAGGGATGTTTTATGGCCCTCCAAATACTGCTGCAAACTTGATTTGTATTCTGATCAATATATGTAATTTTGACTAGTAATTTGTGCATCAAATCCCCCCAGGGTAACACTGCAAATGGCCTTCCAAATGCCTCCAAACTCCCACGAATTTATGAAAAGAGGTATGTAATGTGTTAAGTATATGATTAAGGTCTCATATGCACCATTAATTGATTTTTACTAATTTTCTAACTCTCTCACATTCAACATCAAAAACTCTCAATTCGACCCTTAGGGAAATGGCACTATTTCACCTCTCAATACAAACAAACTGAGTAAAAATGCTTCAAATGCTCAAGTACAGTACATGAAACTTGTAGAATATATCCATGGCAGTATATGAATCACAAATATATCAGAGAATCATCCATCTATTCGAAATAATCAACCTTATAGTGTCATACATCAAAGCATTGGGGAAATGGACATTGTTTGCTCATTAATCAATGATTTTGCATACATTCAAAGGGTATTTCGACCTGATAGTTTCTGAATATGAATAACAGAGGATATGAATCTATTACAGTCATAAAAATATTATATGAATCTCTCCCAATGAGTGCAAGATCTCACCCAAAGCACAATCCCTCAAGGAGCCCGAATATGCCTTCAAAATTGGAAATGGTGGAGAGAAAGTGCTGCACTAAACCAAACCATGAAACTTCCTGTAGCTCCTACCTGCAAATAAAAATCCATTAAAACACCATGAAAGACCTGAGTGGCCTCTCCAAACACCAACTTGGATGGGAATCTTTCACCCTCGAAATTGGCTAAGGCAAGAAACTAGTCATCCACTAGTTCTCTCTTCACAAATGCAATTTTTCTCAAATAATCAAAAGCCATCCTCATACCTGATTTCTACATTTTATAACCAACATTAGCCTTCAAGGGATCGAAATCCTCTCAATAGATTCAATAATTTTCCATTTAGAAAATATTCCTCATTTGCCACTTGTCTCCTAGTTCCAACCTTCCATCTTCTCCCAAATTTGAATTTGAGTCTCTTTAGATTCCCCCAACTCCATGAGCGCCTTCCTTGAGCCTATTTTTGGGGCTGACATGTCATAATGGTCAGGTGTAAGAAGTTAGGTCTGAATTTTGTCATAAATGTCATAGATGCTTTATTATTGTTGTCATAAAACTAGGGAATCTAGCCCAAGTGCCGACTAGTCTCCAATTTGACTCTTTCTCTCCCATGGAGGTTACTATTCCATCCCATTTCGACCTAAGATGCTCAATGCCATGTGTTATGACTTACCAACTCACCCAAGAGTGTTCACCTTCCCATGAATTCGAATTGGCAAGAGAGAGCTGCCATGTGTCATTGAAAAATCAAGCTAGTGTGGGTCCCACCACCTCCATATGTCTCCAAAACCACTTGCCACCTAGAATTTCTCTTGAATTTATTTATTCACCATATTTATTAAATGCTTGAACCCTTCTAATGTCTAAATATCATTTATTAGCTTCCTTATTACCATCCCACATGTGCCCATCCAACCTAGGAAACTAGTAGGATTGATGGGATTGTCTTACTATGCACTTATTTGGATGGGGACATTACAGTCCTCCCCACCCAAGATTACTTGTCCTCAAGCAATTTCAAATTTGGATGCTGCAAAATCTTCTCCTCTTCCCATGTGGCATCTTCATTTGGTAAGTACTTCCATTGCACTAAATATTCTTTGATGATTCTACTCCTCAACCTTCTTTCCCGTGTCTTCAAAATCTTTTCTGGAACAAGTGTGAGATGACCTTCATTATCCAAAGGAGGAAGTATTTCTGAAGTGATGATTTGCTGACCAAGAGCTTTCTTAAGACAAGAAGCATGAAATACATTGTGGATTTTACTCCCTTCCGGAAGTTCTAGTTCATATGTTACTTCTCCAACCTTCCGCACTACCTTGTATGGCCCATAGTACCTTGGTTTTAATTTTTCTGCTCCATTCTTTTTGAGAAATGTTTGTTTATAAGGCTGCAACCTTAAATATACTAAATCATTGACTTGAAAAGTTCTTTCTTCTCTATGTCTATCAGCATATTTTTTTTGCTGATTTTGAGCAACCTGCAAATTGTCTTTCAAGAGCTTTAAAATTTCTTGGCTCTCTTCCACCCAATCTTTAGCCTTTGGGGCTCTACTATCACCAAATACAATGTCAGCAAATGTAAGTGCATCATAACCATATAATGATTTGAAAGGAGACATTCCTATTGACATATGATAAGTGGTGTTGTAGCAAAACTCACCCAAGTGTAGCCATTTTGCCCATGCTTTTTGCTGCCCTCCCACATAGTTTCTTAGGTATCCTTCCCACCATTGGTTTACCCTCTCTATTTTTCCATCAGTTTGTGGATGATAGCTGGTACTTGGAGTCAATTGAGTGCCTACCAATCTAAAAATTTCTTTCCAAAAAGCACCCATGAATCTACTATCTCTATCACTGACAATGCTATTGGGGAGCCCATGCAATCTGAAGATTTCTTTGAAACAAATATCAGCCACTTGTGCAGCACTAAAAGATGATGTAACAGCAAATAAATGAGAAAATTTTGTCAACCTATCAACTACCACATAGATGCAATCCTTACCCAAGGATTTAGGCAATCCAGTGATGAAATCCATGGAAATACTGTCCCATTTTTGCTCCAGAATGGGCAATGGTTGTAATAGGCCGACTGGACATGTAAGTTCTGATTTGTTTTGTTGACATGCTTTACATTCATTCACATACTTCTGAACATCTTCCTTCAGCCCCTTCCAAAAAAATCTTTGCCTCAACTGTCTATAAGTTTTGAAGATCCCCGGATGGCCCGCTAGTGGGGAATCATGTGCTTCTTGCAAAATTCGGTACTTGAGCTTGGATTTATGAACTAAATAAAATATTCCCTTATAAAATATCATCCCATTCAAAATCCTATAATTATCATCCCCTTTGATTCCATCCAACACATCACAAGCAAATTTGTCTTTGGCATATTCAGCTAGTAGCATGTTTTTCCAATCCTTGGCAATATCCATGAGAGAAAAAGAAGGCCTTCTTGACAAAGCATCTGCTACTATATTATTCTTTCCTTTGACATATTCAATATCAAAATCATAAGCTTGAATCTTGCTTACCCACTTTTGTTGCCTTTCATTTAGATCTTTTTGGGTGAGAAAGTGTCTTAGACTATTGTGGTCAGTTTTCACCACAAACTTGCTGCCCACCAAGTATTGTCTGAATTTGGTCAATGCTTGCATAATGGCCAGCATTTCTTTATCATAGATGGAGTAACGTTTTTCATGAGGCTGCAAATTTCTGCTCTCAAAGGCTATGGGGTGTTGGCCTTGCTTTAGGACAGCCCCTATTCCTCCACCTGAAGCATCACATTCCACAACAAAAGGTTTAGTAAAATCAGGAAGTGCAAGTATGGGACAACTACTCGTTACCTCTTTCATTTTTTGGAAGTCCTTTTCAGCCTCTTCATCCCACTTGAAAGCATCCTTCTTAGTCAAATCAGTGAGTGGATAAGTCAACTTGGAGAACCCTTTCACAAATTTTCTGTAGTAGGTGCATATGCCAATAAAGCCTTTCAATTCGGTAATATTTTTTGGTGATGGCCATTCCAAGATAGCCTTGATTTTTTCCATGTGTACCTTCACTCCTTGCTCAATAATGTGCCCAAGATACAATAGTTCTTTCATCCGAAATTCACATTTTGATAATTTAGCAAATAAGGACTCTTCTTGCAAGATTTTCAACACAATTTCTAACTGTTGCAAATGCTCTTTCCATGTTTTACTATAAATGAGAATATCATCAAAGAAAACCAAAACAAACCTTCTTAGTTGCTTGCAAAATATCCTATTCATACATGCTTGAAAGGTGGTCGGAGCATTAGTTAACCCAAAAGGCAGGACAAGAAATTCAAAGTGGCCAAAATGACATCAAAAAGCAGTCTTTTGCACATCTTCATCTTTCATTCGAATTTGGTGATACCCTGATCTAAGGTCAATTTTTGAGAAGTATTTGGCCCCATGCAGCTCATCCATGAGCTCATCAATCCTAGGAATAGGATACCTATTCTTGATAGTCTTTTTTTTCAAGGCTCTAAAATCTATGCACATTCTCAATGTTCCATCTTTTTTCTTCACTAGCACTACTGAAGAAGCATAAGGGCTAGAGCTTGGTCTAATGAGTCTCAACTCTAGGAGTTCTTGGATAGCTTTTTCAATCTCATCTACGAACTTTTTAGGATGTCTATAAGGTGGTATCTGAATGGGTGAAGTACCCTCCTCCAAAATAATATTGTGCTTAATCCCCCTATCCAGTGGCCTACCATGTGGAAGGTCTCTAAAAACCTTTTCATATTTTTGCAAAAGTCTCTCTATCTCCTTTGGGTGTTTGACAATATTTATAGTTGGCTTGGGAGGTGTAATATGACATTCGGCAGCCCATTCTATATCCCCATGCCTCAATATAGATCTCATACTATTGCAAATCACTACTTGATTTGGATAAGTGTGTTGCCCTCTCACAACTCTTTGTACTCCTTTTGAATATTGAAATTTCATTTCGGGAATTTGATAATTTACTGTATGCTCTCCTATTGAATACAACCATTGCACTCCCAAAACCACATTAGTATCAGCAACATCAACCACATAAAAACTATCAACAAAAGTATAGTTACCTATGGTGACTTGCAGCTTTGGAACCCATGTTTTGCATTGCATTGTGTTGTGACCATGAATGACAACTGTAAAGCCATCAAATGGTTCAATAGGTATCTTTCTTTTCTCTACCATCTCTGCATCAATGAAGTTATGAGTGGCTCCTCCATCTACAAAAACTGAAGTTCTTTGTCCTTGTACCACACCTTTGCATCGGATAGTATGATAGCGAGGTGCTGCTGAAAGCACTGCCATTCTTGCTTTGTCCAGTGAAGGATGATTTTCTTCTTGTCTTTCCTCTTCTACTGCTGTCTCATATGCCTCTTCTTGATCTGAAATATTTCCATCTTCATCCATGCCCCCATCATACCCCTCATTATCAGAAAATACTTCTATGTATTGAGCCTTTCCTTTGGTACATTTGTGCCCCGGTGTCCATGGTTGGAAGCATGTGAAGCACGGTTTCTTTTTTCTAAGTTCATCCCTGTTTAGTCCCTCTTTTTTATTCCTCTCAAATGAATCTCTTTGCCAAGGTTTCTTATCATATCCATCCCTTTGCCAAGGTTTCTTTTCAAATTTATAGCTAGGCTTAGGAGGAAATCTCGTTCTAGGAAGCACATTTTGGAGATCCCTAGTCAAGCTCATTGCATCTTTTAATGTAGTTGGCTTGTGGGATTTGACCAAACCTCTTAAGGGTTTAGCCAAACCTTCAGTGAACAGTAATACTAATCTTCCCATAGATACATCAGCCACCTAGACTGATAATTTTTGAAAGTCCAACATATATTCAGTAGGGGACCCAGTTTGCTTCAATTGAGCTAGTTCTTTGAAAGGCAATTCTGGATCTTTTTGTTCAAATCTTTCTAGTATCCTGTCAAAAAATTCTCCATATGTTTTAACCTGATTATGACCCAAGGTTTTCAGCCCATGAAACCACCATTCATTGGCATCTCCTTCCAAATGCAAAATGGCCATTTTTAATGCATCCTCTTCCAACATAGAATTCAACTGAAAATATACATCCAATTTTTGCACCCAAGTGTTAGCAGAATTTTGAGAAGAACCATCAAAAGTAGGAAGCGACATTTTTCCAATAACACTATTTAATTCTTTGTTTTGGAATGGACTCCTATTGTCTCCCTTTATTTTAATCTTTTGCATAGCATCAATGTAGTCACTGAGTAGTACACCTCTTTTACACTCTTCATTCAAATCATTCCAATCATTTACTAGTTTCTTGTAATCCAATTCAAAATTGGGCTCTTCTTTGGGTGTGAGAAATTTAGGTGCAGTATGCCTTTATGTGCTTTGAAATTCATCAGGTCTATTATGAGGTCCTGTACTTGAGAAAATATGCTCATTCCCTTTCATCTTTTCCCCTGAGTGTGAACCACTATTATCTCCTATCATCCATTTGCTTTGAAGCTGGCTAATCAACAATTTGAATCCTTGCAACAATTTGTCACCTATCCTATCCATGTTTGCTGAAATTTTAGAGAAACATGGATCTAAGGTTGCAATAAGTTCCTCCTTATGTTTTAATTTGTCATCCTCCTCTCTACCCATGGTTTCAGCAAAAGACTCCTCTTCTTCTACTACCTCTTCTTCAACAAAAACCTTTTCAACTACTGGTTCAAAGGGTGGTGGATTATTCTTTAGACTTCTTGTTAAGACCATTAGGTGCCAAGAACATGCTCTGATACCACTTGTAATGACCATTTTTCAAAATTTATTTAAAATGCCAATTTTTCCACTTTTTCCCCAATTTCGACCTTTGACTAGTTTTACTGTTTTGACCTCCAAATCAACCCAAATGCTCCCAAATCTTCTGTAGGACTGTATGAATGGTATTTAGACTTGAATATTAGGTTCAGGGATGTTTTATGGCCCTCCAAATACTGCTGCAAACTTGATTTGTATTTTGATCAATATATGTAATTTTGACTAGTAATTTATGCATCAAATCCCCTCGGGGTAACACTGCAAATGGCCTTCCAAATACCTCCAAACTCCCACGAATTTATGAACAGAGGTATGTAATGTATTAAGTATATGATTAAGGTCTCATATGCACCATTAATTGATTTTTACTACTGTTCTAACTCTCTCACATTCTACAGCAAAAACCCCCAATTCGACCCTTGGGGAAATGGCACTATTTCACCTCTCAATACAAACAAACTGAGTAAAAATGCTTCAAATGCTCAAGTATAGTACATAAAACTTGTAGAATATATCCATGGCAGTATATGAATCACAAATATATCAGATAATCATCCATCTATTCGAAATAATAAACCTTATAGTGTCATACATCAAAGCATTGGGGAAATGGACATTGTTTGCTCATTAATCAATAATTTTGCATACATTCAATGGGTATTTCAACCTGAGAGTTTCTGAATATGAAGAACAGAGGATATGAAGCTATTACAATCAGAAAAATATCATATGAAGCTCTCCCAATGAGTGCAAGATCTCACCCAAAGCGCAATCCCTCAAGGAGCCCGAATATGCCTTCAAAATTGGAAATAGTGGAGAGAAAGTGCTGCACTAAACCAAACCATGAAAATTCCTGTAGCTGCTACCTGCAAATAAAACTCCATTAAAGCACCATGAAAGACCTGAGTGGCCTCTCCAAACACCAACTTGGATGGGAATCTTTCACCCTCGAAATTGGTTAAGGCAAGAAACTAGTCATCCACTAGTTCTCTCTTCACAAATGCAATTTTTCTCAAATCATCAAAAGCCATTCTCATACTTGATTTCTACATTTTATAACCAACATTAGCCTTCAAGGGGTCAAAATCCTCTCAATATATTCAATAATTTTCCATTTAGAAAATATTCCTCATTTGCCACTTGTCTCCTAGTTCCAACCTTCCATCTTCTCCCAAATTCGAATTTGAGTCTCTTTATATTCCCCCAACTCCATGAGCGCCTTCCTTGAGCCTATTTTTGGGGCTGACATGTCATAATGGTCAGGTGTAAGAAGACAGGTCTGAATTTTGTCATAAATGTCATAGATGCTTCATTATTGTTGTCATAAAACTAGGGAATCTAGCCCAAGTGTCCACTAGTCTCCAATTTGACTCTTCCTCTCCCATGGAGGTTACTATTCCATCCCATTTCGACCTAAGATGCTCAATGCCATGTGTTATGACTTACCAACTCACCCAAGAGTGTTCACCTTCCCATGAATTCGAATTGGCAAGAGAGAGCTGCCATGTGTCATTGAAAAATCAAGCTAGTGTGGGTCCCACCACCTCCATATGTCTCCAAAACCACTTGCCACCTAGAGTTTCTCTTGAATTTATTTATTCACCATATTTATTAAATGCTGGAACCCTTCTAATGTCTAAATATCATTGATTAGCTTCCTTATTACCATCCCACATGTGCCCATCCAATCTAGAAAACTAATAGGATTGATGGGATTGTCTTACTATGCACTTATTTGGATGGGGACATTACATAATCACTTGTTATTTATGTCTGGGTTACTTGTTACTTTCTTTAGTTAATGTGGACAGTACACTTGGCTCATCCTCCTTCAATCTAGGAAAGGTATAGATGGTAGTCCACCCCAAATTCTAAGATATAAACACCTAGCGGTGGAAATATCTTTATATATATATGATAAACAAAGTTAAGAGATTTAAAGTAGAAAGTTATTGTATAGATTTTATAAAGCTTGAACTAAAGTTTGTTTTAAATCTTTGAGAATATAATATTTTGTATATTTAATTTCTAGTCGTCTAAAAATTCTAGAATTTGAGTTGGAATAGATGGTTTTTTGGTAAGATTTTGAAAAAATTCATAATTTTTCAAAATCCAAGTTATAGCTGTCAAATTCTAGAATTTTGGGTGCTTTAGGATTTTTGAGGGTGTTCAATCCATGTCTACCATCGAAATCTCAATAAAACATAACTAAATTATATTTTGCACACTGTTGAAGATTTGATTAATTTGATCTCAACCAAAAGTTAAAATAGTTCTATATAAGTTAATATTTTTCTTACCATTTACCTTTACCAGTTAAATTATTATTTCAATCGTGAAATATGCTCAAAATGTTTAATTACATTTATCCTAAATACATGATTAAAAGTGTCGTTATGGCAAATTCCATTCTCATTCTCAAACACAAAATTGCAACAATTTTGTTTCCACATTTTGCAAAACATTCATAAAATAAAATAGGAGTTGTCTATTTATTCTATCTTAAGGTGAGTGAATTTTGGTCAGAATTTTTATTTTGTTTTGGTAAAATCCAAATTTCTACATACTTAAATTGTATTTTTAAATTCGACACCCTAAAATACTCCATAACATTCAAATTATACAATTTCCATAACTAAAATCAGCCCCAAAAAAATAAACTATAAAACTACACCTAATAAAATATATTCGCTACAGCGATTACAGCGATTAGAGTATGCAACATTGAACCCCGTATGCACAATAAAATATATTCGCTACAGCGATTCCCGTATGCACGACATTGAACCCCGTATGCACAACATTGAAGCATAAGCTATAATTAAAAACAGAACGCTACAACGATATTCCGTCAAACATTCTTTGGCTGACAAAATCTTGCAGCTGGCTGGGATGTGGGATTTTCATATACTTGAAACCGTTGATGGTTTTCGAAGTGTTTCTGGAAGTGCCAGTTTTCACCAAAGGATTTAAAATCCGGGCTCTCCGACAATCCCTCCGATGTTTCCTTCAGAGATTGACAGACTTTGTCCTTCAAGTCCACAACGGAACTCGGTGGAATACCGAGCTCATCGTCTGAAGCCTCCAGGAGATGACACAGATCAATCCCCGAGTCCGAAGCTAGGGTTTTGCCTCCATGGCAGTTAGAAGTATCCAAGGCCTTCGAACTGTCCTTATTGTTGGAGGAGGTATGAGAAGTGGAATATGTAGTGGAAATGATTTCCTCCTCGAGGCTTCTCATGACTCTGTTTACCATCTCTTCACTGTAAGCGGATTCATCCAGTTCTTCTTCATCTGCTAAGAATTTTTCTAATTGCAGAAGATGAAAAAACAGCGCCTCTGTTTCTTTGGCGTGGAACCGTTTCGGCTCCTGCACGTCCGACAGAACCTCGCACTCACTGCGGCGTTTTCTGAACGTCCCAGTCATGATTGAGAGACCGCCAGTAGATTCGAACACGGAACACAACGGTGCAGTAAAGACAAGAGGAGGAGGATAGTTCGTCTGCAGCCAAGAACTGCTATTTCCTGTTATTTCTGTGAAGAAGAATAACAAAGCGCATACGATAGCTGCAGATAGCAGATAGCAGGACTGACTATATACAGCATCTCTACTTTTTGTGGGTACATGTAAAGCAACACTTCTAGCTAAAGAGTATGGAGAGTATGGAGATTTGAGGAAAGTTGGGTTGGGCTTGTTATGAGTGGTGGTAAGTGCCGTGCATGATCTCTTAATATTCTAGCTCCTTTGACTTATCCAACGGTCTGAGGCTCTCCAACATATTGGAGTTTGGTGATTTGTTGGATCTCTTGACTCTGAAAGATTGTATGGTAAATTGGTAATAGGTATGAATTCTGGACGGACGTGAAAACGTATGGCCTGACGCAAGCGAGTGAACTAATGCCGGGAATGTATTGGATCGTTTAACAGCAATCATTTATTTTTATAGGACAGTAAAAAAAACTCTGGACGGACGTGAAAACGTATGGCCTGACGCAAGCGAAATAATGAATTTGTTTGAAATCTCGACTTTACAAGAATATATTGTATGGAACCTGGACGGATGTGAAAACGTATGGGCTGACGCAAGCGATATCACGAATTTGTTGGGAGCCGTGGGCAGTTGGAAAGCTGTCATTATACAATTCTTTGCAAGAATAGAGATGACTGAAGAAGCCAAATCTCCTGAGAGGCATTATGTGGAGGCGACAGAAAGTAGCACCAATGAACCAAATTCAACAATGAAAAGACTTTAAAAGTGGATTCTCATGAATAATGAAAGGCGATATTGCCCAATTCAATAATGGAAATCGGATCTGATGTGAGCCAACATGTCATCAATGGAGGATGTAGCATCTTTTTCTTATTTACTTTATTGTCATGCTCCACCAACGTCATCACTCTCGCTTCTTTTAAATTAATTTGTTTCTTCGTTACAAGTGCCTTTACAAGAAAGTTAAGTAAGAGAGAGTGGAATGTTGGTAATAAAGAAAATTTTTAATTATAATTTTTTTTAATGTTTTTATCTTTTAAATGAAATATATATGGTTTAGGGGTTTATATGATAGAATTTGAGGTGGTATCATTTATGTCTTTCTTAGATTGAAGAAGGATAGGACAAGTGTATTGTTCATTGATTTTATAGTTGTTGTTCAAAATTCCAAATAAACAATTATAAATAAAAAAATGGTAATTAATGCATGGATAATTCTTACTCATGCATGACTTGTAGTGATAGACAATCCATTTAACTACAGAAAATAACAAGCAGTAATAAATAACTTATTAGTGACATTTAACTTATATCCTATAAGTGTTTATCTATCACAAGTTAAGTGATTGTACTAATAATATTATTAAAACAAATAACTATAATTCATTATATTATTAAAAGATATCATTATAAAAAAACAATGTTTGGATAGTTCTCATCTTAGATCCAACTAATCGGACGAATTGATGGAATCGAATTAAACTTTGACGAATTGGCTCTCCGATTCTGCCAAATTTGGTAGCTATGGCTGAAAGTGGTTTTTATTTAAATTATCACGAATACAGTTTTACCGGATTATCACAGGGCCTTCCATCTAATCGCCTGGCTTTTAACCGGATCTAATAGTGAAGCTGGTAACAGTCTTTCTTAATTTGGACATATTTATAATCAGTTTTTAAAACATTGATAGATGTTTCAGTTCATGTTTGCAATGCTTTTTAATCGAAGTTTTAAAATTTTCAATGGTACTTCATGGCAGGCCTACATTTTGACATTCAAGCATATCCTTAAAGTTTTAGATCCCTTTGTGAATGAGTGAGTGGTGGGGTTTTTGATGGCCGTTGTTTTAAACTTTGAATTGGTTTTTCTTTTGTTGTTTCAATGGGTTAAGTTCTATAGGTCGGTTTTAAAATTTAAATATATAAAAAATTATAAAACTAAATACATGTTGACTCCAACTTTAAATTGGATGGATGTGTTGTTTTAATGTGTTAAGTTCTACTGGTTGGCTCCAAAACTTAAATATATAAAAAAATTATAAAACCAAACACATGTTAGTTCTAAGTTTAAATTGAATGGATTGTGAAATAAATTCATATAAATATACATTGAATTTCAATTTAAATAAATATTTTCATAAATAGTTAGAAAGCAATTAAAATTATCTTTGTGTATTAGTTAGTCTTGCTTCATTTAATTTAAACACTACAATAATCAATTTTATTTTTTATTGGTAAGATTTGTGTTATAGTTTATGAACTAGAGTTAAAATAGATGAACTATAGTTAAAATAGATGTTATGTGATGTTCTACTTCCCTCATCTTGTTGACCAAAACTGGTTGCTGGTCGGAAGACCAGGAATGGGCCGCGTTTTTAATGTGGTAAGTTATGTGCAATGAGTTTCAACATTCTAGCTGATTTGACTAACACAACCGTGTAAGGCTGTAAGCTTCTGGAAGATACTGCAGTGTGGAGCGTTTCTGAAAGATATTGAGATATTGAGTGTGGAGATTTGTTGGATCTCATGACTGGACATGGATATAAGATATGGACGGACGTGGAAAAGTATGGGTTGACGCAAGCGAGTGACTAATGCTTGTGATGGATTGGGTCGTTTGGCAGCCGATTCTTAAATCTTAATCGCCAAACTGGATTTAAAAGGGGATGAGAATGAAAAACATTTTGCATTGTAATCTTTTAATCTAGTCTTGACTCTTAGTAACCAAAATGGATTTAGGGGAGTAAAATGGAAAGATCTAAGGTTGGAATTTGACGGGCAAATTCCCCTTCATGAGGGGATTTGCCCGTAAAATATGGTTAAAAATCACAATACCCAGTCACAAAACAAAACAAAACAAAACAAGGTTCAAATGTATAATTGTTTAAACCGTCACATTTAACAGGTCAGTTGGATTTCAAATTCCAACCTCATCTAACAACGATGATTATAGATATTTTAGCAAGTGAGATTGTTGCAAATCAACGTTTACAACGTATGTCACTGAGAAATTTAATTATTCTTGTCAAACACCTCCAAATTGTGGTACCACGAAAACATCGGGTGACGTTTTAAATTCAGGAAATGGACTGTCACCAAGAATGGAGTAGACCTACAAGTCGAAGCTCATGAGAGGTATGAAGTCAATAATGGAGGCCAGCATGTTGTCATGAGAGGTATGAAGTCAATAATGGAGGCTAGCATGTTGATAACAGTGCATCCAATTCAATACTGAAATAGAAATAGACCCAGCGAGTGGGATTGTGATAAGCGCCACCATGTTAATAATCAAATGCAACTTGTCCCAGTCAATAACTGATGAAAATCGGATCTAATGTGACATGAGCCAACCTGTAAATAAAGAAGTATTCTTTTCATATTTCTTCGTCGTTGGATTGTTTGGTTTCCACGTTCTGGCTGTAGCTCATTCATTTTCTTATGTATTGTTATACTTATTAATTTCTTTTGCTTAGTAAAGTGTATCGAATCTGTCTCTTCAGTTTCTAATAGGTTTACTATGTTTTTTAGACTTCCTACTTTCTATAAAACTAACACAACCATTTAACGTGTAACCTATAAATATAGAATACTCCTTTGTATTATAGGATATTTAATTAAGATAGTAGCCCACCCCAAATTCTTATATATATATATATATATATATATATATATATATATATACTCCTTTGTATTATAAGATTAGAGAGTGCTAACTCTCAACTAAATTGACTAACTAAAGTGACTGTACTATTATTTATTTTATCAAAAATACAAACCTTCCCATAAAACTTTCTTAACCTAGACATTTTTATAGCTAGTTTTATTGCCATTGATAAATGTTTTAGTTTATTGGCAATGTATTTTATCAAATAATTTTAATGGTACTTACTAGTAGGGCTAGTGCAAGTTAACGCTGGCCACTCATGACACGTTAGTCGCAATGGACTTCTGGAAAAACCGAAATCTGAACGTCATAAAGCAATATTAAAGCTACCTACACAACTTTTTGGAATATGGCGCAAGAAGATCAAACATAGACAATCGGATTACCTTCCAGAATATATAAATATTATTTATGGAAATTAAGTATAACTCCAAAAAATTGGGGTTCTCCTAAGGTTGGTATGTTATTTTTTTTCAGAAAATATAATGAATATGTTTGCGTTAGCCCTCTGGTTCGGTATTCAAATGGTGGATTTTTCTTAAAAACATTATATACAGTCGTAGATAATAGGCCGTTCTAGTGCGGCATTATTTTTCCATATTTATTTATGTTAATTTTAATTTTTCTTTTAAAATGACTAG